>CM032880.1:10385000-10842500 GCA_019176425.1 Megalops atlanticus
ACCACAATGCAATGACAGTCTCTTTAATTCTTTATAATAAAAGTTGTGCTTATGGAGTAACAGAAAAGTAATGATTTAACACAATTATTTGAAACCAAGTTTTTATTGTTTATGTATCCACAGAACAACAGATAAATATCTGTAGAATAAATAATAGAATAAATATACTTTGATAAATATGCCTGTGTTCCACTTACTGGGATATTGCATTAAAACGAGGTCCCATCACTAAAACTTAAAGCGTTTAAGAGTTTGCTGACACCCCCCACACAAGAGCAAAGCAGAAAGGAATGTGATACTGGCCAAACCAAAGCATTACTGCAGGAAAATGAATGAATACAACATGGAAATTACATGTAGAGGTGTCCATCTTTTGATATCCGTTTGACCCTTGTCAGGCATTGCACCTTTAAAAACAATTTAACATGCTCCCAACTTGTTTAAATACAGTAAATGGTTTTCGGCATCAGGTAGTTCACTTGTTACAGTGCAACAGTTTTCATTACTTACAAACACTGGTGGCTGGTGAGCTGCAAACAAAGCTGTAATATACATCAGCTGCTGATGGATGAACCTTGCCTGTTAAGCATGAGAAACAGCACTGTCATTGGAGTGGCAAGTTCACTGCCACTCCAACGTGTTGCTCACAGGCCACCATGAGGTACACTGAATTGCATGATCAGCAGCCACCAAATCTTACATAAATGCTGTGCAAGTAATGGAAAAACAGTTCCAGCTAGTCAAATAAGTTACCCAACAGCAATCCACAAGGTCAGATCGCAAACCAAGCCAAAATATGTTTTCCTTTAGCCCCCAACAGAAAGCACTGGAGAATTAATCAGCACAGGAGAGGGGACGTTCCGCTGGCCTTTGACCATATTAATTCTATCAGTCTGCAGTGGCGATGGTGTTTGGGATACATTCTGACAGACAGCTGCAGTTATAAGGCGAGACTGATATTGCGACATCTGTGTGCGTGTGAGAACAGCCAGCAGTGTGTCCAGCTTGTGGGGGCCAGGGGGTGTCCGCGGCAGGGTGTCGGCGGTGCGGTCAGATGGCCAGGTTGGCGATGACGGCGCGGGTGAACTCGTCGCTGGCAGCGTAGCCCCCCAGGTCTGCCGTTCGCACCTGTCACCCAGAGAGGGAGCACACATTACAGAGAGACACCTGCTCCATTCTCAGAGATACACCCTCTCCCACACAGGGCGTATCTACGACACACGCCTTAACAATCACCCCCAAACAGCGCTGACGGCTAGGGAGCGGTCACGCACAAACCCCAACCGTGTTCAGAGAGGGCGATCACAATCAAACTGCAATCGCGCACAAACACAAACTCACAGAAGTTGCACAGCTGTCACACACACTGCCATGACACACAAACCACAATAATACAAGCAGCCACAATACACAAGAGCAGGATTGTACACTGGGGAGACACATACGGGAGGTGTGCCACAAGCACACAAATGGGTTAGAAGAGCGATGCTTTCGGAGGGCCTGCATCCGATTGAGATGTACTGGCCAATCAAAGTACACTTCTCAAACTATAACCCCACGCAACCTCATTTACAAAAACACATCCAGTACCCCACAAACCAAACGCAGCCTGTTTGCCACATATCTTTAATTGTACACCAGGATGGAGAACAAGTACAAAATTAATCAGTCTCCAGCACCACAGGAAAAATGTGTCACTTCTTTTACACAAAGGTTTGAGTCACCAGTTGAAGTGCACTCACAGTGGCACTCCATTTCACAGGCATACTATATACAGAGGTTGGATTTTTCAGTTTTAAGTAGGTAATAAATTTTTAGAAATCATCCAAGACATGATTTAATAACTTTTTTAGCAATAACATAAAAAATTAGTTAATGAGTTAAATATAGAACAACATTTCAAACATGCACCACCAATGCCACTTCCAAAATGTGTAACATTATGATTCAATAGTCCAATATTCTTTCTGAGAGCATCTGGTTAACCCACTGGGCACATTAGGTTAACTGGGCACTACGCACATTCATGCTGTATACAGACCACTGCAGTCTGCAGTAGGGCAACCAGTGTGTGAGTTTGACAGGGAGCAGACATAGTGTTCCTATTCACTGAATATTTTTCCTCAGCATAATTACATCACAGTGCACTGGAGTGTTACAATGTTTTATTTAGTTGTAAAACCAAAATCAAACCACAGACAATTTATTTCTTTAAAACCTATAATAGGTTTTCAGCCATCATTTATAAGCACTGAAAAAAACAACCTCGATAAGAGACACAGATAAAAGCTGAAAAATGTAATCCCCGCTACATACAGATACAGGAAACCCTCAGAGAGACAAAAAAGTTACATCACTTTGAATAATATATTCAGTGTTTTTTATTTTATCAGCTCCTAAACTGAGTGAAGCCGGGTGGGATTTTGAGACAGTGATTGGCTTTGTTTACATTTTCATCACCAAGCCTTGTAGCTGACGCCTTTCCCCAAGGCAACACAAAATGCCAGTGAGTACACTTGTCAACATTCAGCAGTACTTTTTAAGTGACAACCATTATGCACATTTCAGAGTTAAAACCCCTTCAGAGATTTCTCTGCCAGGATGTTTGCTTCTCTGAGGTTGCCTCTTCAAAGCAGTATGCTTGTACGGCATGCATTCTTTGCTTTGGTAAAGCCTAAAATGGATCAAACTGCTACTGGAGTCACACTTTTCCCATAAAAGCAGCAGGGTACAGAGAAACCAGATGAAAGTTCCTCCTCTGAACAGAACATTTCCATTACAACGGAACTCCTGCATGTAGAGTTTGAGCATTTTATTATTACATAGACAGGAATCGGATGCAAACTGTCAGCATTTAAGAATTACAAAACAGAGTTTGGGTTACTGCCATTGTATAATACTCATTATAAAACAATAGCCCTTAATCATCTTTTTCTTATGTTACACGGCTGAAAAAAAAACAGCCTTGCTCATAATCATCAACATTTGCACCCACTCTGAAACCAGTATTTATAACGCTGGTGGAGCTGAAGTTGTAACCAGTGAGATATGAGCCATTTGACTGAACCGGAAGTCGCGCTGAATGTAGCGCAGCAGCTCAGATGCTGTAAATTAACAGGCTGTCGCCTTAAACGCCCAACATCCATGGCTGGATCGGAAGCGAGCTTTCCGCATGGCCCAGGAATGTCCCCTCTAGAGTTAGACAGACAGACAGAGGAAAGGGCTACGACAGAGGAAAGACAGAAAGACGAAAAGACCAGCCCAGAGCAGATTTAGAGCTGAAGAAGAAACAAGCAGAAGATGCTGAGGCTATGCTGAGAAAGAGGGCAGAGAGGAAGACCAGCAACGAGAATGACTGAGGAGAGTCAACACAATACGACTAAAGCGCTGATGAACAGAGAGAAGGACAAGGAGCCAAGTCAACGAGACGTAAGTGACAGAGAGGAAATAGAAGCAAGGAAAGCCAAAAGGAGGCTGGCAGACAGCAGACTGGGTGTGAAGTTAGGAGGTCAGGAAGGTGGGAGACTGGGCGGGCCACCATTAGAATTTTATATCCTCATGGGCAGGGAAGGTCTTGGCTCAGGCTTGTGGGTCTTGAAAGAGAGGTGTCTGCACAACAGGGTGGGAATGGGGGACTTGGTGTCAAGAGTTCAGGTCCAGGGTGGGATAAAGGGGTTGCCAGGTTGGGTGGGGAAAGTAACGTGAGTGTACTTGACTCGAGGACTCCTCAGTACGTGGGCCGGTAACGCAGGTTGTCAACCACCGCACGCAGAAAATCTCCAGTGGTGGAGTAACCCCCGAGGTCTCGCGTCCGCACCTGGGACACACACACATACACATACGCAGGGGTGGGGGGTGGGTGTGAGGGGGAAAGAGGGAGGGCCACTTCAGACAAGGCTGATGGATGGGTTGCTATCAGCAGACCGAATAAAGACAGACAGCCTTCTGCGTCAACATTCACACTGTCTTGGCAGCAGGTTGCAGCTGTGGTGAAGGTGAGGAAGCCCTGATGAGCAAGCTAGCGAAACACAAACAAAAGATGCCCATATGTGTATGTGTGCAAGCCCCAACCATGGCTCTGGATGTTAATGGTGCAGTCATTCTTGGCACAGTCAGTGCTGTTAGTCCTCAGTCCCTATATTCTACTTTTAGGAGTTAGGAGTATAGCACGGAGCTGCAGCAGGCCCACACCGTGCTGTCTAACAACAGAGAACACACACTGGCAGAGTGCACGAGCGTGTGCGCGCGCTCACACACACACACACACGCACACACACAAGCATTAAAATTAATATTTACAGTACATAAATAGACAGGCAGATACAAAGATGCATAGAATAAGACTTTTGAAGTCCTGAGACACCAACAGACAGAGACAGACAGACAAGCAGCTGTACCTTGCCCTGCTTGATGACTCTCTTGACAGCCTCAGACACCATGTGGGAGTGGTATTCCAGACTGCAAGAACAGACCACAGTTAGTTTCATATACTCTCTCTCTCTCTGCAAAGTGATGTCTGCCTGCCGCTACATCATGGATACACACGCTGCTTGAGGGTTAACTCAGTGCCCAGCACTTACTTGAGGTGCCTCAGCATGTTGGCGGCACTCAGCAACATGGCGGTGGGGTTGGCGATGTTCCTGCCCACAGCCTGGGCAAAGGGGTGCCGTGCTCCCTGTGAGAGACAGACAGGTGAGCATATATTCCACACAGACACACTCCCCAACTTTCACATACATGTCATCCACAGAGAGACATACTGAGCATGGCAATAAGCTTAATACCTCAAGTGCATGTTGTTGGTAACATGTAAAAGGGTCTTTACAGCAAGACACAAACAGGCTCAGAGTTCATTTACATAGAAACACATCAGATAAGAGAACAAGCTATGTACACAGGCATGTTTGCTGTAAGCCAAATGACAGGTGTGAGTGGAGTGAGTGGACATAGATGCATACAGATGTGCAAAGTTTAGAAAGACACACACACACACACACACACACACACACAGATACACACTGAGGAAAGTGTACATACAGACAGAAGGATGGGTGCAAGCTTGTAGAGAGAGCATGTACACACACACAGAGCACAGAGGACAGATGAGACGCAGACACTCACGGTCTCGAAGACGGCATACTCCGCGCTGTAGCTCTCCCCGGGCACCACGCCGGCTCCGCCCACCAGCCCGGCCGCCAGGTTGTCGATGATGTTGCCGTACAGGTTGGGCATCACCAGCACGTCAAACTGGTACGGGTTCTGCACCAGCTGGGACAGACAGGACAGCAGCTTTCAGTACCGGGTGACCCAAACGGACACTGAGCGCAGGACGTGCCCAAGCTGCGGCCTGTCAGGCTGCCCTGGTACCAGCAGGCTGCGTTTGCCGAATGAGTGTGGGCGGGTGGGTGTATGTGAAAGTAAAGCATACCTGCATGCAGCAGTTGTCAATGATCATGTTCTCGTACTTGATCTTGGGGTAGAGTTCTGCTACCTCAGCACAGCTCTGCAGGAAGAGACCATCCCCCAGTTTCCTGGAGGGGGAGAGAGAGGGAGAAAGAGAGAGCGAAAGAAGGGGAAGAGAGTGGGGAGACAGAGAGGGGAGAGACAAAGGAAGAGGCAGTCAGGGACCGTCAGGAACACTGACATAACTAATCACCGTCACACTGACACACGGCGTGCAGAAGGCGGGGCAGAGCTCACATGATGTTGGCCTTGTGCACCGCGGTGACCTTGTTGCGGCCCTTCTTGGTGGCGTAGTCAAACGCAAACTTGGCGATGCGGCGGGATTTCTCACGGGTGATGATCTTCAAGCACTCAATGACACCCTTCACACTCTGGAGAGAGGGACAGAAAAAAGACAGAGAGAGAGAGAGAGAGGACATGTTATGGCTCTGAGAGAGGAACGAAGAGAATTATGGCAGAATGTTACAAAATCTATACATAAACTGCCATACGTACACCATCACATATTAGATATGATAATATAATTAAGTATGCAAGGATTTGCATTTAACACAATTCACATTAAAACCATACTGATAAACAAGGTAAAAAAGCCAAAAGAGAATGGCTTATTAGACATTACTAACTGGCATGGACAGAACGCAGGGAAACAACCAACAACCATTTGAGCCTATGACCCGGAGGCCGTTCTTGCTATTGCCTCTGTAACAATGCAAGTCATGGCTAATGAGCTGAGACTATCACAAATGTGGGTGTACCCGCAAACTGTCCCAGTGTGTTGTATGTGTCTGTGCCAAACAAAACATGGCAGCTGCCTTGTGGCCCTGAGGAACTCTATTTTGAGACTGGACTTTGACCTGAAACCTCCAAAAAGTTTCTTAAACAGTTGCCTGGCTCCTCAAATACCAGAATCATTTCCAAATTCCTTTATATTCTTTATTTACTTTTATTTCTTTTTACAGTCAGATAAGTTTCCCCATTACTGGATGCAACAACTGTGATGCAAAGACTGCTTCTACAAAAGCATGCTTGGAAGAGAAATTAAAGAGAGGGAAACAGTGCATGCATGCAATGTAATGTAATGTGAATGTAATATCATGGTCTTATTCCCCTCTGTGCTGTGTCCTGGCTGGGTACCTCATGCTCCAGGGAGCTGTACTCTCCCTCTGTCTGCTCGCGGATGATGACCAGGTCCAGGTTGTTGTGGCGGGTGCTGTACCCAGGCAGGCTGTTCACATGGACCACATTGGCGAACAGGTCCAGTTTCCGCCTGCACAGACAACGATAAGCTGGAAACTTCAACACACACTGACCAGGCCAATTAAACATGCACACACTGGCTAACACATCTGCAATGTACACATACAGCGATGCCCTTTGATGAATACTCAAACAAGTACCATCTAAGATCACACTCTCACTCCTGCTTGCCATCTAGTGACAGAATGCTGTAATGTCCTGGGTGCAGACATGTACACATAGGCATACTGAGGCAAACACATTACTGTCAGAGTAGTAGTAATAAGCTCAACAGTAATAAATATTAAACTGCATGGGTGTGCGCGCACATGCACACGCACACGCGCGCACACACACACACACACACACACACACACACACACACACACACACACAGGACTCACTCCCTCAGCCAGCCAAGTCAGCCATTTAAAAAATATGTGTTATGTTATTTTGTGTTATATATACCAGAGTCCAGAAAGATTGATTAGTTTCTTTATAATTTACATATTAGTAGAGCAAGGGCAAATCCTGTCCAACAAATTCATTCAATTATACAATAATATCAATCAAGCAATTAAGTCCTCAGGTGAATTAAACCCATCAAAAGGACTGAGGGATTAAAGATTAAATTTGGGCACCCCTGCACTATACAGTGTCAGGGTCCCTATGTCACTGTCTCCAACATAGACTAACCTCAGTCTCATCTCATAGGAAGCCAGCTCTCCCTTGTACTCCATTGGTGTGTGGATCTTCCCTGCGCAGAGAAAATCAGGGGTTACTGCCAGCATTTGTACGGTTGCGAGGCCTATTGCAAGGTTACGCTCTGGTCAGATCGCTCTGGCTAAGTTTTTCACTATCCCCTCCTTATACACACTCTCTTGCTGTTCATCCCCCTCATTATTACCCCTGCTTTCCCCACCTTTAATGGCCACCTTGTTGATCTTCATGGAAGTCAGCACCTGGTCCAACTTCTCCTCGCTGGCCATGTTCTGCACCTCGCTCAGGTGGAACTCCTCAAACTCCACTGGCACATCCCCTGCCTAGAGAGAGAGAGAGAGGGGAGAGAGGGCGGAGTTAGGGTGAGCCAGGAGGGGCTGACAGGAACAGCAGTCTGAAAGCAAAAGCAGCAGCTGGTGCCTTTGAGAGGACAGTGTAGAAGGTAAATGAGCAAAGAAAACCAGTTGTCATGGACACAGAGGCAGCACAAATTCAAACCAGTTCCAGAAGGAAAAAAAGAAACAGCAAATGAGTTCATCCTTGAGCAAGAGACAACAGCTGTAGTGTTTCTGTAGGGCAGAAACACTACAGGCCTGAATCACGATGCCAGTGTGACTTTGAGTCCTTGGCTTATTACATTGGTGTATTTATTTGCTTAGCAAACAGTGACTTACAAACATTTTATATTATCCATTTACATGATTGCATATATACTTAAAACAACCTGGATTAAGCACCATCCTCAAGGGCACAACAGCAGTGCCTCATCTGGTGTTCAAACTGGCAACCTTTGGATCACAAACCCTACCCCTTGCCACTATACCACACAGCTGTGATTGTTACCTTGAAGACTTCTTTGACAGCCGTCATGAGCTCGGGTCCCACCCCGTCCCCGGGCACCATGGTGACCTTGAAGGTGCTGTCGGCACGAGCAGGGGGGCCTCTGGGGTTCGCAGGCAAGCCGAAACACTGAGGGGCCTGGAGCCCAGCTGATGGAGCCAGGGGCCACTGAGGCCCTGAACACATCAGAGAAACAAGTCAAACACACAGCAGGGAATAGTGATTTCAGAGTTCAGTG
Organism: Megalops atlanticus; assembly: GCA_019176425.1. NCBI lineage: Eukaryota > Metazoa > Chordata > Actinopteri > Elopiformes > Megalopidae > Megalops > Megalops atlanticus. Next base: position 10,393,501 of record CM032880.1, read on the forward strand.
TAGTAGAAATCCTACCATTCTCTGCTGTTGACAAACATAGCAAGAACAGCAAAAGCATAATCCCTCCCTTTGTATTTTAAACAGTTCGACTGAATTTGTTTTAGTGGCATGGCCATTTACAGTACAGTATCGTCAAAGCAGTATCGTAAGCAAATATCGATGCTTACTCGACCGGGCAAGTTAATATGGTTCAGTCATTTCAAAAATTTAGCAGAAATGTTGTAGCATTGTGACACGAAAATAAAATACTGCCACACAGGCTGTCAAGACACATGATATTAGCCTGGTGTCAGAGGTGAAACGCTGCGATCTACTTTTACACGGTTGCGGAGCGCTAGGATGTAGCGAAGTGCGTCAGTGTCTGGGATACGCTGACAATTCATCACCCTCAGCCGGACTGGTCGACCACATCCCCTATCAAATTTCACATGTAGGCAAAAAACGCACCCCCGGAACAGGACGGATGTTAACAATCTAAACTATCTAGTACCGTTACATATCTTTCTATAGGTTGCCAGTTATCTACATGGACATTCATCTGAGTCACTAGCTATATGATGGCTAGCTAGTTAGCCATCATATAAGAAGGCAAAATTCTGTTGTCTCTATTGTCAAATCAATTATGCGGCATCTAGCGAACTCATTAGCTAACTATTTAAATGGCACTTTCTAAGACGCTTCTGCTCGCTGCCAGTTTGCCGGGTAACGCTAGCTTACTACCTGGCTGAAGGCAGGAAGAACATCTTAGGTGGGTAGCGACAGATCTAAAGAGTAACGTTATCACATCGCTAGGCAAACAGCGGTTCTAACCTGCGCACTAAATGATACATTTCACACAGGTGATGTCATCGCCTTAACTAAGCAACTCATCGGCTCACCTTGGCTAATGATACAAGGCTCCCTCGGAACGCTGCCGCCATGCTTGCTGTAGCTGTGCGTTTTTGAGAGAAAAAAACGCCTTGCAGCGGTGCTCCTTGTAGTGACCCTGACACCGGAAACACTTCCCTTAACGTTTCCGCAAAAATAGGTCATGACGCAAGCGTACTAGTCAGCCACAAGAATACGTGCGCTACACACCATAGTACTCTGCAGCAGTTCCATGTTTTTCGTTTCTCGGCTGACTAAAACAGCAAATTCACATCGCTGCATTTGATTGCTTAAATAAATAGATTTCATAATTTATTTAGTTAAGATAAATTTAGTAACAAACTGGCTACTTTTCTGAAAAACACGTTGTATATGCATAAGGAATGTCAAAGGTAGACTGGACTATTCTTTGGTGGATTTTGTCCAGCTTAATTCCGCATTTAATTTTCCCACTTGATTAGCTATCTACGTTTGTAGTTAATTTCTGCAAAATACCACATGCTGTAATAAAATAGCACGCATGTGTCTTATGCGTAGATCGTCCGATGTATCATTTTAAAAATACAGGCTATAGGCTGTGAGGCTATATTAAAAACTCATACCAGAAGACATGAATATATGCTTGGGCTAATAAAACACTCAAGGAACTCACTTAACAACTGTATATACAACCCCAAAACAGCCTTACTCGCGGTGCTGTGGGTATGGGGTTATGTCCCGTTATTAATTTCAGTGGATGCCATAACAACCGTCCCAAACACAATCGAACGTCACAACCTAAATCGTTCTTAATTGTATTCTATGTCCGCTAGATGGCAGTATTGAATTACCTCTGGCAGAACTGCGTCTACGGCTCTAGTTAATGGAAGGCATAGCTTCGAGTTGCATAATACACATTAAATATTGAACAACAATGGTATTGAGTACCAGTTTCCCACCCGCATTAATTTCATTGCGCTTTCACCACACTAAAATACACTGACCATGATAAGAGTACTGCAATATATTTCTTTTTGTCCACCCCCCGCTAAAATATCACCCTCTTCTTCTGTTTTTGTGAGGGAGGTTGTCTGAGGTCAGGGACTAAAAAAGCATTTAGCTGTGACGAGTCATGGAACTTTTTATTTTTTGAAGGCGGGGTGGAGGGTGCTGTTAACGTCAGAGCTTAACTTTTTCTCAATGAAAGAGAACCTTCCTGCCAGCAGTACCCGACGAAATGACCAGTGCCAACACAGAAACGTTGAAAATATTGATACAATTGTTTATATAATTATTGCTCGGGAACCCCGAAAGCTGACTGGTAGGCAGATAAAAGCATCATCCACTCCACTCGTTAAAGGCCTCAATACATGACTGTATTCCTATGTAGGCTACACGTGCGATGCAGACGGAGATTGGCAGTAGATACCCAGACACTGGATGCGACTGCAGAGAGATTATCCTCTTTATTAGCTATTAAAAGACGATGAGACGTCAAGTGATTTCCACTGGACGGCAATCACAACAACACATGTCTTACTTCGGCAATTCCATTCTCGTGAGCTATACTATCGCTCTGTCTTACACGACCCTGTATTTAAAATTGAGACCGAACATCACAAGAATATCATCAGGGATATTCCTTCGTTCTTGTTGTTGATCAAAAATATACAAAGCAAACTACCAATTCTACCATTATGAAACAGGAGGGAGGAAACAATCGATGCCGTTTTAAAGCATTTTTTCTGTCTAGACGCACGCGTATAAACGGTTAAATGACAGCTACAGCTATGTTTACCTCCAGCATCTGCACGTGGGAGAGAGGGGAGGGGTTCGGATTAGCATTTGGTTGACCGACGGCCTACGTGCAGTATTAACAACAGAGACACGTTGAATGAGAGGAGAGAGAGAGAGAGGGAAAGATTATTCAGCTGAGCGACAGTAAGTTTTCCATTACAGAACTGCGTGTCTGTGTCTATCAGTGTCAGCGCCTTTTCCGCACGCTCTTGACTTTACAGCGGCTCCCGACGATGTCACTTTCCGGGTCCCAGTCACCAGAAGACGGTATGCAAGGTAAATGTCTTCTCCGGTAAATTGGGGCGCATGGCAGTATAGCCTATGCTTTTTTATGGTGCTGTTTTAGTCAGACGGTAGAGATATAAAAATTGTCTCTTAGCAAAGCACTTCAACAACGTTTGTGATAACAAAGATAAAGACAGCAATGTTCACATTGAAAACTCAAAACTAAGCACGGCTGAAGAATACGCAATGGTGAATATATATTTGAGATATATATTTGTATATATGTATATATATACGCATATTTGAATTAAAAATTAAAACACGATTGTGTAAAATAACTATATATCACATGATATAATGAATACATTTAAGCGTACTAAATATTACAATGTAACCTCAAAAATATTGTCAGTATTACTCTTCAACCAGTTTCTGTGCTTTTCTGGCACAGATTCCGATCCAGTATATGGGACACTTGCGGTTTATGGCACGCGCTCTGCGATCGTGCCGAACTGCATGTAGCATATATACCTGGGAAGTGCGCCACTCCCCGACCGTGTGCGCTTCCAGCATTTCAACTAGGCTAGCCACAGACCTTTGAGTCGACAGTGCAGTTTTGTATGTTTTCCTATGTATTAGTATTTTACTTTCACTCCCCTTGTTGTTTACCTTTCCCTTCATTAACAAACTAAACGGACAGGATATTTTGGAGATAATATGTGAGAGGAATAGTGTACACTTTTGGTATGGGTTTTTAAAAATAAATATCTAACTGCCACACAAAATAATAAAGGGAAGCATACATAATTTATTTTACTTTCGTTTAAATGGATATCTAACACGAATACCAACTTTTGTTTGATGGGATTTATGTGTATATAAAGTTCCATCAAATGCCATGAATTATAAATTAGTCTTCAACGCGAACAGGCAAATGGAGACAATGTGGGTTGGCTTGCTTGCTGTTGTTGTTATTGTCATTGTTGTGGTCACTGTCATTGGGTAAAAGGACTTGATGACTCACCTGTTTGTATCTCGGTAAGCCACTTAGTCATAAGAGATTTACGGGCGCTTACGGCCCGGGCTATGACAGAGGTTGTGCACGGACGGTGGTTTGCTGCTGAGGCGGGGGCAGGGGGAGCTAATCAAATAAACAATAAATGATTCACTTTAAAATCGCCGACAAAGTTGTTAACTCCTGACTCTTGCAAAACAAACATGCGGTATATGCATTAACATTCATAAATATGCAAATACAGTATCAAAATGCAAATATGCATGGCTATTTCTTGCATTTGCACGTTTAAAGTCAGATATACAGATACATGCACGCTCACACGCACCCATGCATGCGCGCACGCACGCACGCACGCACGCACGCACACACACACACACATTATTGTTTTAATTAGAACAAATCAGAAAGATCAGTTAACAAGACATTCGAATTTAGCCCTCATAATCATTACATTGGTTTATTTTTTTTTAACCTTGTTCTGTGTCTGAAGATGGTAAGCATGCTGTCACTTATTTTAATCCATATACAGCTCAGATGATGGCAAGTCATTTCGTGGCTGTATTAGTATATATGTCTGTTTCAGAGATGAAAGCTGCCCAGCCCACATAAGCAATAATACTGATTATGCCCCAATTAACACAAACCACTGGTGACACATTAGTAATGTGACAGTGTTGCTACAATGTAACAGATGCATTTGCATAATGTAATATTTTTAGCTGGGGATGACTAAACTTATGCATAGTTGTGGCTGACTCGACAGCTCCTGTTCATCCACAGTGCATGTTACAATCAGCCAAATTTTTTAAATGAATAAAAAAAAAAAACTGTGATCCGACTCCCTGCCTACCAAATGAAGTGATGACCAGATGAATGGAGTGTTCAACAGCCTGAAGACATGAAACCATGCCATCATGGATGACAGGAGCTGCACTGCCTTGGCCAAGGCCGCAGAGACTGGGCAATAGTCTATGGTTATGTCATCCTTTCTGTCAGAGAGAAATCTAGGGCAATGGCACATTGCCTCCCCATCCCCCTCTCAGCTGGAATATCCTCTCTCTCTCTCTCTCTCTCTCTCTCTGTCTATCCCTCTCTCTCTCGCTCTGTCTTGTCTGGTTGCCGTTAAAAGGAATCTTCACCACAGTGCCAGGAAGGAGGGAGGGGGGAGAAGTCAAGGGTTAGGGGGACCATGTGGGTATCCGCACGCAGACATGGAAGGAGACGCAGCGAGGGAGAGGAAGAGAGAAGGAAGAGGACAGAGGGTGGAGGGGCGGACGGCTAATCTCTAACAGAAATAAAACTTACGTAACCAGCTGTTCTGTCAGACTGTATTAGACTAGCTGCAGGCCCCCTGGCCCCAGTGGCTGGCTGTCTGAGTGTGTGTGTGTGTGTGTGTGTGTGTGTCTGAGTGTGTGTCTGTGTGTGTGTGTGTGTGTGTGTGTGCGTGCTGCAGTGTATTTATGTCAACATGGGGATGTGAAAAAGTGACCAAGGCAGGAATTTGTGTGAAATGTACATCAGACTTCTAACCCCATTTTTTTTTCACAAAAGGTCTTCAGTTTGTTTGGAAAAATTAGACACGGTTTTGCTAACATGACGAAATTTCCAACATGACATTGTGTCATGATTTTTATCTCATACAACATTGTTTCATGATCTTAATATGAAATCTTTATAATAAGGTTCAGACACCACCTTGAGCTGATGAGTCACCATTTATTCCTTGAATGCATTGAGGTGACTGCTACTTTGTTACTTTATCTTGTTTTGCTTCTTTTTTTTTTAAAAAAAAGAACATTCTTATTATTATTATTTTCTTAATCCTTTTTCTTCCCACATGCTTTGTTTGCCCCTTTCACACACCACATTCACTTCTGGAGTGTAATGGGTTAGCCTTTGAGTTTGGCTGAGGGTGTGGTGCTTTCCTGATTTGTCGATGACAGCTAATGGGCGTGTCTGCCAGGTCAACTCCCTCACCCGATTGGCGTCTCTCCCTGTCTGTCAGGCTCATGGGTGGAGCTGGAAGGGATTGGAGCTGTGGCAGACCGCGGGGAGAGCCTGACAGGACCACAGGGCAGGACCTCTTCCCTCCTGCAGGGGGAGCTGGAGAGAATCCTGCTGGAGGCACAGCTGGAATGTGAGAGGAACAGCCACACAGACAGGTCAGTGTGAGTATGAGTGATGGTGAGGGGGAGGTGAGCTAAATATTAAAAATGATTTTCTAATACTGAAAAATGGTACTAATATTAGCATGTCCCCTGTGCCGTGTACAGCCCTCCCCAGGTGGTGACCCCACAGATGACTGGCTCGTCTCGCACAGGCAGTGAGGGCAGCAGCAGTGCAGACTGCATTACCATACAGGTATGGTAATACACAACCGGACTACTTCACACTGCATACACTGCAATGACACGCGCACTGACCACTGAATACACAACCGACTGCATACGCTGACACGCGCATACACTGACCATACAGGTAGGTAATGCAATGACCCATACAGGTATGGTAATACACAACAATACACAACGGGACTAAACACACTAAAACACACATGCACCCTATCCTTATCTTCACTGAGACTTATCCATTTTCCTTATCTTCATGGTTATCCATTTTAGTGGAAAAAGGTACAGTTTGTGTTGCTTGATAATACCTTTCTGCTGTGTGTTCTGGGAACAGTGAGTATTATTGCCACTACAGAGGGAGGACAGTAAACACAGTGTACAGGTTAAGGACAACCACCTGTGGAGGTTATGCAGTCGTGGAACAGACAGTCTGGCACATCTGATGTAACTCGTAGTTAACACGTTGTTTGGCCGAGTATTATAGCAGGGTGTTTGCTTGTATAGTAAATAAGAGACAATAGGAAAAAAATAAAGTGGTTCATTTCAATAATGCAAAAATAAATGAAGCATATTAAATAAACAGCAGGGAGTGTAGCAGGCCATAGATCTCCCACAAATACTCTTAAAAGCCACCTATGCTGTGTCACTTTAACTTCAGGTGTTAACTATGAGCTGTTCAACTGTGTATTTTCCTCTGTTTCTAGTTTACAGACTGAGTAGCCGTGGATTCCCCATGAATCCTGATGTAATTCATCTATGTATATCTTTAGCAATAATATACCTTTGTACTGATGTAATCATAATTATAAAGCTAAATTTAAATGGTTTTTTAAAAAGGTTCTTAGTTGCCTGTTTGGTCTGATAATCTCTTTTCCTTTGGCAAATGTACTAGCTACATTCATAGTCTGACACATAAATTTGAATAGGGATGCATACTAATGTTTTTACATTACATTACTGTTGGTTAGCAGATGCTCTTATCCAGAACAGCTCACAGAGCATAAAATTTTTATATTTTATCCATTTATATGTATGGAGATTGAGACTGAGGCAATGCAGTTTGCCCAGAGTACAATAGCAGTGCTCTGCCTGGGAATTGAACCGGCAACCTTTGGGTTAGACGCTCGGTTCTTTACCGCAATACCACACTGCTGCCCGTTCTGTCTGGAGACTTGTGAATTTCCACAGAAGTTCATTTACATGCATCTCCAATCAAATTTATTAGCATGCGTCCCTATGCAAGCTTTATTTTGCATGCATCTCTACACACGCTCATTTGCATGCATCTGCACAAAAGTTCATTTGCATGCGTCTCTAATATTAAGCTCTCTTTCATACTCGTTCAATATTGATGTGCTTTCCTTGATCAGAGTGATCAAGAGTTTGTTTTGCTGGTATCAACAACAGGAATCAATATCATTAGTTAACAAACTTGGAAGAGATGCATGGATATTTGAACAACACATTGATATAGAAGGAAACAATGTTGATACAAGGTGTTGATAGAAATGAAACGGATCTTGAAAGCAGAGTATTGCCATTAAATAAGAAGAAAGCTGATATCTAATGGCACGCTGTTGATGCAATGAGGGGATGATCTAATGTTACAATGGCTTGTCAGAATATAATACGTAGTTATGAATATGTATGTATGGTGGTCTTGGGCTCGGCTGGCGTGGCAGGAAACCTGATGCATTGTTCTCTGTCCTAACCCCCCCACCTTTTCTCCATGGAAGTCGGATGAGAGCGAGAGACGAAGGATCAGTGCAGAGTGGGTGTGGGACTGGTCCAGTCGACCTGAAAACCTTCCACCCAAGTAAGGCTCAACACCCCCATTACCACTTTTCCACCTTGTCAACCCAATTATCTAATAAACTGAGCTGAACCAATGAACATCTGAGATCCATTAAGACTACACTTCATCCCATCACCGTCTACAGTGCATTCTGACTGAACTCAGTTCTTCATCATGCTTTGCTGGCCTTTTCTGTTCATATGTTTTTCAGACAGATATTTTTTTTAATTAAATATAAATGTCATTAGATGGGTTTCCCTGTAGAATATTCAAATGGCTCAGTTAATTCAAGTTATCCCTGCTGGCTTTACATTACACTTGTTCTCCAGTCAAGCAGAATTGTTTTACCTAATTTCATACTAATGACAGCAAGCAGGTGGTGATGAATATGCAAAATAATTGCCAAAGGGGAATGATTAACAATGATCTAGGTCAAAGCCAAATAGAATTACATGTTGACAGCCTGACTAACTAGGTCTGAAGGCATCAACTCCCAGCTTTATGGTGCTGTTTGTGGAGGGCCAAAAGTGTAAATATTTACCTCAAATGTGAACATTCAGTGACTGTTCTTTATGAATCTTGATATTATGTGAAATAACATCTATTTTATAGAAATGCATTTGTTCTATTGATCTTACGATCTATACTTGCTATATACTAAAAATGAAAACCTCATTTTAAAATACAGTCATCAATTGTTAGAGGCAAACAGGTGGTGACAAATCAAATTTTTATGATTGAGGCATTGACCATACCCTACATTTGCTTGTGTTGAATGGTTTTGTCAGTGCACGTCTAACTGTTTAACTGTCTTCACATTTGGATGCTTCCTCATTATGTCCACTTTCTTTTTTTGCCTGTCCACCCCCCGTCCCCTCTCCCTCAATCAGGGAGTTTGTGTTCCAGCATCCAAAGCAGTCAAGCTCGCTCAGCGTGAGGAAAAGCGAGGTGATGAAGAGGGGGCTCTTCTCCTCCGATGTGCTCCTCATCCTCCTCCCATCCCTGGTGGCGTCACACCTGCTCACACTGGGATTAGGGTGAGAGACGAGGGCCGAGACCGCAGGCCGACACCGAACTGACCGATAATCTCCTTTAACACCTGATCACACCGAGAGCAGGGTCAGGGAGTTACTGAATATTCAGATACCACATACTGACACCAAACGTACCGGCACACGCTCAAGCTGCAATTGGAGTGAGAGGTAGGAAGAGAATTACTGAGATGCTGGCTGGACACTACAGACATGGCTGATTGTATGCATGCAGAGGGTGATGTGGCGGTTTAGCTGTCATGTAGGTGGTGTAGTGCAGGAGCGTGGCTTGCAGTCACAAGGCTGCAGGTTTTATCCAGCACTGAGCAAAGAACTTAACCTGAGTTTCTTCAGTAGGTATGCAGCTGTACAAATGAAGAGTTTGCAAAATATAAGGTCTGTAAATCAGCCTACTTAAGTATGCCTGGCAAGCAGATAGATGGATAATAAGAATAACAATATGTTAATGCCATTAGTATTGGTAAGAAATTCAACTCTTTAATTGTACATTTGTATATTCTTGAGCACCTTGGTTAATCCCTCTGTCTGTTTTTGTCACAGGATATATATAGGGAAGCGTCTGGCTGCCTCCTCCACCAGCACACTGTGACACATGACCCAGGGCAGTGCTCCTATTCACTGCCACCACCGCCAATAGGATCGTAGCCCTCATTTTGTTATCATCGTTGCCCCCCCTTCTCCTGTTCTCATCTTCTCATGGGGGCAACCAGGGACCATCCTGTCTTTACAACCGTGTCTGCCCTTCCCTCTGTCTGTCCATTTTTCTCTCCCTCCCTCACTGTGTCTCCATGAGAATCCCTATCTGTATGTCTATTTGCTTTTAGAATTCTGTGTGTCCCCCCCCCCACTCAGGGCTGAATCCAGTGTCACTCCACTTTAACAGTGGGAACAGAAAGAGGAGTAATGCAGAACTAGTCTGGGGTTGACATCAGAGAAAGGTGGGAGACAGGTATTTGAAAGGTCAGGGAATACAAAGACAACGAGTGAGGGGGTAGAGAAATATGAGTACAAAGAGCTGAGCAATCAACTAAAAAAAACTTATCAAAAAGACAGACAGTGTTAGCTATGCATGTAAATTAGAGAGCATTACATGCTGAATGTAAAATCCCTACTTTGGTGAAACATTTAGGAGGGATTGATTGTCTCAGGTAGGGCTTAAAACACCAGTCACAATAATAATAATAAAAAAAAGATCACACAAAGTCACACAAAACTGGCTCCAAACTGAGATCGATGGACAACGAAGGTGAAAAAAAAAAAGCCAATGAATCAACCGATTGATTTATATAACTCTGTCAGTCACAACTAAGGAGGGCGAGATTCTGGCGGAGCCACGGGGATCTGTGGGGATTTCCAGTCTGTGGCATGTGGAACATGATGGATTGTCTTGATCTGTGCGCGCGACTCAAGGAGTGTCTCTGTATCACTTGTTACAATCCCCCGAGTTCGGCGGGTATCCGTCAAGCTGTGTGAAAACTGACGACTACTAACTACATTAAAGCTCACTCCTTACACCCCTTCGTCTCCTGGGCGTCAGTCTCTGTCTTTTACTGTTTTCATCTCCTCTGCTTAAACTGATTTACGACAGTGTTGCACTGTTGATAGTTTCTTTTTTTTCCAGCTATGGGAATTAGACCTGTCAGTTTAAGTTTGGAAATTTTACGGTGCGGATTAAGTGCTGTGGAGATGTGCGGCCGCAGTACCTGAAGAGGCCACTAGAGGATGCAGGAAACCCATCACTTTGGTTCCCGGACGAGTGAGCAGCTTCACTTGAATGGGACATTGAACTGTAGATTCATAACAGGAGGAAAAAAGATTTAGCCTTAAATACATTTCTTTATCAAATATTGTAATTATTGAACTATAAACACTTAAAATTGTGAATTACTGGCATTGATTAATTAAAAATATTGGTATAGAGTGAGGATGTCACAGAAATGAACAATCAAGAACAAATCAAAAAGTTGTTCAGAAAATGTTAACCCCTATGGAGCCAACTTTCAGTATGGAATTATTTCTCTCGCCCACTTCTGTGTATATCGTTATTCTAATCTTTAAGCAAATTAAACCTGCTTCAAACAATGCCCATGCAGGTGCATCAGAACCAGTGTGTCAATGGGAGAGAGACAGGGAGGTGAATAAGGTAGAAAGAATTAAAATGTATTAACCTAATAGCAGAAATGCAGCCATTTGTCTGGAGACAGAAAATATAAACTGATATTTGTACTGACAATAACAGGCAATCAGGAATTTTCTGGTAGGTACAGTAGGAATGTAATGGCAGACGTGTGAACTGCTGTCAGCACAGGTGTACAATACTGACTATTACAGTCTGTGTCATTTCCAGTCAGGGTGTGTCTACGCTGAAGGAAATGCTTGAACATGGATAGACCCAAAGACAGGTTTTCAGGAGCAGAGTCTGATACAAACTGTGCTGCGTACTATGTTTAAAGCGCGATTTAATTAAGAACATTACAGTGGCAAGGAGATTTGAGACACGCAAATCAGGATTATGAAGGCACGTATAAACATGGTAAACAAACAGAAACACGGCCGTATCAACGCGATAGAGGAGGGTCCGTGTCCTGCATTACCGCTTTTTGGCCAGCAGGGGGTGGTTTCCCTGTACATCTCCATTTCTTGGGTGCAACGGTGCAGAAGGTGAAACAATCCAAGCGGTAACTCCGCATAGATGGGAAAACATCTCTGTCTCTGCTTGCCACTCTTGCTCGTCATCTTGCAGCTTAAAATACATCTATCTTTTTCTCTTCTCTTTCCCTTATCCTCCCCAACCTCCATCCATGTGCCTCTCCTTCCCTTGCTTTTTAATCTGTCTGCACTTGTCTTAACCTCTTCTTCAAATCAAATCAGTCAAATTGTATTAAAGTAGCGCATTTACCAATGAGTGTCACAGCACACTTCAGAGGGATTAAAAAAATGCATGATAATAAAATACAAAATGAGCAACACAAATACAAGAACACAGATAAGAAATTACAAATAAAAAGGGTAAAATAAACATAATTACAAATCATAACACTGATAAAAACTGTGACAATAATAAAAAAACAACAATAAAGTAGGTCTGAAGGGATTAATTAAGGATAAAATGTGGATGAAGGCCACAAAGAATGAAATACAGTAAAAAAGAACAAGTACCACTAATTATAAGACATTCTAAAAAGGTGGATTTTAACCCTCTTCTCACCTTGTTCCTTTCTCAGTATCTCAGTGTCAGTTTAAACATGCTTGGATATGGAAAGTCTCAGAATAGAACAAGCAGCTACTCTGAATCCAGTTAACCCTTGACATACATCTGCACGTATGAGAAAAATTTGCTAATGACAAATACTAAGGCAGGAATGTAAAGGAAAGAACTGGAGTGGCACTCGGTGTAGCGCATACCATACCCTTAAGATTCCTTCCCTGCCCCAGAGCCAGTTGTTTTAGCCATTAGTTAAATCCAAATCCTCTCCGCTTCTGGCCACAGTCAGACAGACAGACAGACAGACAGACAGGCGGATAGACAGACAGACAGACAAAACAGACAGACATGCACACAGAGGTGGTCACATCCCCTGCACCCCACCCACTGATGTCAGGGTTAATGATGTTTTAAACAGTCCTGCCAGCCGGCGAATGACTCACTGCATTAACAGAGCGCAGGGAAGAGTAACAGGTCTCATTGTTAAAATGTTAATGACAGGTTGGGGAGACATCAGGGAGATTTATGAGCGTCACCATCCGGGCTTGCGTCTCCCAGCTCTCCCATAACCCTGCTAGGAGCGAGAGACTGCGGCGTGTGACCCCCCGTCTGTGCTGATAAAATACGAGGACTGAGGGGGTCGGGGGCAGGACTCATCCTTTTAAACACACGCCCCCATTTGCTCCGTTCAGCCATTTCCAGGAGTAGTAAAGGACAGATCGTTTAACCTGAGAAATATGCCCTCACAAGTAAATAACGCCAGCACCCAAACTGCAAGATGAAAGTGTGTGTATTAGAATGTATTGAACATATGAGAGAATATATCAGGCACGCTCTCTCTCTCTCTCTCTCTCTCTCTCTCTCTCTCTCTCACACACACACACAAATATATATTTAATATGCATATGTGAACTGTACAAATGACTGACATGTTTCAAAATACAAGCTGAATGTCTTGACAAATATTCAGATATATTTCTCAGATTTTGGATTTCATTGTTTATCATCTACTGGCATGGATGAATTTTTTATGAGGGAAGCAAATGCTCTTTTTCATGATAAGAAGCACTGTTTTAGTGAGTCAAAAGCCAGGAATTATTGTCATTAGTATTAGCACAACTACTAATAACAGTAAGTCATAATTAAAGTCACAATCATCATAATCACAATAATCATAATAACAGTGGACCATGTAGGCAAAATTATGAACCACGGGGAACCATTGACAGGATTTTCAATTTGAAAACTAAAATGCACACTGCCAGCACATATCACCATAATATCCACCACACGCCTAAAACCTGTAATTATCGATGAATCATTATAGAATTATGAACAAATACAATATCGAAAATAGTCGTACACATTTTTTCATGCGCTCCAATAGTACACTACCTGTACCTATGTGATCACACCCTTGAGTCGGGTCTCGGCACTGCCAATGACGGCCATCGATCCTGAATTAGAATTCTGAATGGATTCACATTTCTCTCTTTTCCTCGCTGTCTCTCTAACTGAATTACCAGCATAAGACATGGAAAATGGGGAATCAAATTACCGGGCTTAAAACACAGAGGGTACAGGAGAGAGAGACTGTGGCGGTGGGTGGTGGTGCTGCTTGTGGGGATTTGAGGAGAAGTGTCTGTGCTGGGAGGAGCCAACCGAGAACAAAAAAAAAAGGGAGTCATTTGATTTAGGGGAAAAACAGGGAAGAGGCATTGATCACCGTGACTTAGCTTGTCCTTCAGGAAGTAAATAAATAAGTAGTCACTGGGGGGGAACAAAATGTTTTGCGGGAGAACCACTCTGCCTTGGCACTGCTACCTTGACTGCAAATCCAATAACGAAGAAAAGGCATTAAATGCAACAAGCGAATCGAGCGGGAAGGGGAAGCCCTCCCCTCCTCTCCCCGCTCCCCTCAGCAGCTCACAGTGCTGCTGACACTCGGGACCCCTCGGCTGATTTTTGAAAACGCTACTCCGGGCATAGTAGCAGGTAAAGCGCGACTCAGGAAGTTAGCAATCACACAGCACAATCCGACGCAGACTGAAGACCCACCTCTTCAGACTGCATCTTGCTTCTACCTCAATCCCCGCCCCCTAGCACCCGCTAGTTATGTGTAGTATGTGCTTTGGATTCGGTGACCCAGAGACCGATGTATGGTAGCATACTTGGTGTCCCTTGTCTAGTCAGGTTGCACAAATGAACCTTGGGTAGGGCTTGAATGGTGTTATTGTCAGGGATGCGGGGTGAGGACTCACACGAGACCCGGAGGTGAGTGGCAGAGTGGCTTTATTAGAGCCCCAAAACAGGAGCAGACGAGGACAGGGTAAAAGACAGGCAGGGTCAAAACCAGGGAAGTCAGTCCAAAAACAAACAGAGCAAGCACGTGGTCTGGACAGGCGAGGGTCGGCAACGGGCAGGCAGGCAGCGGGCAACCAAAACAGAGCGGCAGGCAGAGACGACAAACTGGGCAGGCAGGTCCGGAGCAGGGCAGACCGAGAACCACGGGCAACCCAGGCAGCCAAGCAGAACGGCAGGCTGGACCGGGGCTGAGCAGGCGGGAAACAGGGTCTGGACAGGGGCAGAACCCGGGCAGGCCGGCAACAGGGAGCGGAGGCAGAACAGCAGGCGGGAGCAGACTTGCACAAAGGCGGGGAACCTTGTCTAGTCAGGTTGGAACAGGGATACACAAAGACAGGACGAAACAGAAAACAGACTAACAGAACTCACGTGACAGAACAGCGGAGACTCTGGGCGGGAGACAGAAGACCGTTGAATGGTGTTAAATTTTGATGAGGTGATGGGAAGCACAGGCACACTGGTCTGGGAGTGTTGCTAGCCTGGTCTGACACATTGCTCAAGCTGCTCATTCAACTTGAATGGATACACTTTTGTGCTGCAAAGTGCTCTGGAAAAGAGAGTCTGCTAAATGAATGTAATGTAATGAGAAGAGCCCTGCCATTAGGTGAGATAGCATGTAAATAAGGGCGGCGTGAGATGGAGCACGCGTTTGATCCAGCGGCACGATAACAATCCCCTCTTTGGAAAGCTTATGAGGAAATCACTCCCGCACACCCGCTCACACAACAACGCAATCAAAATGCGCACAGACACAAATGCGGGACGAGAGAAAATGTAATGAGAAAAGGTAATGAGACATTTTTCCCAATGGGTTATCACATCACAGGAATCTGTCTCTTGCTGTGTTTTTACAGGCAGCTTGCATGTTGATACAGGACACCGATTTTCATTTGAAATCAAGATTGTTGACGACTCCGCTGAGGAAAAATGAAAGACAGCAGCTTCGCCACACGCAAACACACTCCACGTGCACTTATGAGGCAGGAGTAAATGTGTGATTTGAGATGAGCATCTGCAAAGTGAGACTCTTTTCCAGGGTTGCTGTGCTGGCAGAAACCTGTCTGATATATGACCCCCAGGCTTTTAACAGGAGAGTAATATGTCACTCCGTCCAGGCAATTTATAGGGGCTTCTCTGTTGACACACCTTCCGCCTTCTCTCTCTTTCCTAATCCTCACATCCCCCCCCCGAATCACACTCTCCCTCCCAGACACAATATCTCATTTTATCAGTATTCAAGGATACAAGCTGGCTTTATTAGCATGCCGCAAATTGTCCGGTGTTGCCAAAGTGTGATTCTCTCGCTGTAACACATCGAACTGCACTGGTGTAATTGTAACTCGGTACACAGCTCCTTTCTCCGTTCGGCACTGCGTAGTCCGGCCCTTATCTGATGGAGATCTGAGCTCATTAGCACCCGGATAGGGTTTCATCCGCGGCGTGGAAATGCTGTTAAAGGTGGAGCCTTTGGGAAGCTTGCAGTCTGGAGGAGCCAGAGAAACCCCGAGAGGATAATGTTCTCGCTGCAGGCCGTCTACCTGGGGCTCTGGCACCTTGGCTCATACAAGGTGATTACCCCTGAAAGTGGGTCTCAGAGGCAGAGATGCCGTCTTAATATGAGGTCTTTCCGGGAGTGTGGGAGTAAAACAGAGGGACTGGAAATGGCTTTCTGGTAATGGAACTGGAATATGCTATCTGTGCTTCCTGTCTGCAACTGCTGTTCCAGGATCGTTTAACCTACCCCTAATTCTGAACCTGTTATTTTAGCTAACCATTGCGTGAAAACTGAAGTAGCTGAAATTGTTTCAGGGTCAACGCTTGGTCAAAACGTCTATTTACTCTAACAAACAGTGACAGAGTCACAGACACTCTCTTGTCTTAGTCTTTTTTCCCCCTAACTCGATTGCAGTATCTGGGCTTATGGAATGTATTCTTATTAAGCATAGTCTCAGTACAGGGATATACCGAATGGGGAGAGAGACAATGTGTTCCTAATTCAATGTGTTACATTCTGTTCCTAACACACAAGTAAGTGCTTTCGGCAGACAAAAATACCAGCAAAGGTCACACAGACAGGTCCAACCCGCCAAAAGGTCATGACCAGAACATGACTTCTGAGCTGTCATCTGTCCTCCTGGATCTCCATCTCACTGTGAAACCTCTCCCCCCCAATCACCCCCCCCCCCCCACCCCCAACCCCCCCTTCCTAAGAGACCAGGCAAATTGACAGAGACGCCAGCATAGCATCAGTAATAAGTGCCTCAGCAGTATAGCTCAGGGATTGTTCGTTTAATGAAAAAAAAAAAAGTCCAAAAAAACAACAGTGCGCATAAAACCAGAGCCGACCGTTGGCTGACATATGACATCAGCAGGGTTGCCGCAGTTACGTCGCGCAAGCACGGAGCAGACTGACTGACTCAGCCCCTGCAGACAGCAAGGGGAAAAAAACGGCGCGGAAACTCTCTGGAAACTTTTAACGAAGCCCACAACACCCGCCCGCACAGATAAACAGACGCGCGTGGAAATAATGGCCTACCTCCTCTGCCCCGGAGCGCAGTCCTAATTGAGCTCCTCTGTGCCAAGTGCAACTCTTGCCGGTTGATTTGAGATCCTGCAAAAACGTCTCTGCCTTTGTTAAAAGAAATAATACACGTCAACATGCAGTAAAATTGTAAATGTTCAAAATATAATTTTAAATGAGACATTTTAAATTTAATATAATTTAAAATTTTGCTGTTTAGGGCAACCTATATACATTACATATAGTATGTACATTTCATACAGTATGTAAATTGCCACATTCATCCAAGTTCTTGCTTATATAGTATGTAGTTATTTGGATGACACAGGCCCACTTTACAATATGTTCATGAATCCTCCTGAGAGCAAGAATGGGTCATTTGATTTATTTGCCCACTCTCAATGGATCAATTCGGCTCTTAGGAAACAAGGTTTAGCTAGATTTGTATGGCCGCTTTCTTGTATCTTACAGGGCGTGACGACCCAGAGAAATGCACATCAATCCAGCTGAGAGGTCATGAGCATCTTTCTTTAATACCGTACCTGAGACACAAGGGACTGATGCAACTCCTTCAGAATAACATCTCAGAATAATGAGCATACATACAAATCCACTTATTCACAAGGCATCCCTCAAATGACGAAGGCCACAGAAGGGTCAGCTCAGCCACAATGTAGCTACCATCAGCATGAATGTACTCCCTGATTCCACGCTCTACTGGTGTTACCTACAAGTATGACCAAGGCAAAGAATGATTAATGCATTTCTCCACGGTAAGGAAGTAAGCAAAAGCAGGGAAATCTGGCCAGGGCGGTGCTCTTTCGCGGGTGAACCGAGTGCTGCTCGCGGGCTGCGAGAGACCACCTGTTCCCTCCGTCCCGAAAAATGAGCTGCAAAAGAGCGGGGAGAGCCGCGCGCTAATTGCTTTTGCTTTCACACCTGCGCCTGTCCGCCGCCTCGCGGTGGCCTGCCCGCTGCTCGGCGTGTGACTGCGAGCTGCCCAGCGTGGCCGGGTGAGATTAGCCAAGTTCTACAAACCCAACCAGCTGAAGCTTCTCCGTTCCATAATGTCGCGTGCCTCACGGCCTAATGCAGTCAAAAACGGCTGTTTAACGTCAAGGGGTTGAGAGCCGTGAAGAATAAAAAAGTTATTGGCAATGGGTGCCGTGCCACGTAACGGTACACCCAGGGCTGCTCCCCGAGAACCCGTCTGTACTTTACCAATCATCGCCTTACCTGCGTGTCCAATTTGAGCTTGAAATTTATGCTGCTTTCTGAAAAAGTCAGTATTTGAAACTGATCCCCCTGGGAAATTGTTGTGTGTAAAAACACCATATAAACGGCTCTCATAAGCCAAAATTTAAAGTACAAAGCACATCCAAGCATACCCTTTTCCTTAAATGAATTCCCTAGTTGCTTTTCTGACTCAGTATGAGTCAGAATCATCTCAAAATGGGAGGTCCATCACCATCCAGTTTTATCTTTCGTGTGATCCACATACCATTAAATAGACTTCCTCATATTCTGTTAGATCACAATGTCTTTTTGTAAAGCTGCATGCATTATTCAAATATGTCTGGTATTTTTATAAATATTTCTAATTTTTAATTGCTTAAATCTGGGGTTTTATATTCCTGCATTTGATTTTGACAGGGGCTCGCAACCTCACTGTTAGACAGCATCATAACCGGCGTTCATTCTGTGTGTCTAATGAGTCACGATTCCGTTTATCAAATTAAAGAGGGCCTATTTAAGACCAGGCACATAGTAACAGCGTACACATAATATTGCAGCGCCCTGCAGTGCTGTAATCGAGATTCATGTCAATAATAGTCTCCCCCACTCCCTCTCTCCCTCTCCATCTAACTGCACCCATGCAGGGGTCACGTCAAAAGCCCGTTCATCATGTCAGCGCCTTGATACTTTGTCAGGAAGTATAAATAAAACAAAGAATAATGAATACGGCAGAGAGGGGAGAAGGCCACTGGTGGAGAACAAATGAAACGGGGTGAGGGGAAAGAGCAGGGGAAAAAAAGGGAGGAAGAACGACAGAGAGAGGAGAGAAAACGGGGGACGGGAAGGGCCGGAGTAAACACAGCGGCTGTCCTCTTTGGGGGGCTGTGACTGGGTCTTTGTGTCCTACGTGTCAGGTCACATAACCTGCTTCTCCCAGGACGTGTTCAGTCCCATCACATTCACTGTGACAGAGACTGCACGCAGCACTCCCATGGAAAACTGCCTGGCCCCACACAGCCAGCGAGGAGAGCACTGCTGCATACTGCACACGCACACACACACCTGTACATACATGCGCAAACACGCACACACACACACACATACCTGTATATACATGCTCAAACACGCACACACACACACATACCTGTACATACATGCGCAAACACGCACACACATACCTGTACATACATGCATAAACACACACACACACACACATACCTGTATATACATGCGCAAACACACACACACACATACCTGTACATACATGCATAAACACACACACACACACACACACACATACCTGTATATACATGCGCAAACACACACACACACACACACACACACACACATACCTGTACATACATGCGCAAACACGCACACACACACACACACACACACACACACACACACACACACACACACACACACACACACACACACACACACACACACACACACGCACACACACACACACACACACACACACACACACACATGCACACACACACGCGCACACACACACACACACACACACACACACACACACACACACACACACACACACACACACACACACACACACACACACACGAGACACCACCAATCAGGTCACAGACACACTCTCTCTGTCTGGCCCAAAAAGGAATGCTCAGTATCACGCTCTCAACTCACTGTACACTACTGTAATATTATTTAGCACTAACCACTGGACTGGTGAGAGCGCTCATTATAGTGAAATGTATTAAGTGCATTAACAAGCGAGCTCTGTGCTGCAGCGCGATGCTCAGTGCAGTGTCAAGTGTTCAATTTGTTCAATTCTGTGTCCACAGAGGAGGCTGGTCCATTAGGATTCCAGTGCTTGTCTGGCCTCCCTTCTGCACATGGCCTTGCTTTCAGCATTGGGGATGCTGGCGGTTATTGCCATGAAGGCAGATAAACAGCTCACAGGGGAGAAGGGAGAAGAAACCTGACAGATTTCAGAGGCATGTCTGCTGTCATCCCCCTCTCCTTCACCCCTACTCCTCCCTCACATCCCCTCTCTCTCTCTCTCTCTCTCTCTCTCTCGCTTGCTCTCTCTCCTTTCATGTCCTGGCGAGAGATAACTGCACCAGGTGGACTGCTCAAACATTGGCTATTTACTCCAACCAAACAGGATTAAAGATTGAAAGGAGGAGAAGGTGCGCTCACTCACCACAAGCGTTTTCATCCTCAGCTCTTCTCCTTCCCGCCGTCCCACAGTGCAAGGCCCTGCTCGTGAATATTCATCAGGAGAAGAGCCTTGAGTTAGGCCTCACCTGCCGTAAACATCCTCTTTTTTTTTTTTGGACTTTGTTAACCGCATCACCTCGCTTGTTCTCTCTTGTTTCTCATGAATATTCAGGAGGGCACATCTAACGGCGAAGGAAGACGTCTGAAGCACACCGCAACAGAAACGTGCGCCGCGGATCCAGGAAAATGGAGAAACCCCACGCTCCACGTACTGAGTATTGGTACTTGGACGGAGTCAAGAGGCACTGTTCTCTGTTCACCCCCTCTCAGCAGCTGCAGCCCCCCATTATCCAGAACACACTGCTTCAAGAGTCGTGCTCGATGCCACCAAAGATACTCTCTTCCGTAATGACCACACATCCAGGCCCCACGTTCCTTCTGTCCTCTGTCTATGGGGGTTCCGGTTGGTCACAAGAGGTTCTGATGGTGCCCGCAATAGTATGCTGACTGTGGATGTCCTTTTTTGATCACAGCACCTTTGAAATTCTTCATAACGAGTTGGGAAAGCGGAACACTTTCGGCTTCAACAATCACAGAGACTGAACTTCCAGTGTGAAAAGCACCAGTCACTGTTATAACTGGGTTAGCTAGATATTGTTGTCTGAATAGCTAGCTAGGTAGATATGTAATGTATGTAAACCATGAAAACACTTACTTTGTCAAGAAAAACAAGGCAAAAGCAAAACTGGCAGTCTGAATGATACAGAAGGCCTGTCACATGCCAATAACCAGATTGGATGCTGTCACTGTTTTTTTATCAAAACATTTATGCATTGTGTCTATACATATGTAATACTTAATTCAGAGTGAGGGGACAGTGAGCAACAAATGTTAAGTGAGTTTCAGAAACTTGTGCCCCTTTCTCTTTGGCTTGGCCTTGGTTCAAATACTTTCACAATGCAAATGGAGGTCTCTTAAGGAGAGATATACCTTTGCCACTGTGCCAGTTAAGGAACGAATGTGGAGGGAAGAAAGAGAGAGAAAATCACCCATTCAATCCCTGACCCAGCTAAGGAGAAGAGAAGGAAGAATAAAAAAGACGAGAGAAAAGGGAAGATAAGTAAAGTCACAAAAATATCGAGGAGGGTTTATTGGGAAATTTATTCAATAAGAGCAGGAACGCTTTTTTTGGTGGCAAAGTAAAAAAGGGAGGGGTTGGGGACTGTCGTCTCGTTACATATTCAGACACAAGCTCAGACATTACCTTATCACCAGACACGATGAAGATGAGTAATCATGTTCCTCTACAGTCCCGCGTGGACATGAAATGTAGGAAATCGGCTTATGGGAATCCAGCAAATTACCGTCGGCCGTGGTCATCAATCACGTTTTAAGTCAAGCGATTGCCCAACGATAAAGACCTTTTCAGAAAACGGACACAGATGGACCTTTACCCACGGTTCTCTCTCTGCATATTGCATTAAGGAAAGATTGATGGTTTGATCAGAGCTGGCTGTAACAGACTCTGTCAGGATTCACTTTGGAGCCGGGAGGATCTACGGCAGATTTATGAATATCATTGTAAGTTTGTTTTGTTGCCAGGAGAAACAATATGACCCGAGACTGCCCCTTGTTATTTTAGGGGGGACTGAGATGAATTTGTCTGTTAATCAATCACATGCAGTTCTTTTGCTCACCACTAGAGGGTATTCATTTCCTGTTGGAATGGGGACGTTAATTATCCATTGTGAGCGATGTTCACATCTACCAGTGAAGTAAGCAATCAAATTTCATTGAACATAACGCCCATTGCAATGAAATTGGCACACAGAATTTGCGGAGCACAGCATGGGAAATGAGTCAAAAATAATATCGAAATAATTATAAAATTAAAAATTGAATACCACAGATAAAATGAAAACAGCATGATGACAAATTATAACAATGAATCAGACAGTGCAACATGATTGCACAGAGATAACACAAGGGCAATTGCACTAAAAGGCAATTAGAGGCACAGTTACAACATAATACTGAATCAGTGGAATCAACATTATTTTAATAGTTCAATTAGATCCAGCAGGGAATATTGCACAGGTTAACTCCACATAGTCCACATAGGTTCAATTAATCCTTTTGTGTGCACTTTGTAGTAGCACTCTGCATATAGCTTCCAATAATCCACATGGGTTTAATTAGCCAAGTTAGATACAGCTTTGAAGTATGTGGTGCTTTTTCAGCAATGTGAATCTGAAAATCCAGAATGAGTCAGCTCTTAAGAGTTTGGGGATAATAAAGCAATATGATTTTGGGCTTTCAGAGTGTCTGACCACTGTTAACCAGCTCTGACTTTTACTGAGGTTACTCAAGGTCGTCTCAGTGCTAAATTCCAGGTTGTTTCAGGGTCCAATTGATTAGCATTTTTGTATTATGCCACAGGTGACAGTTTGGTAATGAATAGGAATAGATCTTCAGTCAGTCATAAGCTCGTGGGAAACCAGATCAAGCCAGACACTCAGCCTTCTGGAGCCAGCAGCAGGACCAGGGTCCGGACCTCCTCCATCCTGGTCATGGCTGGTCCAGATTGCAGCCTGAGGAAGAGGCAACCACCACATGGAAGTCCCTATGAGATGTCTGGTAGCCTAACTGGGGAGCCAGTCTGTGGATCTCCACCGGCACCGCCAGACACTGTATGTGGGGAGATGGAAGCATAGCCGAATTGAAAGAGGAAGCCCGTTTTTAAATGTGTACCGGAGTGGGAGGGCCGGGCTTGGGGGCAGGGGGGTGGGGATTGTGAGGATTAAGCGGAGAGCAGCCGAACTCAGATCCAGTTCCTACATTAGGGTACAGTCACATGCAACCTCCACCTCCCCGGCTGGGATCACAAAGTAATTAACGACCCACTGTGACGGATGTTTAACTCGAATGTTATAATCCTTTAAGCCGTAATTCTCTGACTCATAACACGCCCGAAACAAGGCCGTCAGATCACGGTCAGCGCCTGCCGGGGCGAGGGCGGGGCGGGGCGTCTCTGCGCACGGGTAACGACAGCGGGACCGCCGACCGAGGGGGGCGCTGAAGAACTCTTTGTTGTTTTTTTTTGCTGTGCGTAAACAGAACAATGAGCGTTACTGTCTGAAGCGGCGTCGTCGCAG
The DNA here is from genome assembly GCA_019176425.1 of Megalops atlanticus. NCBI lineage: Eukaryota > Metazoa > Chordata > Actinopteri > Elopiformes > Megalopidae > Megalops > Megalops atlanticus. The sequence continues at coordinate 10,417,271 of CM032880.1, forward strand.
CACAAAATTCGTCCTGTACCGCAGGGGAGACTGTCCTCCCTGGCGATGGCGCTTGTAGATGCGGCCAGGGCAGAGAGGCGTTCTTCTCGGGGGTTGGGGGGGGCGGTTTTGGGTTCGGGGGTTGGGCACGCGGCTAAGGCCACAAGCTCTGCCTTGGGAGAGAGAGGATCTAGGTCTTAGTGTCCCCGTGCGACCCCGCCGGCAGGCTCATACTGCTCGTGGTAACCAGGACCGAGGACAAAGCCCGTATGCCTGTATCCTACACCCCCCAACCCCCCCCTTCCGCCCCCACCGCCCCCACCCCGCCTCCGGGCCCTGAATTTACGGCCCACAGCTTCTTCCCTCTCTCACCGAACAGCAGACTCACCCCCCACCCCACTCCATACAGAAGCCAGCATTCATTCTCAGCTCCTTCATTATGTGTCAGTCTGAGTCTGCTCAGACATGGAGGAATTGGGTGCATTAAGCCCCAGCCAAGAGTGTGCTGCCACCAATGCGCTGCCAACAAGGTACCTTTGAGTCAGAAATGAGACCATTGAAGAGATAGCGAGACTGGGGGTGGGGGGAAGGAGATAAGCGCAGATAAGTAAACAGGTAGATAACGTAGAGCGCTGAAGGAAGACATTTAATCGTTCGGTGATGAGTCACACGCTCCGACGCTACATCTCCGTACCCCCGGGCGACTCCCCGGTATCGCTTTATCTTCCTTTGGTAAGTTTGTAGGGAGAGGTAAACCGTCGCAATGGGACGAACGGTGTGTGTGACAGCGGCTTCCCCCGGGGGGGGAGAGAGAGAGAAGGGTTGCGGAAGGACGAGGTGAAGCATTTCGAATCAATTCATTCATCAATCACGCAACCGGACACTCGCGTGCCGCGCGCACACACACACACGCACACACACACACACACACACACACACACACATGCGCATGTGCACTGAGCACAGTGAGTGGTACAGACCTCTTGCTCAGCATTCATGGTGTGTGTCGCACACAAACGCATGCTCGGATGGGCACACGCACCCTGCCTGTAAACCCTTCATGTCCCGGGCACCGATGCGCTCTGCGTTTGGCGCAGCGCACTGACTGTACGCCCTACCCCGCCCTCCCGTGTTGCCCCGCCTCCGACATCTGCGATTGGTGCGTGGTGACTGAAACCGGGCGCTGCGCTCGGCGACCGGCGCTCCGCCCTAGCTTGAGCCCGGACACACACGCAACGAGGGACCAGCGCAGGCCCTCGCCCGTTGCCGGGTGATTCAGCGCGACCGCGCGCGTGTGTGTGCGCTCGGAGCCTGACGCAGGCCACGCCAGGGCACTGCCGTCTGCGTGCCCAGGCCGAGCGGCGAGCGGCGGGTGACTCACTGGGACGTGTGCCCTCCGCTCTCTGGGGCAGCCGACAGCGGGACAAACCTCCCGTGCAATCTGCGTACAAGCTGTGCAGTCCGACAGAGTTTCGAGTCTCTTCCCCTTTCCTACCCTTCACCCTCACCCTCAACTCTCTCCTCTGCGTCCTGTTTCTGCTGTCAGTACTCTCACCTTGTTTCTCTTTCCATTTACCATTGGCTCTAAATTCTGTTCTTCCTGTCCCTCTGTCCCTCCCCTTCCAGATACTGCCACTCTTTCCCTCCTCCTGCTCTTCCTCTCCCTGTTCCGTTCCTTCGTAAATTTGGTGCTCTTCCTTTCACTTCCCTGCTTAGCCATCACGTTCTGCTCTCCCTTTCTCTCCCCCTCCTCTCACTCCCTTGTCTTTTCACCTCTTCATGCCCTCATGACTCTGTCCCTCCGTTGGGAATCGCTCCCTTCGCCCTCCGCCCAGCCCCCCTGTCTCCTCTGTCCTCTCTCCTGCCTGCTTCAGTCATTTCCCCACCTCTCCCATGTGTCCACGCTTTCCCTCTCCTTCCCTTTCCTCCCTGCCCTCTCCCTGCCTTTCTCTGTCCCTCCCTCCCTCTTTCCCCCTCTCTCCTCAGCTGTGCATCCTCTGTTTTTTAATTAAACAGAAACACGCGCACGAAGGCCCCACCTCCCTCCCCTCCCTCTCTCTCTCTCTCTCTCTCTCTCTCCCCCTCTCCCTCTCTCTCCACTGACGATGACACACACCGACTCGCGCTGGAGCACAGAGAGAGTGCCAGGAAGGAAGGAGCAAAAAGAGAGGCAGACACATCACTCTCCTGTGGACGGAGAGCCTCCTATTTGTCCACCTCTGTTACACTCACACACATACACACAGACACACACGCGCGTGCGCACGTCTCTCTCTCTCTCTCCCCTTCCCTCTCAGCTGCACACACGAACCCTGCGCTGCACCGGCCATCCAAACGAGGGAATTCAAAGGAGCAGAGAGAGAGCCGGAGAGGTAGAAGAGGAAGAAGAAGAAGAAGAAGAAGAAGAAGAGGGGGACAGATGGGATTTTCAAAGGAGCTGAAAGACAGCGGAGGGCTCACCGTGCTTTCGAGAGAGAGGGGGAGGGAGTGAGAGAATGGGAGGAAAGAGAGGGAAAGAGAGCCAGAGAGAGATAGAAGAGGAGGAGCGAGTGAGTGAGTGAGTGAGAGAGAGAGAGCGCGCGAGAGAGAGAGCGAGTCGGAGGGGAGATGCTGGAGAGCTCTGACCCCTTCAGTCCTCCCGCGCGGGGTTGAGCGGGTCTCACTTGAACTCCACCTATCACTCGAGAAGCACTGTGCCAGGAGCGAGGAGAGACGCTGAGAAAGGGAGGTGGGCGCGAGAAGCAGGGATAACACGCACCCGGGAAAAGCGGGGGACGAAGGAGGATTACCGTTCTTTGTCGAGGTGCGGAGGGGAGTTGACGGTGAGTGGCTGGCGGCTTCTGACTTCTACTTCTGACTTGTTGTTTCTGTCTCTGGCTTTGTTTCTGTGCCTGAGTCTGACTTCCCCCCAACTGCTGGCTCTTGAGTCTCAGCCACACACACCAGGGATGGCGGGTTGACTCAGTGCATAGCACTGCAAGTCCAACTCTCACCTGCAGCAATCTTGCATACCAACCTCCGATACCTGCAGCCACCTCATCTGAAGCACTTAATTTGCTCACATGAGCCTCATTACCTTATGTTCTGTATCTGATAAACTGTTGTCAGTATCCATCGTAATTTCGATGCTTTTATGCAAATGGGTATCTACTGAAACAATTCAGGTTAAGCGTCTCGCTCAAGGGCACAGCAGCAGTGCCCCACTCAGGACTCAAACCCGCAAACCCACGGCTTTGTTTTCGAGCCCGGTTTCCCCAGCCCCTGGCCCACACTGCCGCAGTTTTAGATGCGGTTTTAGATGAAACGGAGAGGACGGCTGAGCGGCAGGAGTTTAGCAATGCCACCTCCTCCTCCACCTCCTCCTTCCCGCACCTGCGGCAAGCGTCCAGGCTCTCCCGCGGTGCTGTGCACCTGTGTGCATGCACACACGACCACACACGACCACACACACACACACACACACACACACACACACACACACGCACACACACACGCACACACACACACACACACGCGCACACACACACACACACAACCACACACACACGCACACACAAATGTACACATATACTTTCACAGAAATGTACACACACACACACAAAAACACACACAAATGTACACACACACTTGCACACAAATGTACACACGCACAAGTGTGCACACGCACACACACACACGCAATACATACGTCACACACATGGCACACACTACACACACTCATACACACACACACCACATACATACGTTGCATATATACACATAAACCCATATATCACATTACACATGTATGCTGCATATACAAAGAAAGACACACACACCTCAGTACACCTATACACACGCAGCACACACAAATGCACACACACTGCACAAGCACACATGCACATGCTCGCAAATGCAGAAACACACATGCACAACTGCACACGCACCACACCACACCACACATACACACACGCAAAGACAGCGTGAGGTTTGGAGAGACACAGAACAGAGAGGAGATGAGGTGTGTGCATGTGTGTTTCGGGAGGTGTACATGCCGACAACGTGAAACTCTGCAGCAAATTCCACCATCTCCCTCACTGCCTCCACCTCACCTCCTCTCCACCCCTCACCTGAATGCAGAGCCTGGAGACATTACACTTTCCCTTTAGTTGCCATCAGGGGCTCTAACGGCCTCACAACCGCTGCAGTTTGCTGGGGGGTGAGTGTCCCGCGTGACTTGGGGCATAAAGTGTACTCAAAGTACCGTTGCGTGCTGCGGAAACACAGCGGTAACGCTGTCATTGAAAAAGTCACAGAGTGAAGACGAGATGCGGCGCGGGGGGCTGGCGGCGGCGGGAGGGGACGGAGAGGGGAGCTCTGAGGAGCAGGGGGAGAGCAGAGCAGGCCGAGGGAGCCGGGGACAGGCTCGCAGCGGGGGCTTCGCCACGGCAACCGTGGGGTCGTCTTGACCTGGGGGTCAGAGAGAGGGATGCCGGATGATTGGAGCGGACTGACGTGCTGAAACAGGCTCGCGTGAGGGTCAGGCGTGCGCTGAAAAATGAAAAGTCATCAAACGTGAAGGCGTGTGCGGTGAGCAGCCTCTCCGGTAGCGTGTGTCTGCTTGTGTGCGTGAGTGTTTGCATTTGTTTGCTGTTTCTGGGATTCTGGGATTCTGGGAGTGCTGTGTGGATAATGCGTGTGTGAGCGTGTGCTTATTTGTGTATGGATAATGAATGTGTGTATGGAAAATCAATGTGGTGTGAATGTGAGTATGTGTATATCAATAACAAATGGGTGAGAGTGTGTGTGAGGATATATGTGTGCTTGTGTGTATGTGAGTATATGTGTGTGTCTGTGGGTAATGAATGTATAAACGTGTGTGTGTGAGAGTGTGTGTCTGTTTGTGGATAATGAATCTATGAGTGTGGGTGTATTGATAAGGAGTGTGTGTGTGTGTGTGTGTGTGTGTGTGTGAGAGAGCAAGAGAGAGAGAGAGAGTGTGCATGTGAGTGTGTGTGTGAGTACATATGTGTGTCTGGTTGAGTATAATGAATGTATGTGTTTGTGCATGTGTGTGTGTTTGTGTGTGTGTATCTGTCTGTGGGTTGCGAATGTGTGAGAGTGTCTGTATGGATAATGAACGTGTGTGTGAGTGGGTGTTTGTCTGTTTGTGGGAAATGAATATGTGTGTGTGTCAGTACATGTGAGTGTATCTGCTTGTGGGAAATGAATATGTGAGTGTGTGTGTACGGGTAATGAATGTGTGAATGAGAACATGTGCATCTGTTTGTGGGTAGTGAATGTGTGAGTGTGTGTATGGACAATGAGTATGTGTGTGTGTCAGTACATGTGAGTGTATCTGTTTGTGGGTAATGAATTTGTGAGTGTGTGTGTGATGAATGTGTGAGTGTGCATGTGGGTGCGTGTATCAGCGTGCAGACGCTGTGATGGACCGTGTCCCCTCTCCGTGCGGTGTGGGCGGCCCACGCCGTTCCCCCCCCCTCCCCTGCTCCCTCTCTCATCCCCTGAGTGTGGCATCATTCATTTGGTGCACAGATAGCACTGTCTAATTGGCAGGATTATATTAGATTTATACAGCACATTTAGAGAGGGAGAAAAAAAAAATATGGAAAAATGAAGAAACAAAATCCAATTACCCTTAGCACCATCTGTACACAGCAGCTTAATGCGATGGAAGCCGAGTCGCTGGCCTTTCCCTTTTATTGGCGGCTATAAAGTTTATAGGTGGAAAATGACAGGCAAACACACATGCGCGCGTGGTCCGTGTGCGCACACGCCATGACATGCATGCTTACATGCGCACGAACCTCCCCGCCTCCCTCTCCCCCCCTCACCTCTCCTCTCTCTGTGTGCCGTTCCCTCTGCGCCTGATCTCGCGTCTGTCATTACCTGTCTCTCTGTCCACCCACTTCCTCTTCCAAGCCTTCTTGATCCCTGCCTATCCCTCTCTCCTTCCATCCTTCCCTCCATCTCTTTTATCTCTGACCCCCCCCCTCTCACCCCCACTCTCACTCGGTCTCACTTTTATCTTCCGTCATCGGTGTGCATTTTGAAGAGGCAGCTTAGGCTCAAAGCCAGACATTTAACCTTGCTGTTCTCTCTCTCTCTGTCTTTCTCTTTCTCTATTTCCCCCCCCTCTCTGTCTCACAATCTCTCAATCTCTCTTTCTCTCCCTGGCTCCCCATTTCTCTATCTCCTTTTTGTCACTCCATTTGTGCAGACACGATACGCTATCTCCGAAGGGCTGATAACCTCACTTTTGACTTTTTTTTTCACTTTGTGAAGGTCTGTTGTTTTGATGCAAACGAGCACGGTTATTGCTGACTTAACATGTCACAATGCAGAGGGGGAAACGTCCCGGTGGACAAGGAGGGGTGGGGGGGCGTATTGCCGTGGGGTGGCTGGCTCACGCCCGCTCCCGGTCACTTTGAGGAGACCGCGGTGGCCTGCGGCCCCTCTGGCCCGGGCTCGGGGCGATATCGGCCGTCGCTCTCCTGCACGTGACCAGGTCTCCAGGGAACCGTTGTGTCGCAGCGCTGGAGCACCGGACCCCCCAAAACACACACACACACACACACGGTGACGTCCGGGGCCTTTGTAGCCGGGAGCATCTACAACCCCCCAAACCGGGACATGAACCAGTGACTTTCAGCAGCTCCCCAGTGAAAGCACAGGGCCTGCTGCGGCAAAAGACCCAGGTCCTCGGCATCAGCAGTTCTTATGCATTCGGGGGGGGTTGGGATTGCTGTGTCAGGCTCAGCACTCATACAATTGTCCTGCAAGGGACCTCTAAAACCAGCATTGTATTATACACAAGCTTTCCATGCTCAACACTTACAGTGTTGCTAAAGGTGCAGCAATATTGCACTGTAAGGTTGTAGCAACACTGCCAGTCTACAAAGCAGAGCCGGTGACTTCACTCTGTGTGGAAAGAAGGCTTATCGCTGGTCATTATACGATCGAGATGCAAGCTCAGGGCTGTACGTGTCTGTTGGTTCAGAACTCGGAACGCTCATTAACGGGGGGAGACTTGACAACGTCTTCTCGCCTGCAGCTGCAAACATCGCAAGTAATGTGGAAAACAATGGAGAGCCTCTCCGCGGCTCCTCTGCCTGGCTTCTCTCCGCTCCGGCCCGACCTTGTGATGCTAGGCTCCTGTCGCTTCTTCCTCTCTCTCTCTCTCTCTCCCTTCTTCTCTCCCCCTCCCTCCCTCCCTCCCTCCCCACGCCTCCTTTTCCTGGGCCAGAGTTGCTATTTCCGGAACCCCGTTCTTTTTGGCAGCACACGCTCCCCAGAGGGAGAGGAACACGTGCCTCCGCCCCAGCCAACACCACCACCACCACCACCGCCGCCACCACCACACGTCAGAGCCCCCCGCCCTCATCCCTCCGGATCAATACGTCTGCTGGCGGATCGCACCTAACACCCCCCACCCCCGCGCACCCACGCACCATCTCCCATCAGCCCAATCCCAAAGTGCCGCTCTCCGCATCCCCGAAGGCCCCCTGAGTCTTTGGTGCAGGGGATGCTGTGGATCGAACCCGGGCCCCGAGCCTCTAGCCCCACCCGGTCGCCGCCAGTCCTCCCTCAGCTGCGGCCCATCGAGTAAGAGCCCTGCCCAGGTTTAAGTTATCCCCTAAACCCCCACACCCAAGTCCCCCGCCATCCCCTGAGACCGCGCGGCTCAATACCCAATTCGACACATTTCATGTCTGGTGGGAGAGGCGGGGCGCTAAAACCCTCACCCGCGACTGTTTCTGCTGCGGAAATGGAGGCATTATTTCCCTCCCCTATCTCCCTCTCTCTCTCTCCCTCCACCTCACGCTTCTCCCTGACTTTCATTCCACGCCTGCTTTCCTTTCTCCCTCTCCTCCTCTATAAATACATCCGTCCATGTTTACCTTTTTCTCCCTCCCTGTCTCGCTCCCTCTTCCTCGCCCCCAACCCACCCCGTCTCAGCCGCGTGTACACAGTCCTGTCCGATAAAGTTAGCCGTGCTCCGACAATCCAATCTGACACGCCTTTACATAACAATTCAATCTGCACCACGCTCCCCACTGACTCTCCCTCCCTCCCATTCCCTTCAATTCAATTCAGAGGTGCTCTGTCGGCGCGAGCGGCATTGGCGGTGCCGTCGAGGACCCGGGAACATGGAATATTATTAGATAAATCACTGGAGCCCCTGTTGTTCTTTTCCTCCACTTGTCTGTTTTGCCTCAGTTTCATTACCGTTAAATGGGAAGGTAGCTGCTCAATAAAAGAGCCCATAACGGCGCGCGCCGTAAACGCTGCAGATTATGTCTGTGAGCGGTGTTGTTTCCCCGAGAGACATTTTTTGCCAGGATTACACACGTGCGTGTGCAGTATACACGCAAGCACACATACAGTCCTCCATAGAGGAGACATGCAGGGAGGCTGAAAGAAGTGACACACACAAACACACACATACACACACATACACACACACATACACACACACACATACACACACATACACACACACACGCACAAGCACGCACCCTTTCCTCTCTGACTGGTTTTGTATTTTCCAGATGGGTCCTGATTCCTTCTATGTGACTGCTTTTTTTTAAAAAAAACAGTAGTATAGGTATACGACGTGTGTAGGTACAGCTCATTCGCATTTAAGTATATGACTTTACACAGTCACTTTTTGCTTAAACGAATAAACATTATTACGTGGTTAATGTGGTTATCAACTTTGGTCACAAGCCCAGAAGTAATCCCTCTGTATGAATATTAAATCTCTAATAATAATAAGATAGAATTATGATCCTGCTGACATCACTCTCCCGCGTACCTGTACACCCCCATCGGAAGATTTATCCTTTCTCTGCCAATAAGCGTAACATGGGAACACAATGCGAGGGAGCAGGGTTGCCACGGCGGCGGAGAGCAAAGGGGCATTACCAGCACCGGGTTCATTAAACTGTCGGTGTAAATCTCCCTGTCGAGGGAGGGGGGACTGAGGAGAGAGAGAGAGGAGGCATACAGGGAAGGGACTGATGGATTAATCAAGAGAGAGGGGGATAGGGAAACATCAGGAGGGAGGGGGACAGGGGACGGAGGGAGGGAAGGAGAGAGGGAGAGAGGCAGAGAGAAGGGGATTATGGAGGAGGTGATGAGGAAAAAAGAGAGAGGAGGGGAACGGGGAGAGATGGAGAGAGCGAGCTAGAAGATGAAGATTTGAGAAAAGGTTCCTGGAAGTGGAGAGGTGGAGAGGAAGTGAAGGTATCTCAAGCATCTTAAAACGTGAGGTGAACAACATAAAGGGGAATATGGGAAGGCGGGGAAATATACAGGAGAGGAAATGAGCAGAGGAGGGAGGGAGGGAAGGAGGGATGGAAGGAAACAGCAGAATGGACAGGAGGGGTGGGTGGGGGTAAAGGCAGAGGCAGAGAAAAAAAAGAATAAGCAAACTTTGGAGAAACTTTGCATCGAGACAATGATCGTGCATCGTTAGCATCTCCGTTACATGTTCTCCAGCGAGTCACATCTGATTAGATCACTGCAACCCTGTAGCAACGGCAAACTGAAGTGAAAAGAGAAAAGAAAAAAAAATTTAATGCTGCAGTTTTTAAAAATACACAAATGCTTTTCGCGTGCGGGTCTGTTCTGGAGTTTATTTTTTGCCTCCTGACTAGTCGAGCGTGATCGTAATCATAATTAATCCTAATAATCGTATTTAAGAGGTGGATGACAGGGGCGCAGCCATGACAAAAATGCTCTCTGAAAAATAAACAAAAATAAGTAACCCCCCCACTCCACACCACCACCACCACCACCACCTGCCTCAAGGCCCTTCTGAAAATAACTTGAGAGCATCGAGGCAACAGTAATTCAGCCACCGTGGCACACAGATTCACGGGGGAGTCACGGGGGAGACCGAAACCCCTTTCTGCAAGCCAGACCCCCGGTTCAGATGGGACCCCCCTTAGCCTCCACAGGTCCTTTCACATCTTAGTCAGGCTTTCACCTCAGGGTTCTAACCTAATGACCATGTAACTACCTTCGTGACGAGGGAAGAAATGGGTGGGGTAGTGAAGGGAAGGACCTGCGGCCGAGTGGCGGCTGCACTGCCTGGCCCCATGGACCATGAATCACAGCTACCAGAAAGAGCTGCGGCTCGGAGCACGCGGGGGGGTCTGCCGCAAGAGGTGAGCCGAGCCATTTTGGGGTCACGTTTAGGGCCTCACGCTTGCTCGTGGGGTTTTGACACGTAGCTCACAGAAAATATTGCATGTTCCTCTCACATGTGAACACTGACCCAAGTCCTCCCCTGACCCCAAGACATCCCCTCTCAGTCCCGCATCTTCCAATCAGATCTCTCCCTTCTATTGCCCCTGCCACAGTCAACCTGAAAGAGGACGATTTTGGCTCGTTTCTTCACAGTGACAATTTTCTATAGGCCACATCTAACTCTAGAGATTCTAATTAAATTTTGCAGCTATGCAAATGATTAATCCAATTAAGAGTTCCATTAAATAATTGAGTTCTTGGTGAAATAAATTTAAGACATACTGATAATGTAGGGCCAAAGTTGAAAACTAATGCCCAGGACAAATTAATTTAGCGCTAATTTAATTTGCTCATTTGCCCACAGCTCAGATTTTCAATAATCTCATTTGCTCAATTTTTACAGTAGTTTTTTGTTTTGCCACATATTACTGTGGCAATTAGTTGTTTCTGTTGGTTTCTTGGGGTCAATTGAATTAATTGTCCTAATTACAGCTGGCAATGAATCCATCTATCATTCAGTCATGTCCTTATGTTGCCTTCATCAGTGCTGGACATCAGAGACTGTATAATGGAAAGACAGGGCGCACACTGTGTTATTAGTGTCTGACCACTGAGAGACCAGGTCAGGAAAGGTTCAATAACAAATCAGTAAACGTGACCAGAATGACAATGCTGACTTGGTATTGGATCCGGCCAGACGAAGCGACAGATCTAAAGGATGAAACTGTAAACTCAGCAAATAATAGTGTTCTTGAAGATGAAACAGAGCAGCAAACAGGTCAGTGCAATATTCTTCGATTTTATTGCACTGAAGGTGCTTTGCCATTTCTCTGTTTTTGTGCCCCTTTCTTCCATAATGCTCCTGCAATCTTTGTTCAATTGAAGCAGACTGGATAGCTTATATTTAACTCAGAATTTGCTTAAGTTAACGTCATCTGGTAACACTCAGAGCAAAGAACCTTCATCTCAACAGGGTCTTCCTGACCACTGATCAGTGCTCCATAAGACCTTGACCAGGGATAGGAGGTGACGACTTGGCTTGCTCCTTCTCTGCTCTGACCACCTGAACGTCATGTTTGGCATGTCATGTGTATGTGTATGGACCTTATCTGTCTGTGTGTGGAGTATGGTCAGCAGTGTGACGTGGCTGTAAAGAGCAGATCTCATAACCTAAAGGTTGTCGGATGGTTTCCCATCTCGGGATTGAACCTGCAACATACTGGCAGTGGAAAACATGTTAAATAATAGTGTTCTGTGCATGTCACTCTGGATTAAAGCATCTGCTAAGACAACATAATGAGCGATGTGTTCCTGCTTCTGTCACACCTGCCATGCAGAGACAGATGGCTCAATACCTCAGCTTACAAGCGTATAAAGTTTATGGCAAGGTTAAATGGGGTTTCTGGGCCTCACTGCATGTCAGTGCTGAACATTCGTATCAGAGGTTTATGCTCAAAAATATCAGGGTGTCTGGTTTAGCTGCAGCCGACCTGGATAAGCTGGCTTATTGTAATGTGAGCAGCATCTTGAACAGGGTTGCATCATGCATGAGGTGTGATTGTACACCTCAGAGTATTTTAGTGTGGCCGTGTAAAGAAAGAGAGTGTGTGTGTGTGTGTGTGTGTGTGTGTGTGTGTGTGTGTGTGTGTGTGTGGGAACGTGTGTCTGTGTGTGTGTGTGTGTGTGTGTGTGTGTGTGTGTGTGTGTGTGTGTGTGAGGGCATAGCGCTGTAAGGGACGATGGTTGGGATGGGTACACTGATTAATTGTGAGAGCTGATTGATTGCTACTGTCCCTCCTGTGCCATAAACCACTGAGGCTACTCAACTGCACTGAAAAACACTCGCGCACACACACACACACACACACACACACACACACACACACACACACACACACACACACAGAAAGACGGGGAGAGACAGAGAGAGGCAGTCTTATGTGCATGCGGCTGGAGTTGAAGTGTAAAACCCAAATCACTTTAGTTGCAGCTGAAGGTGACTCACACATAAAGGGATAACACCATGTTTCCGGGTGTCAGCGAACATATTTTTAACCCTCAATCAAAACACTCAGCAGAGCATTCGGTCGATACGGTAAGGTAACACTTCTGATGGCAGCTCGCGGAATTCAACCTGCAATATCCACACCTTCTATCACGATTCTTGTACGGCAGCAGGAAAACAACATGATCCCAGTTTAAACAGGACAATTAGAAAAATAAGGAAATGCAAAATAAATTAATAGATACAAAAATACATACATACACATGTACTTGCAGTGCATAATCTTATAGTACCAGTCAAATGTTTGCACGCACCAGATTAAGATCATGGGAAATATGCATTCAAAGACATTTTGATCTAAAGGCTTATGCTTAAATGCTTGAAATTTGTTTCTTAGACAAATAGACATAGTGAAGTTTATGTCTATGTATGAATTTCTTTCCAAAAAATTTTAATTTTAAAAAACTATTTTTGGATACTTTGAAGAATCTAAAATACAAGATAGCTTTGACTCATTTAACAAGTTTTGATTTGTTTAGCACTTTGGTCACTGCATAATTCAATTTGTGTCATTTCATAGTTTTGATGTCTTTACTATTATTCTGGAAATGCAGTAAAAAATAGCAAAAAAAAACCTTCTATGAGTAGGTGTGTCCAAACTTTTGACCAATACTGTATCTGTGTTTGATTTGACTGCATCTCATTCATTCTGTTATTTTTGAGGTTTTTTGACTAAGGTTACAAGTACGCCCAGAGGTTACTTGTTGTGGGGACTTAGGATCAAGGTAAAATCACACAGATTATAACAGAAGGGGCAAATACCATAAAGAGGTGCCTGAGTTAAAGCCTGGGGTGAAAGTGGCAGCCATCCAGAACGAGGCTGAGAAGCTTCGCACTGTCTGAATATCTGTGCCCTTTCGGCAGTACCCTGCTCTGACGAACACGTCCTATAGGCTTGCATTGTTAGGAACAGGACCGGAGCTATACAGAAAGACAGACTGCGGGCAGACGCCCCATTAGTGCGAGTGTGATAGGTAATCTGGGCCTGACTGTTTAATTGCCGTAATGAGAGCTCCCAGCAGAACCATTTGTTCTGAGGAGCGAGATCGATGTGGGCTTGATCGCCGTGATAAACTGGCCGGGAGAACAGCGGCACGCGCGCACTGTTTGTTTCGAGCCCCACTAGCTGTGTGTGTGTGTGTGTGTGTGTGTGTGTGTGTGTGTGTGTGTGTGAGTGAGTATGTGTGTGTGTGTGTAGGGTGTGCTGGCTGTGGCAGGTGGCTCTGTGCTTTTCTTTCTGTGGCATGCGTGTGTGTGTGTGGGGATGTGTGTCCACATTCGCAAGCGATGCACCTGTCAGTCTTATGGCTGAAGTTTTCCAGAGTGGGCACCTCGTCCTCTGTGAGAATAAAAGAAGATGCAGTTAGGTATGCACAAAACCAGTCAACACAAGATGTTTCAAAATAAAGCATGCTCTTTACTGGTAATTACTTTGCCCGTGTATGGGCATGCATTTGTGTGTGTGTGTGTGTGTGTGTGTGTGTGTGTGTATGTGTGTGTATGTCTGTGCATGTGCTTGTTCTTCATTGTCATTCCATGTATGTGTGTGGTATGTGGACTCTATTCAGCTTGTGATTATCTTCGAACTTGTGTGTCATAGGGAATCTATGAGGTAGATATAGGGGGCGCAGACAGGTTCCCTTTAAACATAATTGTTCTGAATCTGTTTGTGATTGTTTTTCATAATTAACAAGCACACCAATTTAAGGAACAATCACCCATTAGAAACTGATTTTCCTACTTGTGTACAATTACGGTACCTCTGTGCCGTTCACGTTAAATCATTTTAGAACAATTAGAGTGGGCTGCGTTAAACAGTTTTGCTGACAACAAAGAAACTGGAGATCGTTATTAACTTGGAGCTAGCTGTCTCTCCGTTCGAACCAGAAACGATCCCATGCGAAATGCACAGGGGTAGCATCATGTCAGATGTAATCAGGCTGAAAGGAAACAGCTGCATATGGAAGGACCTTATTTAAACCTGCGTGTCTGTTAATCATTCAGAATGACCAAAAAACAAGTTCAGAAGACTCATCCAATGAGTGGGCAGCAGTGTCGCATAGTGGCAAAGAGCAGGGCAAGGTTGCTGGTTCGATTCCCCACTGGGGCACTGCTGCTGTGCCCCTTGGGCAGGGTATTTAACCCAGAACTGCCTCTGTAAATATCCAGGGGTATAAATGTATAACATGTAAAAATTGTAACCTATGTAAGTCACTCTGCATAAGAGCGTCTGCTAAATAACAGTAATGTAATGTAATTAAGGTGCCCTGCCTGTCCTGCCTGCAGCTGGGCTGGCATATTGGCAACATGTCTATGTGTGTTTGAGTGCATCTGGTGCCTGTTTGTGGCTCTGTTGTCCCACTGAGTATGAACTTCGGTGAGTGCCTCCGTTACCCCTCTGTGTCAACCCGGCAGCAGAAACAGGATCTCGGGGAAAGATAACGTCCCGCAAGCAGTTGCCGTGTGACAGCAGTGCACCTCGGCGGTGAGGCTTCCCGCCGAGAGGGGACGCTGCCGCCGCGGCAACGCCAAAGCGCCTAACGAACGGCGGAGTTAATTACGCCTGTCACTCGCCGGGTGCGCGCTTCTGCCCCGCCCGCTCGCCACGCCTGTCTCCCCAGAGGAGGGGACTGATTTAAACGGCGGCGCTTGAGTTATGTGCCGTGTCTGCTTCTGTGTCTGTGTTTCTCTGATTCGTGTCCCCCCTGCTCTCGACTTTGTTCTCGTGATTTAAAGGCCATCTAAGGTTCCTCTATGAACAAAAAAAATAAATAAACCCGAGGAATGTGCTTGCTTGGACATGCCAAATATAGAGAACTCTATCTTGTGAAGTGCTTGGTGCGTTATCAAACCAAATATTTTTTTGCAAGCTTTAAGTTATGAACAATAATTGATTTGTTCAAAGCAACTGCCAAATTGCAGTTTCCACACTCCAGTCTTGGGAGCCATCACCTCATTTTCAGTGGATACTGGGAAAAAATGCAGACATTTGCATCTCAATCCACTAAACAAAAACAGTACTAAAGAACATTTGACACTATTCGGAACTCCTTGCCATTCTAATTTGGCACTAGCGGAGAGCATCTGAATGTTTTAAATTGGAAATATAATTATATTCGTCTTTATTCATGGGGCAAGTTTTTTATGATAATCAAATGCTGTGTCTCGCCGGCGCCATTTTGGTGTCGCAGAGCGTTACTGGTGTTGAAATGGGGTTACGCGGGGGGAAAAGGCAGGGAAGGTCCGCCTTAAAATGTCATGTGGAATCAGGACGGGGAGTAACACAAATTGCTCTGCCCTTTCAGGCGCGCCGGCACTTCCTGCGATGAGGACGAGGTGAAGCGCGGAGGAGGAGGAGGGAAGCGGAGGGGCGAGAGAGCCGGGGACTTCTGGAATGAGACACAGAGGGGGACGCTCGTGGCCCCTCGGCGCCACCTGCTCTCACTTCGTCACCCGGAGGAGGGGGCCCCTGAGCTGAGGGGGCGGTCGGAGGGAGGAGGGGCCGAGCGCGGGGAGCGTTGCTGGGAGACAGGGTCGGAGGGAGGAGCCGCCGGTGTAGCTCCGCCTTCCTGGGGAAAAAAAGCTGCTGGCTCCGGCGAGCTGTGCGTTGGACATTCCACGGGACGCGGCGGCCAAATCGCAGCAAACCCGTGCGCCTGGGCTTGAACTTTGACCCCTGGTACTCTCCCGCTCCCTGCTTACCAACCTGCTTCCTTGGACAGCGGCTTCCATCAGCGTGGACAGAGGTCATGTGTCACGCGGGGAGCGTGACTGATTCATTCGCACCAAACCATTGGAAAGCCGTTAACCGTTAGCTGGCCAGACTGCACTGTGAGAGAGGCTCTGAGGGAGCATCTCCAAACCCAAAGGCCCAGTTCACTCCGGGAGGCGCATGGGGCCCCATCTCAGGACTTTGACGAAGGAAGCATGCCCCACGCCTCCCGCCTCCTGCCCCCCTCTCTGCTCTGTTTCCCTCTGCTCCTCCTGGCTTTGACGGGACCCCGCAGACGAACGGACACGCAGACAGACAGACACAGACACACGCGGGGTTGCCATGTGACCTAAAGCCTTCAGTTGTCCACTGGACTCTTCAAGGGGCCTGTCGGGTCAGCCTTAGCGTGCTCGGTCTCAGCACTGTGCATTGTGGGTACAGCACTCTTTCACCACAATAATAACTAACCGAATACTGAGCAAGAGAACCTAACAAGCTGTATCCCACATCCTAATACAAACACAACAGAAGGAATAAGAGTTTTATGAACTGATTTTACAAGTCTCTTCATTGCCATAGCTGTTAAACTCAAACAAACAAGTGAATATAAAAATTAATACACGTAAAAGAAACTGAAAGACCTTCTGGTTCTACTGCTGGGAGTAAAAAACAGTTTCAACACCACGATCCGAGTGTTTCAATCCTGCGAGCACCGCCAGCAAAGGCCGAGTGTTCTTTGGCGTTGGGGGGAGAGACTGGCGATATGGTCAGCAAGGAGCCCAACCACCTCCCAAGTGCCAACAGCTGCAGCAACAGCAACTCCGACAAGACGGTGACGGTGCGCTCCGTGCTGCTTAACCGCGACTCCCCGGACATCGAGACCCGCCTCAAACGCCGGCGCAACCGCACCCAGCAGGTGCGTTTCAAGGACCTGGACGATGGGGTCTGCGGTCAGGAGGGGGGGCGGCGGCGGTCGGGGGCGGAGCAGGGCAGCCCCCACCCCAACCGCAAGAGCCCCTTGCCCACCGCCGACGGCCGTAGGGGGTCGGCGGGCGAGAGGGAGGCGGCGAAGGAGATGACTGCCAACGGGGGCTCGGTGGTGGGGGCAGTGCGGGGTGACATGGAGGGGACTATCGGGGCCGTGGCTGCCATTTTGGCCCGGGCGCCCCCTCACCCGCTGACCCCCGGGCCCATGCGTCGGACCTGGGCCCCTCCCCGCCCCTGCTCCCTCACTCTGCCCAACCCCCGCCGGCCTTGCATGAGCACGGCCATCCAGACCTCTCCCAGCCTCCAAAAACCCCTGCCCCTTTCTGTTGCTCGAACCCGCAGCCATAGCCTGGGGGATTTTGGTGGGGTGGAGGGGCAGGAGGAAGGCGAGGAAGGGGAAACTCAGGATGGGATTTGCCCCCAGAACCACGTACTAACCCCTGCTAATGCTCAGGACTGCTCCAACAACCCCTGCAGCTGCCAATCAAATTTTTCTCCTCGGCGCCCCCTGCAGGATGGGCTTCAGTGCCTGGGACCAAGGGCTGATGTCACTGTCTCTCCCCCATTAGTTGCAAACTCGAGACACGGTGCCCCCGCCCCCAATCACAGCTTACGGCAGCAGGGGGCGGAGCCTCCTCCCTGCCCCCCACCTCCCCTGTGACGAGCTCCAACGGGCCCCCTTGCGCCACCCCGCCCCAGAGCAGAAAGAAGCGCTTGGGCCGAGCAGTGAGTGACCCGGGAAAAACTGTGCTGCCCCCCACCCCCGCCCCGCCCTCTGCTTTGGCCCCTAAATCTCTGCCACACTGCGCCTCGCCCCCGAAATCTACGCCGTCCTGTGTCTTGACCCCTCAAACTGTGCCACCCTGTGCTTCGGCCCCTAAATCTGCGCAGCCGTGCACTTTCTCCCCTGAAACTGTGTCACATCGTGTGTCAACTCCTCAGAGTGTGCCATCTTGTACCATGCCCTCTCAAAATGTGCCACTTTGTGTCTCTCCACTTCAAACTGTCCCATCTTGTGCTTTGGCCCCTAAATCAGCGCAGGCCTGCACTTTGCCCCCTCAAACTGTCTCACATCGCATCTCTACCCCTCAAACTGTGCTGTCCTCTGCCATGCCCCCTCAAACTGCGCCACTTTGTGTCTCTCCCCCTCAAACTGGGCTACCCGGTACTTTTCCCCCTCAAACTGGGCTACCCGGTACTTTTCCCCCTCAAACCGTGCCCCCTAAAACCGTTCCACTCTCCGCCTCACCCCCTCAAACTGTGTTACCTTGTTCTTCACCCCCTCAAAATTCGCTGCCCTCTAATTTGCACCCCCAAACCGTGCCGCCTTGCACCTCCCCGCCTCAGGCCCCCCGCACCACTCAGGACACCTGGAGGGTGGGAGAGAGAGAGAGGGGAGACAGGAGAGAGCCGCCACTCCCTCCCCCACCACCACCCCCACCCCCATACACTCCCCGCAGAGAGGGCTGCTGCGCCCCGGCACCCGCCCCCAGGACAGAGCCACCGACAAGGGTGGGGGGAGGCGAGCGAGAATCAGCGAGAAAGGGGTCGACGCCCTCCGCCGACGCGTCCCACACTAACCCCCGCCGGGTGGGGCCCCCCAGTTTCCCCCAGAGACAGGACCCCAGTTCCCCGCCCGCCCACCCCGGCCCACAGCCCCATAACCTCGTCCAGCCTCCCCCCGGGGCCCAGCACACCATCTTCTGCACCGAGCCCCAAGCCAACACCCCCAACAACCCGCACGCGGAGCCCCCGGGCCAGCGCCCGCCTCCGGGCCCCTGGGACCCGCACCTGGGCAGGACTACGGACGCCGCGCTGACCCCGGGTCAGGCGGAGACGCTCAAGCAGGTGCAGGAGCTGCTGGGAGGGCTGGTCTCGGGGGCCCGGGGAAAGCTGGAGCTGGCCAAGGCCCGGGAGAAGCTGCTGGGGCCTCAGGGGCCCCTGCACGACATCGGCACCCTGCAGTCGCAGCTGCAGAGCCTGGAGGGGGTGCTGGAGACCAGCCAGAACACCATCAAGGTGCTGCTGGACGTGATCCAGGACCTGGAGAAGAAGGAGGCGGAGAGAGACGGGTGAGTCAGGGAGTGTCCTGCCATAATCTCCTTCTCTGCTGCTGTGTCATTGTGCTTTTTGGCACCGGGGGCAATGAGGCCTTTATCTAAAAGGCATCCAAGAGAAAGAGTTTGTTTGGACATGCCAAGCGGCCATAAATCTGTGTGGTAAGAGCCGTTGGCTGTGCGCGCTTGGTGCATCCAACTAAACACTCTCCTTCAGCCTCATCTTCTAATACTCATTGGCCTTTTTGAGGAAATTGAACTTCGTTTCAAGTTCCAATTATGTACATTAAAAATGTGAAATGATTCTGGTGTAAAACTGGTGATTGTTATTTTTGGGAACAGTCGTAGCTAGCCCCCAATCCCTTGTCCAGTTACCAGAGTGTGTACCAGACAGTAGCACAAGAAACAGCCGTCAAAACTGATCTTGTGTTTACTGAATAAAGATATTAGTTGAACTGAAGTACAGTGGAACAGAGCATGAAAACTTGTCAAGTGATGAGCATCCTGGTCTATTCTTCAATTTTCTTTAATTGTTAGAGTTAGTCAGAAGAGTTAATTCAAATGCCTTTTGAGAGCATTGAAAGTTTCAAAATTACAAACAAGTTGAGTGGTTTTTAAACTCCATTGTGCCTGAGGCAGTCAAATGCAGTCGTAACGGGCATATTGTATTCACAAGACTGAACCCCTGCAACTCGGGATCAAATTCAAAACGTGATACCTTTGAAGGCGAGCAGACAAAACTGAGGTAGAGAGGCTTAGCCCATTAAAGTCAATGAATGACAGAGAGCTACAGATTGGACTCGACAAAGATTCCCCAGCAGGAGTTATGAGACAAATCAATTTCGACTGTCAGGGAGAACAAAACTGTGAAACCGAATGGTGCAATAAAAGTGTGTCACATGTAGCAAACTGGTGTTCTCCCTGTTGTAAAAACAAATTACAAACACACACACGCGCACACACACACACACACACACACACACACATACACACACTCACAGTCACATTTATATTTGAGTAAATTGCCATTGTCTGTCACAAAAACAAATAGGCACACACCGTACACCGCTAAACCGCTAAACAATTGTGAACTTATCACAGCTTTGCTATAGAAAACAGTGAAAGATCATGAATGGGAAAGGAGATGGTTCTGGTCTGTTTTTGTGTGGTTCTGTGCAGAGGAGGATCTGACAATGCAATAATCCTGCTGGCGGGCTGGAAATCTCAGAGTGGAAAGGGAGTTTGCTTTGTTTATGGTCATTCTGTTTACTGTATTGTATTACATCTATTTTTATCCCATATTCTCTCTCCCATTCCAGTTTCTGAAAAGCTCTGGAAACTCTGTTGTGCCGATAAGACCTGTGTTTGCAAAATAATATCAGGGAGAAGAGAGGGAGGGAAAGAAAGGGAAAGATACTTCTAGGGAAGAAGAAGGAGGCCAGTGCTGGTTTGCGAATCTTTTCCTGTAGATTATAAGCATATATCGGAATGGACATGTTAGATTTACCCGTGTGCCACACACGCACATGTACCACAAGTACACACACCTGAATGTGCAACCAAAAAGACACAACACACATCTGAGTGAGCACCTGCAGAGCTACAACACACATGCGCTGCATCTAATCACCACATCTGTAGAGCCGGGACATTCGCCTGAACACAGACATGAGCACCACAGCTATGAGCTGAAACTCAAGGCTGAACGGTCATCCGAACATTCGCATGGGGAGGTCTATAATGTACACCTCAACACCCTCACTGACACCAGAAATGCGTAACTTGCAACTTTGTATTAAGTCCTGAAGAAGGCACTACATCAGAGGACTGAAATCCTGACACATTGTTGGCCCTCTTACCGAGGCAGGTCTTTTCATACATTTTCCTTTGACTGTTTCCTGGAAGGATTGTGTCAGAAGTGGCTCTGAGGGGAAGCCTTGGCCTATTTTACAGCTTTATTTATTTTCTGGGGTATTTACAGAGCCAATAACTGGGGCAGAGCTCTGGAGATGAGCATACAGGGGAAGGACTGTCGTATAATCATGGACAAAACGGAGGAAGGGTTAAAGTGTGCTCACAGTGTGCAAGTGTGGGAATATACACACACTTACACACACACACACACCTGTAGACACATACACACACACACATGCAGACACCCCCACACACACACACACACACACACACACACACACACACACACACACAATACTGTCCTTTCCCTCCTGTCAGCCTCTGGGACTGCTAAGCTCCACAAACACATGCATGTGCAGTTGCAAACACACACCCACACACACACGCACACACACAGAGATTCATGATACATGAGTCTGCAAAATATAATTTTTACACAACAGCTGTGGACATACAGAAGAGCACAATTCCATGAGCTGTGTGATAAACTGTAATAATTGAGTTTGACTTAGTGTTGACCCATAAAACTTTAACCATCCTCACTAACCTGCTTTATAAATTAATTCCAATATATTTCCTGTGATCTACTGCTGTTTACGGTCCACAATGTCCCCCAAAGCGTTCTCTCTCCCAGCACTGCAATGTTCCAGTTTGTGCTTCAGATATGGCAATAATCTGTGAAAAAGTTATGCAGAGCCAAAACCCAAAAATGGACAAGCCTCTAGGACAAAAACAATGTGCTCTGCTTATAGATATTACATTTTAGAACTGAAGGTTTAATCACAGCAAAATAACTTCATTTGTGAACATTCAATAACAGGTGGCTTTATTTGTTACTATCACGTAATAATACATTCAACAATGCATCCTGTAATCAGGTTCAGCATATTTCTGGGATTTTGGATCAGACTCTTCACCCTTCATGCCACACTGACCGAACAAATAAAAAAGTAAATCCTCACCAGTATGAGGAAAATTTGCTTGTTGTCAGCATGTCACTTTTAGTCACAGTTGTGAAAAAGGATCCTGTAGAGTTGTGGTGAAATCAGATAAATCAGAAAAATCACACAAATCAAAACGCTTTATGGGAAAGAAATAAAGAAAATTACTTACTAATGAATTGGCTTAAAAAAACCCTAATAATAACACTAATAGGTGATTTTTGCTGTTTCAGTCAGAACATTGTTACAACATGTTCCCTCTGCTCTGTTAAGCTGCAGTCATTTTGCATGGCATTTTCTATCCTATCCACTCCTGGACCAATCTGTGAGCCCCTTTTGAAATAACTTGCATTACATATCACATGGACAGACAATGCAAACATCATGGCTATTATGATGAAGCTGTCACATGTGAACTTTGAACTTCGAAGCTGGGTATGTAGCTGAGAGGACTCAGTGCTTTAAAAAAAAACAAACTCAGTTCTTTTTTGTAGGTCTCAGCTCCCCTGTGCATTGAAAAAACTGAAATAAAGAAATAGATTCTTCTTTCTTCTCAAGTGACACAATTGAAAGGAAACTAAGCTTTAGCCAGCAGAACTCCACTATATTACACAATCTGCAACTGTGAATTTTAGATGGATTTAAATTGATAAAGTGATGTAATGATGAATAATTAATTGCAAGTATGTAAATAATTTTTACAAGCTGCGGCATTGAAGAAGAAAATGCTTATGATGAGAAAATCCTAACAATGTTTATAGACTATAAAAAAGTAGCTAACACTCATATGGTCCAAAGAAAGAGGATCGAAATGACCTGAAAACACCGATGAAAGAAAAAAGAAGAGGATTTACTTTTTAAATGGATGAACAAGTGCAACACTTCAACAGAAAAAAAGCATAAATGAAAATCCCTTTTGCCTCTTAGCTTTAAGAAAGTAAAGTCGCAGCTGAGTCAGCTCAATGCGCTGTGTGAAAGTGATACTCCTGTTTTTTTCTGCTTTTTTGCTGTGCAGTTAAATCGAATTAACTTGTGCTGTTGCTATGGAGACCGGGTAGCGTGCAGACTGCAGGAATATCCCATACCACCATGCAGGTGCCCCCCCCACCCCTTCTCCCGGACTCCCATTGGTGGAGCATCCGAAGAATGTGCCATGCAGCAATTACAGAACATTTGCATGCTGGGTAGTCCATGCTGTGTTGCCGCCCGAAAATTAATTAGAAGACTGTGTAAGGATATGAGGAAATTTGAGATAGTAATAAATGACACTGAAGCAAAACAGTTTTGCCCTGTGTGACGGTTTTCTGCTAGTCGTCCAGAAGCTCGTATATAGAGAAGGGGGCTTTGCTGGTTCATGGCATCTTGGCAAAAGGCATAAGAACAGATACACCTGAATCAGAGGTAGCCCCCTGTCTCTCAGACATTCTGTAACTCAACAGTTCTCAACCCACAGCCTGTCTAGTGTCATGTGGCCCACTAGGTCCAAGTGTAGCCTGAGGAAACTGGCAGCATAAAAGAAACAAAATGGCTGTCTAACAAACTAGTGGTTGGGGGAGGGGGGTGGCTGGCTGGTGGACTGTGAACCAACCTTTTTGGGCCACAGCAAGGTGTGTGAGTGCAGCGCTTACGAGGCTTACATCCCAATGACAGTGAGGAAAACCTCGAGACCCACTGCGCCAACACCACCCCAACACCGAGACTACAGACCAGCATCTACCTTAACAAAGAGCAACACAGAAGGTACATGGGCGTGTGCCAGAAGAAATTTACCCAAGGAACGTGTTTGGTTGGATGTACCTTGAAGCATATATCACGGGCATATATCAGTCTTGCATGTGCTCTTCAGTTGCTACGTACAGGTACTAGGCATGTCCAACTGAACACTTTTCCTGGAATTCGTTATGACATATATATTGCCTTTTCCCAGAAAATTAATATTAGGCCCTGGTTATATTTGTAAATTACAGTTTTCCAGAGTTGGCAGCCAAGATTTTTAAGAATAAACCTGGAAGTGGAACCCCCCCCTCCTCCCCGCCCCAGAACATTGACATTTAGAGAGCATTCCAACTTATTATGATAATATTATGATCGTAATGGTTGACATGCTTCTTGATATACTTCTTAGTATGATATTTTGCATATGTTGATTGTTATTAAGATGATTATTGCTATTATTTAAATATTTGAAAAAGAATCATTTGGAGGCCTGGCCATTCAGTGAGGGCTGGAGAGGAGACAGGGACAGCTGGTCACTTTCTCAGATTGCACTGCAAAGGGAAATCATCACAGACAAATATCCAAACACTCAGCGCAAGGCAGACCACAGATTTGCTCCACTTCCATGAGGAGGACGGCTAGGAGGCTAAATGACCTCATCTGAGTGTGTTCAAATGATCAGTAATATTACAGCTGCATTCACCGTTTTATCTAATACTAGTATTCATAACCAAAGTGAAATACGTTGTAATTTGGATTTCAAATCAGAAAAGACTGTCCAAAGATGAAAAGCTACAGAAACAAGATAAGTGATGTCACCGAGTTGTTTGATCGCTAGTGTTATTTGTTGCACTGAAGTATAGGTTCAAATAACACTGGTAGTAATCACAACAGCAGTAGTGCCAGCAATATTGATGCTGCAATAGTGTTGTTCTTCAGACTGGAGGTTGTTTAGACCAGATTGGACTCAGCACTGTGCGACAGAAGGGTAGGCGTCTGCTATAACTGTGTGCCTGTGCCCGTGTGTGTGTGTGTGTGTGTGTGTGTGTGTGTGTGTTTGTGTGTGTGTGTGTGTGTGTGTGTGTGTGTGGGGAATGTGACTGTTTGTGTGTGTGCGTGTGTGTGTGTGTGTGTGTGTGTGTGTGTGTGTGTGTGTGTGTGTGTGTGAGTGTATGTGTGTGTGAGTGTGAGTGTGAGTGTTTGTGTGTGTGCGTGTGTGTGTGAGTGTTTGTGTGTGTGTGTGTGTGTGTGTGTGTGTGTAAGAAATGTGAGTGTGTGTGTGTGTGTGTGTGCTTTCTCTTTCCTTCTGCCACTGTCCTTGGCAGTGACACACACACACACACAAACACACACACACACACAGATCAGCTTTCTGGTCTCTGTGACAAACCAGGCTTGTTACGTCTCTGCGTCTCTGCGCTGGTTTGTTTGTTTGTTCATATTGGAAGGCAGCTCCTGTAACAGGATTTGGGGGAATAGCAATGAGCACTTGCAGGAGGTTTTATGATATGATATGTGTGTTTGTGTGTGTGTGTGTGTGTGTGTGTGTGTGTGTGTGTAGGGAAGGGGCGCATATTGCCTTTGCGTATGTTTACTGTCTTGTCTCAGTTTTAAGGCTACTGTTATACAGTGTAATAAACGATGCAATTTTTATAACCCCAACTGTCTCCATTCCACTATATTTCTTCGTCAAACTAAATATCATAACACACACTCAAAAGGTTCCTCAAGACCTTGCCCTCTTTGTTCTTCTACCGTCTACCTCACTTCAACCTAGTCATCTACCTCTAGAACTCTCCAGTCCGCCCCTTCCTCTTGTTGTGTTTCCTGTCTTTCTTGTGTCTCTGTTTGTCGCTTTGCCAAATTCTGGAAATACGCACTGGGCGTGACAAACATATTTCATCATGGCAGCGTTTAAAATATAAACACCGGCAGTATCAGAGCAACAAAAACAAAAGATCGCTCTGCACACCCACTGAATCTCAAGGACTCGTGGCGGAATCTCTCCTCGGGTCCCAGGAAGGAGCAGATGGGAGTGGGAACAGATTTCGGCGGAGAGTGCCAGCGTGGTGCGCCGCGGTCCTGCTGCACACGTCACCCCCCCCCCCAAGTCACGGCAGACAGCAGTCAACAGCTCAGATCCAGACTCGAACCCGAGACCAAAGCCTGCGTCCAAAGCAGCAGCCGTGCGAGTGTTCTCTCTGGCCGCCGCAGCCCTTGCAGCGATTTGCCAGCGGCGCATTCGTGGCTCCATCTCGCCACAAAAGAAATCCCCCCCCCCCCCACCGCCACGCTGTGTTTGACAGCCATTCATATCTCTCTCTGTCCTCCGTGTGTGACTCACCTGCCTCTTTATGTGCGGTCCCTCCGCCAACCAGAGAGTCTGAATTAATTTCAGACAGTCAAAGTTCACACCTGTCTCCCTGGGAAATCTCTCTTTCTCTCTCTGTCTCTCCGCTTGCTTCCCACGCAGCGCGCTCCCTGATTTATATTACAATCCTCTGCTCCCATACAGAACCCAGATAAACCTGCCCACCCTGCCTCCCTGTTACTGCTCCTCGGCTCTCCTTGTGTCTCTCTTTTCTCTCTCTTCGCGGTGTACCCATCTTTCTCCCTCTCTGCCTCGTTCTGTCTCCCTGTCTGTCTTAGCCTGCATGCCTCTCTCGCAGGCCTCAGCTGTGCACGGCTCCCTCTTCATCCCCCCGTATGCCTTTCTCTTTCCCTCCCTCTGTCTCTGTTTTCTCCCTCTCTCTGCGTCCCTCTCTCTCTCGGCAGAGAATGATCAGGCAGGCACGCAGCTCTGCCCTCCCCGGTCCCTCTGATCCTCTTCATTAACATCCCCCGCTAACGAGGGACGCCAGCACCAGGTGGGCTCTGACCCCATGGGGCAGGGACACCGCTGCTCTCCGCGGGGGTGGGGGGTGGGGGCATTGGGGGAGGGTGTGGGTGTGTGTGTCTGTGTGTGTGTGTGTGGGGGGCAGCTGTGCCCTTTAGCACCTGCACAATCAACGATTCAGCTGTCTGTTTCTGTGTGTGCGCTACTGTGGCAAAACGACACCTTGCTGACAGATCTGCTGGAAAAGACATCAACACAAAATTATGCATTTAGGAGCAGAGAGAGCTGCCATGTGTTTATAGCATGCAATTAACCATCAGGTGGTAACCGTGCATCCATGGCCCGGTCTAATATAGCTTTAAGATGCTGGTTGGACTAATAGGATGCAACATTTCTCTTTATTCTCTGATAAAGGGGGCTGAAATTCACAAAGCAAAAGGAAGTGCTGAATGTTTGGTTTGTCATTGAGCATGCCTGCCACTTTGCCGTGTAGATAATGACTGATGTCAGATATTCTGTCAATATTATTGTTTTCAACATTGTATTACTGTTAAACGAATGGCTTGGGGAGTTGGTGTGATTTTGATTGGATTTTCTCCTTGGTGTGGGTGTAGGATATGGTTATGGTTCTCTGGGGTGTGTTAACACTGACAAATTACATATGAAACCTTTTTCATGAGCCAGAATGAGGGGTGACAATGTGAAAAAAACATACACACAGATCCCTGTAGGAAATGATATTTCATAGACGGCCTGCACTCCGCTGCTCACAATAAGCCATATTCTTTAGCCTTGGTGAAAGGCCGGAGATATTACACAATGCCATTGTCATGCCAACAAAGCCCGTCTTAATTAAAACTTTCTCCAAGAGAGGAGCCACGGAGCTGCCAACTGCTCAAACAGATACAGCCTGCCCATTGTTGGAAGCTCTCTGTTTGTGGGCAAGTGTTTTTGTTTGTGTTCTCCGCCACGATTATTTCCTGCATTCATTACATTACGTTGTTTATTAGCTGAACAAAGGACCTCGTCCAGGGTGACTTAACAAATTCATGGACTGTATTACCCGTCCTCACGGGCGGGGTTTTTACAGGTGTGTGAAACCGTGACCGTGTCCGAGCCGTGTGGGACTCAAAACCCCCTAATGTTCCAAGGCAGGTCCAGTGAGATTGCCGTTACGACTTGTATAAATCGTGACTGCTCCAGACTTGCAGGGGCTTCATTCTAAACCTCCAGCAAAGAGGATTTGCGTTGCGTTGAGCGCAGAATGCTTGACGCTCTGAGTGTTGCAATTACAATGGGATTGTGTTCTCAGCAAGCAATAGATGACAAGCTCTCATGCGCATGATTGTATTCTAACAGCCATTTTCTGAAACTGTTACACCAAATCACCACCGGTTACCACAACAGTGATATATGGCTCACATCAGAGTGTTGTATTCCTCACCCTTCTTAACTTCAGCTCATCTGGGAAAGTTTTTTTCATGTAGGCTTCATGCAGCAAAGTCGCATTAATGCACGATCATTGTTATGGTTATTTGCATAAATGGATGACAATTTGTGTTTTTTTAACTCACTTTGTCCTTTGTGGCGTTGTCATGACAACAAACTTGACATACTGTCAGAACGAGTCGACCGGACGTAAAAAATGAAGGCACTGCAGTGTATTACCAGTAAAAAGATTAATAAATACTCATCAAAAAAGGCACCACTTTTTGCCCATGAGTCTCTGACAGTGTGATAACATGGGGTGCAGGTTTTGGGTAAATGGCCTTGAATCCGAGACCAGACCAAGGCAACCGAATACACTGAATCATCTCCCGGCCTGTTATATCCCTTCAGTGGGGCTGGCCAGCAGCTCCTGAAGACTTTGCACATTAGCTTCAGGTTTTATCCAATAACAGTGTGGGCCTCGGGGACAGACTTGTCATTGGTTTCCAATTTGGAAATAACTTGGTGGCCACTGCTGGGGATTTCCCTTGGGGGGCTCGGTATAAACAGACCTGATTAGCAGTCAGGCAGAGGTTTTTGGGCTGTAATATAATCTGATCATTGCCTGGATTAGATGTGTTCGAGGTTCTGCACATCGGTTAGGTGCTCTTTAATACTGCATTAGCAAAAGTTGCTCAATAAATTCCTGGACTGAGCGACTGTCAGGCTTCCCCTGTGTAACTCTGCTGCCTGACTTGGTTACGCCGTTTATTTCAGTGGCGCTGCCTTCAGCCCTGCCAATAAAATATAACCCAAAAGCTGTTGGAAATATTTGATAGTAAGTTACCTGTGGTATGATACCTCTGATACTCCAAAGAACTGGCAGTGCACCTTGGATATTTCTTCATAAATATTTCTGCTTCAAGTTATTTTTCCTCTCCGTTCTTACTGTGTATGAGTCGGGGCTTCAAACATCATGTGAACTTCCACTGAACTGAAAAAGTGTCAGAAAATAAAATCAAGGGAGAGTGTTTGGTTAGACATTCCAG
This sequence comes from Megalops atlanticus, assembly GCA_019176425.1. Classification (NCBI taxonomy): domain Eukaryota; kingdom Metazoa; phylum Chordata; class Actinopteri; order Elopiformes; family Megalopidae; genus Megalops; species Megalops atlanticus. Next base: position 10,446,212 of record CM032880.1, read on the forward strand.
GCATGCGGCAAGTCCATGGCCTTTAAAAGAGCAGAGCTCCTAGTGCGCGTGAAACGCGCTCTCTCTCTTCTCACCCTCTCTGACATCACACTTGCCGTACACAGAAAGTAATGGTGCAGACTTTGTATACTACGTCCAGATATTTGACTTTGTGCATTCTTTTTTGCCGGCATTATGTCTTTGTGGAGAAGGTTTCGGGTTGCGTCAATTATGCAAGCTATGGAGGTTCAGTTTTCGGCCACACCCTTCATGGATATTCATAACAAGCCCACAAATCAGAACACTGATACAGCTTGAATAACAGCAGAAGCGTAACTTTAATTGTGAAGCATGGGGTCTGGTCTATAATGTTTGGGCCAGATGTGGAATATCAGTTTTTTATGGCATACACACTCACCCCCTGTATCATTAAACACCAGATCATCAAATCACCTGTCTGCTCCCAGCCAATATTGGGTAGCTACTTTATTCTTATTGCCATAGCTCAGCTGTTCCAAGTATATATCAACAAAATTTACTGACCCATGTGTAAGTGAAAATGGATAATCACCTCTAAATTGGTAGTTTATCTCAAGGTCTTTAATGAAGACAAAGACCTATGAAGTGTTAATGCAAGTTTTATTAGCCTCAATTTTTTAGTCCACCAGAGAGTATTCATGATCATTGAAGAAAATATTAATGGGGGGCTTTGGTCTTGGTGGATTAGCCCGGATAAATATGTAATTGTGATGTGTATATTGTACTGGGATGTAACTGGCTTATCTACAAAGTTGAGCCTACAAATAATAGGAGGAGTTTATGCAAATGTACTAGGCCCTCTAACCAGCTGTGTACTGTAACAATGTGTCCTCTCCAGCTGGTAATCAGAAAGCATTTCTTTTAATCTAATTAACTGATTGGCCTTCAGTTTCTCTCATGGCAAAATACATGGAAAAATAAACAATGACACCCCCGAGAAACATCAGTGTGGGAGTATCTTTCATTTTTTTATCATACATTGGTGCGCACTTCTGAGCTTAGAAAAACATCCTCGTGACTGTATGCTGAGGTATAACAATCCGAGAATTGCCGATGTTGTTTGAAGACGTACTCATGTAATGATGTTTTGCATAGGCATTGGCCAAGGAAAACAAGTGTGAGGAAAACAAACATCTTGCTTCATCAAGGAAGATCTAAGTGAAATACCACTAACTGATGACTTTGAGTGGTGCTCAGGTTCAAATGGAAATAGTTCTACATGCACATGTCCATTGGCGCATGCACTGTGTATTACCAGATTTTTAAATCAGTGAGATGTGGCTCACTTGACAGAACTGCTTCAAATGGAAAATAGGTTGCACAGTCTGTCAGCCCACAAAATATGCAAGCTGTTTGTACAGACAGTAGAGGTGCTTTATTTTTTGCCTGTTAAATGAGGAAGGTAAGAGCTGGTTGCCTGAGCTAACAGACATCAGGTAAATGAGCAGAGATATAGCATGCAGTTACCATTTGCATCCCGCGTCTTCCTAAGTTTCAATCAAAAGTCTTCTTCTGTTCTGTGCCCAGCAGTATTGTACAGAGGTGGCGCGATCATTGTAATTGCTTTCTCAATTCCCTGTCCGTTTGTGTTCTCTTGGCATCTAATAGGGTATTATTGCTTATCAGTGTGAAGGCTGCTCTGTGTGACCCGGACGGTTCCTCTGTTTAAAGAGGCCTTGCTGTAACGCACCCGTGATTCCCAGAGATCTGCATGCCTCAGAGGCAGCCGGAGCTCCGACGTGACCGATCGCCTCGGCAGCCGCGCTCAGAGCGGCGATAAATAACCGTAAATATCCTGCGGTGTCCCCGGCACAGGTGTAAATCTGTGGGGCCCCGGACAGAAGCGACACGCCCACGGCCCACAGCCCATGTGATGAGAGCCCGTGCACTGCCCGGGCTGGGCTGGCGGACCGCACCGACCGGGCTGCGGTGAGGGCCTGAGCCCCTGATCTGAGATCAGTGCTCTGAGGATCATTTCACATACAGTGAGAGTCAAGGTCACTCATGGAGCAAACTGCTTGGCTGTCACCACCTCATGAGGCAGTCAACACTGAGAAACGGCAACAATGTGTGCAGAATCATAAAGATGCTGCTTACCAATGCTTAGCATCGGTGGAATCTTATATATAGGATGCTATTGTGAAGTTAAAAAAGGTGCTGTACATTTTAATGACACTAGCAGCTATTTTTAAAGGAAAAAGAGATGGTGGACTGGTTGATTCAGGACCGCTTCTTGTGCAAGTCCATTATTGTTTAGCCAAGGCCTGTGTCCACCGTCCGTCAAACTGAGTGACAGCGTGTCAGCCTGGAAGGCCAAGGCAGAGACGCCCGCTGTGTTGAATCTATCAACAGAACACTTGAACACAGGAGGCATCTCTGGAAAAAAAGGGTTATTTTTTAATAAGGAATTATTAATAAGGACATGAAAAAAAACCTTAAGGAGAAAAAGGACAGGACGTGGGAGAAGGATGAGAAAAGAGGATCCTAGCAAATGAGGAAAAACAACATCAAAGAAGCAGAGAGCCGGTGCAAAACAATTAGCAGGGATCTTAGCCGCATTACCGCCGAGCAGACCCAGCCGTGACTGAAGCACCAGGGGGCTGACGTCAGTATCGCACAGAGAAGGAGCTAAGACAGGGAACCTGGCAGGATGACAGCGAGGCCCAACCCCCCGCCACCCCTCCTGCCACCACCAACTCCCCCACCCCCCGCTGGCCATGTGTGTCACTTTGTGCTGTTAGAGGCGCCGCGCCTCGCTGTTGCGCCAAATCACTCCACAGTAACAAGCCCAGGCCGCTAACGGCACCGTGACAGTGATCGATGCACGCGTGCTGACGGACGAGCTGAAACACACGCCGGGTCACATGGCCCAGCTAACAGGAGAGCCAGCAGGGCTCACATGTATGAGGAACGACAAGCGTCTAAGTGGAAAGGAACCGGTGAGCCATGATAAATAAGAGTCTAGGTAGGATCTGCATAATGGCCTCAAAAGTAGATGTTCTGTGATGTTAAGTAACATTGTCACGGTTCTGAAGTACGCCCCTGTCTGCATAGATTTGAAGTATCCCGGTTCCCTCTTTTATCTTTCATTTTGCGAGTTCAGGTTTCGCCTCCTTTTTACGAACCGAATGAAATGCCTTGAACGGCACAGTTGCCGAGGTCTGGATTTGCGGGCTGGATCAGAGTTTTGATTGGTGGAAGGCCCAGATTAAGACATATTCACAACATGGTGTGAGCCCTGTCAATCGGGAGGCATTTGTATGCCGGTCACCGCGAGCCGGATCGGCACACGCGGCTGAGTGCAGTGCCGTGCTCCTCTCAGCAGTCAATTTCTGCGTGAGTGTTTTCTCAGAGTGAATGCTCCGGTGACGTCTTTGTTAGTTTCTTGTCTTTCTCCCTCTCGCTCTCTCTCTCTCTCTCTCTCTCCATTTGCAGGGGAAGAGTGGCTCGGCTCTCTGTGTTTCGGCTCTCTTCTTTGTGCCCAAGACAGCTTGGAATGTCAATGTGCCTCTTTGTGCAAGGTCAGGCTGTACCTGTCTAAGCCTCCTCCTTGGCATCCTGGTGACACACACACGCACGCACACACCCACAGGCACACCCACAGACAGACACACACACACACACACACACACACACACACACACACACACGCATATACAGAGGCACACCTGCACACGCACACATACACACACACACGCACACACACATACGCACACATACACGCACGCACACACACAAACACACACACACACACACACACACACACATATAAATGCACACGCGCACACGCACACACACATGCGCGCACACACACACACACACACACACACACACACACACATGCACACACACAGACACCCACATGTGCACACACACACACAGAGCCTACTAGTGTGAACACCATATGCAATCATCTTGTTTTTTGGTACTTTAACAACCCCTTCCTCTCCCACGCACATATCAGTAGCACTCACATACACACAGACGCACCTGCTGATCACGACACGCATTTTACACCCACACGCGTAAACTGGGTTCTGCGGTGTCCACCAAGTGCGCTCTGTACCTTTGCTCTCTCTGTCTAGTTGTATGTGCACAAAATCCCTCTTTCAGAGGCTGATGTCGTGTGGGCAGTGTGGCTCTCAGGTAACCGGGGGCGACGGTGGCCAGGTTATTTATTTCCCAGGAAAATGGGAGCTGATGTTGATCTACGACTCCCCTGAAGCGGAGGTGACAGCATTTACTACATTCCCCCCCTTTCTTCCATGGAATCCCCCTTTCTTTCATGCTTTCCTATTTTGTTTCTTTCTCTTTTTTGCTCTTCTTGCTTTCCTTACTTCATCTCTCTCTGTCTGTTTTTTCATTCTGCCTGTCTTGGTTTCTTTCTCACATAATATCGACTTCTTACTCTGGCACCATTTACATCACTTGGCTCTTTGTGTAAGGATCATAACATCTTACCCTGCATCTAAGGGTCATAGCTTCAAACCCCTAGTGGGAAACTACTCTTGCAGCCTAGAGTGAGGTTCATTTCTCTCAGTTAGTAAACTTACAGCTGTATGAATGGATTTCTGTATCTGTATCTACACAATCTGTCACTTTGAATAAGGCTGTCAACTTAGTGAATAATGTATGTGTGAAATGTAATTATGTGATTTTTCCTCTGTGAGTTAAAAATGATGGCGTACGTTAAGCAGCAGTTGTACACTATCTCCAGTACAGAGATTATTGGGGTGTACTGGAGCTGTTCTCCAGAACAGCAGGGTCTGTTACAGGAGAAGAGTCATATGGAGGGTACATGTTTGTGTTGTGTGTGTGTGTGTGTGTGTGTGTGTGTGTGTGTGAAGGACCTTGTGAGGCCACACATGTGAGTGTGTAGGAGGGAGTATGTGTCACCAAGAGGCACAGAAAGGGCAAAGCCAGGGACATTGTGTGTCACCGCTTGGACAATGGCTTCGGCAACATGCACGGCCACGGGACTCGTCTAAACTGCACCAAACAGAGAGGGCGAAAGAGGGAGGGGCACCCAAGAGAATCTGATACGCAGCTGATGTGGTGCTGGCCATTGGTCAGTGACAACACGTTCACAACTGAATGGAAAATAATTGAGCTGAATTCAAACGCATGAAGCTGACGAAGAGGAACAGAGGAAGAGATAGAGATAGAGAAGGCTGGTGGACATATCGGGGAGGGGCGCAGGAGAAGAGGTGGGGGCAGCGGGTGTTGACACACAAGCAGCTATGAGAGGGCAGGATGCAGAAAACAAACAGGAGAAGAAAAACACTCCTCCTGAAAGGGGAATTAATGAGGTCTAATGACTGAGTCAGATGGGTGTTAATTTGATTAGCTGGTGTATGGGGGATGATGGTTATTTGAGCAGCAGCAGCTTTTCTGATGTAATACATCTGTGCTGCTGGACGGAGATTTATCTGTGCAGGTGTGGGGAGTGCAGCGCTTATCGCCCGTTCCCCCGGCTTGCTTTAAGCCCAGGATATTGCTGGTTCAAGATAGCGGGCACTCAGACGTGCAACTTTCAACCCTAATCTCGCTGTTACGTCAGTTCTTTCTTTCGCCATCGTTTTATTTCCTGAATAAGGCAGCCATGTTGGCTGCGTGCCAACCCCCAACCCCCAACCCCCAAGCTTATGTAGTGAAGACTAACCTGTTTCCCATGAACCATCAGGGGCTGGCCTTTGCTTTACAGGATGAAGGAATGATCATACTGTAAAAAGAAAAAACTGCGTTAACACTGCAGTGTTAACTTGCAATTGCCTTGAGCGTCCCCAAAAGTACGGAACACTACATAGGAACAAAAGCCAAATAACTAATTACACCGAATTGAAAGCCGTTAAGTAAAGTGTTACCATAAGTAGGGTTGTTTAACATTTGTGGCCTTAGCCCCTATGTAATTACAATGTAATTACACAAGGTAATGTGATTGCGTAGATTTAAGCGTCCCTTAACCCCCTGAACTTAAATGATGCCAACTGGCATCAGTTTGTGTTACTTTAGATCTCTGCCGATTTCATCCGTTATTTGAAAACCTAGAGTGACTATATTATATATATGTGTGTGTGTGTGTGTGTGTGTGTGTGTGTGTGTGTGTGTGTGTGTGTGTGTGTATAATCCAGCAGCACAGATTTATTATATTATGTATTTCATGTATAAAAGGTAGCAGTGTGGTGTAGTGGTGAGGAGCAGAGCTTGTAACCGAAAGGTTGTTGTTTCGAATCTCTGCTGCGGCACTGCTGCTGTACCCCTGGCAAGGTACTTAACCCACAATTGCCTCAGTAAAATTTCCAGTTGTGTAAATGGATAAAGTTGCAACCTGTGTAAGTCGCTTTGGATACAAGCATCAGCTAAATGACACTAATGTAATGTTATAATCAGTACTTTTAAATACATTTACTGTGGGAGTGTTGTGAGCCTGGTCTGACACGGTTGCTCGTTTAAATTGAACGGATACACTTATGTTCTATTGTGATGGAAGTTGCTCTGGATAATGGATAATGTAATGTAATGTAATTTAATAGTATGAAACAATGGTAGTGCCTATAAGCCACTAAAATAGCTAGGCCACAACTATACATTCAGCAATCTTAATTCTTAATCTCTTATGGGGAGGAAAATGTAGGAACATGAAGCTCTCAGTGTTAAATGCAAACTGCAGCTTTTCTTAAACTGGTCACATTGTTCTTACATCAATGACTCTCAACACTCAACTTCATTGCCGATGGCAACACATCCAGAGATGCAGCCAGCAGAATTATAGTAACCTAACAAAGCCTGAAATATTAGCGAGAACATATTATTAGCTGGTGGTGCTTTAGACAGCCGATCAAATGTCTCAACAAACTTCAAAATGAAAAGTGAACATTAGCTGAAGTTTGAGCTTATTCTAAAATGGAGTGTAGTGTTGACTGCTTTGAGCTGAGTGTGTGCAGAGTGTAGACATTTTCTGTGTAGTTATGGCAAGCTTGCTAACTAGTGTTAGCTGATGGCATCTCACAGACTTTGATTAGCCTGTCTACTTCCACAGCTGAATGTGGTATTATTAGCAATTACTTTAAAGCTATGCTCCTGAAGGGCCAAAAAACTATAATTGGCAAACCTTAAAGTGATAAAGTACAGGCTTCCTGATTATGTTAGGAGTCCATTTTCATTGAAACAGATGGTGAGTGGAAAGTGGTTTTGAAAAAAAATGACATTAAGAAGATTGTGATATTAAGAAAGGTGATATCAATGAGGTTCATCTGTACCTGACTTTCACAGAGCACAAATCCCTTTTTCACTTTTTTCAGCTGTAGTTGAGTATAAACACCATCGAGAAGTGGAATGTGTCTTTTTGGGTGAGTGGCTCTGGACAATCAATAATAAAATGCATCATATTATTCATGAGTTTGCATTATTCCTTACCTGGCCAACAGTTTTCTGGTTTACATGTAACATTGTAACATTTAGGGTCTTGTGTTAGACTGCCAAGAGAAATCTGTCAAAAGAAAAACTATAAGTAGTTTAAAAACAAACAAAAAATCATTTTTGGTTCAAAGGCTTATTCAAATCAATATGTATAGGCGCAGCCTTTTTGGGTAAAAAACGGCCTCCGTTTCTGACTACCTTTTCATCTGATGCTTATGACTCACCCCTGAGGGACAAGGGTGATTGGTCTAAGTGCACTTGACCTCTGGAATGTTTCGGGAGTGACAGTTGGGCAGCGGGGGACACAGACCCCTCTGTGCCCACTGACCTTTCAGTGGATCAGCTGTGAGGCAGGCCGACAGTACGTGGGCAGCCCCCTTTGCTAAAGAGCTGGCCTTTTCATCTCCATCTGGCGTTGGATAACAGAGAGAGCATGAGAGGTGCTTGATGAGTGAGTTTATTGACTTTTGCTGGGCTTAGATAAAGACAGAAGGGACGTAGCATTTCGGCGACTGTAAACTATGGCTTCTCTGCGTGCGTGCACGTGCGTGTGTGTGTGTGTGTGTGTGTGTGTGTGTGTGCATGTGTGAGCATGTGAGCGTGTGTGTGTGTGTGTGTGTGTGTGTGTGTGTGTGTGTGTGTGCATGCAGGCGCGTGTGTGTGTGTGTGTGTGTGTGTGTGTGTGTGTGTGCGCGCGTTCCACTGTAGAATGCTTGAAGTTCACTTTGCATTTCAGATACCGTGCTGCCGGCTTTGCTGTACATAGCATCATTAGTGGTAGTTCATAATGTAACAGAAAATTGCACACCATGGTATGTTCAGGGAAGTACATGAAAATGATGCCAGCATCTGCATCAGGGGAGGGGCCAGACTATGAATATGGATTTACGAGCTATTGTACTTATAAATCATAAGCGCTTGCAATTATATGACATAAAACAGCCAGCATCCAAAGACAAGGATGTCCTCCCTGTGTTTGTGGCTGGTTATTGGCTCCAGGACCTCCATCTGGTATTTTGACAATCTGTGTTTAGCATATTTGAGATGCAGTGCACACGTCCAGCTAGAGGTCCTGCCAGCAGCGATCAGAGAACAAGGTCTCTCAGACCCTGAAATGGGTGGAGCGATCATGTGTCACCAGTGAATCGGTGATTGGGATCATTGTTTGTTTTCTTTGCCGCAGAGAGAGGTCTTTTGATTAGTCCAAACAAGTCAGTGATTGGCAGCACATGGCGGCTTTACCCGCAGGGGTTCACGAAGCCATAGTCTCCCGTCACCACCTGCCAGGCTTTTAATATTTCCTTAGACAGAAAGTGAAAGGCTTGAGTAATTTGATTGAGAACCGCATTTACATATGCAAGATTTGCTGGGTAATGCTAGCATGCCTGGCGTGACTGAGGGGCTTTTTTTTTGTCATGTGCATGAGACCAGCTGGAACCTGAGCTGACAGACTGAGGGGAAAGAGGAGGAGAGAGAGTGAAGGAGGGAGCCAAAAAAGAAAAGCTGCTCTGTGAATACACTCTCCCCCTAGAGGTGAGCGAAAGCGCTGGATTTCTAATTACTCTGGAAGTGCGCTCGCAGGAATAAACAAGCTGACAGAAGCGAGAGAAAGATAAATAGCCAGGGGCAGTGGTTCATTAATGGGGAACGATGGGGAAAGACACTAAATACTAACCAGCAAACAAAAAAACAACAATCAATGGAGTTACAGAAAAAAAAAGCAATTTGGTTATATTCCATTGTTGTCACCTCCCTGGTTGTCCTTGAGGGCAAGAGAGTCAGTCGGAGAGGATATCACGCCCCTACACACATGGATGCACACACATACATCTTTGCGTGCACACACACACACACACACACACACACACACACACACCTTTTTGTAGCGGTACAAGCCTTAGTGCCTCTCAATTGGTCTCTGAAGGAGAATGATGATGAACGACCAGGTGCTTTCCATGCACTGGCATTTCCCGGAGGGAGTCGAAGGTGAGATTCTAAAGGCACCTTAATGAGATTGCTCTGAAGATAATGAGCGCATTTTGTGTGTGAGTGTGTGCGTGTGTTTCTATGTCCACTAGAGACGGAGAGAGAGAGAGAGAGAGAGAAAGAGAGCTTCTTTATTTATGCGAACATTAGAGCGATGTGAGAGATATCAGCGGACTGAGTAATGCATTGATTTATGGGAGCATCTAACGAAAGGCCAATGGATTGAAATGATCTCTTGCCACACATTAATGTGACTGGCAGTTTCAAGACAAACTCCCAAGGTCCACTTGGCTGGTGAAGACCAGGAGAGACGAGGAGGAGAAGAGGGATACTGACCCAAGTGTGACCTAGGTCAGATTCATTTGGAACACACCCCTCCATCTACCTCCGTCTCCCTCCATATCCCTTCACCTCTCTGAAGGTTAAAGGGCCTGTGCGTTCTCTCCTCAGTCTTTAAATGACTGTATAATGTTTAATGCCCCATAATGCTTAATCTCGGAGTCCATGCAGTTTTAACACCCCTCTCACCTCTGACTACCTTTCCTAAAAACTGAACAGGATTAGGAGGGTCAACAGACTGTGTGTGTGTGTGTGTGTGTGTGTGCCTGTATGTGATGGAGAAGGAGTGGGGTGGTATCAGAGAGGAAAGGGGACCAAGGAGTGTCTAAACACTGAATCTCAGGACTCCCCACTGCTGCTTGGACACACCTCACACCCTCATCTCCACAGATGCAGCTGTCAGCTCCCTGCGCAATGTCTTGCTAGTTACCACAACTGTGGCTCAGTAGTGCTTCATGAGCATGAGAAAAGAGGAGGAATGAGGAGGGACAGCAAATTCTGGCTCAGAGTCATCACGTGCGCCTGCTATGCCTGATCACTGGAGCTATCAGCCCTTTCCCGTTGATTTTGCCTATTGATTTTATTCTTTTTGTCAATTACCTTTAACCACAAATTGGTCTTAGCTACGCATCAAATGGTAGGAAGAGCTGTTTATCTTCACGTGATAGCTACATGTTGTGACATGCTGGCGGAGGTGAAGGGGGAGTGACGCGGGCACTGTGCTGATTGTCTGGAGGAGTTAAAGAGTGCATAAGGTGTCTGATGAAGCAAGACCCAGGAAAATTGTATCTTCGGACAACACTGTTCGTTCATAAACCAGCCTTATGTGAGCCTTTGATTTTAGTGTGTGCACTTTTGAACATCCAAATAATCGCTTTCCCTTATTTTCTAACACTTCTCGACTTCCTTTTTTTGAGTTCCATCTTCTGATGAATTCCAAGCTCCAATTAATTTCTCATGTTGACTGGTAACAGTGAGGTAAACTACCGCACTGAAAACAGCCATGGGTTTTCTGTGAAGCCACAACTGTAGAGGCACTACAATGCTGGCTCAGATGATGATGAAGACAGCGAGGAGGAAAAGAAGAAGGAGGAGAAATGTAAAAAAAAATTACTGATTCTTTTTGATCTTCCTTCTTAGACAGGGCATTTTATTTAGGTTTCTAGTTCAGGATGTCCCAGATTTGCTAAAAACAAGATAACAAAAAAAATGCAATTGTACAAATGTAGTTGCAACAATCATAACTATAACACATTTACGTAGATGAGATTTTGTAATTGTCAGAGTTTTTACTTAGATCTTATTTAGTGTCTTTTTAAAATTGATAATTGTCGTGTAATTCTGGATGAACTAGAAAAAGAAACAAAGAAAATGATGAGCTTTGGGGAAAATCCAAACCGCTTTTGATACATGAAAGTGGATGAAGAGAAAGGAAAATAAACTGCTGGGAGCTTCATTATTATATAATTAGAGGAGGGATTTACACCATCTTCTGCTCTGTTTTTTTCCCTAATAATTCTCTCTTCCATTTAGAGGTCATGGCAATGCAGGAGTGGGTTTAGCCGTGCTAAGGATCTAAGCATAAACCGTTTATGACTCCCATCAGTTCCTTTAATTAATCCACTTCCCACGTATAAAAGAGCTGTGAGATTTCTCTGTCATTATTCAACCAAAATAGAAAGGATGAAGAAAGAAAACAGAGGAAAAAGAGGGGGGGAAAAACAACGGTTCTGTTGACGACGACGGGTCTGAAATCAAAGATGTGTAATTACTCGCTGCAGTAGCGCGTTGCTGTTATAAATAAGAATGCTTTGGCAAACGTGGCAGATTATCTGCCTCACTTGTGTTTGTGCTTTCCATGTGTTTGAGCTGTTTGGGAGCTATTTATCTGAAATCGCCTATTTGTCCTTTTACCTCACTTAGACTGCATACACTGTGAATACACATGCTCAACTTGCTTACAAACTCTCTCTTTCATCTTTCTCTCTCTCCCTCATGCACACACACACACACACAATCTGTGACTAATAAAATTGGCTTGAAAACATTAAAAAAAAATCCTTTTTGCACACCATACACACAAACTGTGACTAATAAAATTGGTGTAGAAAAAAAACCTCACACACATAGTCTCTTTCACTCTCCTTCTTCCTGTCCTCTCTCTCTTTCTCTCTCTCTCTCTCTCTCTCTCTCTCACACACACACACACACACACACACACAGAGTCAGTGCTGACACACCAGCTCCCAGCCCTGGGCCCTCGGGCGTGGATATTATGCTCTTTCAGCTGTTTCTCAGATCACGGTATTTTTAGTGATACTCAAATTTCCCCCACGCTCATATTATCCTTTAATGAGGACGTAGAGATGAGTCCTGTGCATATATATAAATAAATATTATTTTAATCCCTGGAGACATAGTGACTCATGGCTTACATAACTGTCAGGGATGCAGGAACATCATTCACAAAATAAGGTTCCAAAGATTCGTTGAAGTACATTCTTCTTGATGTAGTAAAAGAGGAAAAATCCTTCTAGTCTTTGGTGATTTTTAAGAGGTTTGACGTGCGCATAAATGCTCCGTCTCTCAGTGGTATTGAGAAAACGAACCACGCCCAAGTTAATTATACCTTAAAAGTGCTATAACACCATCTCTCATGTGACTTCAACTAAAATGCATGCGATGGCTGTGATTTTTCGCCAGTGACGATGTCATCTTTTTGCTGTTCCAGGAGGCACTCTTACAGGACAGGTCAGGACATTGAGAACTGTGGCACCTGTAGGGACTGCGCCTGTATCATCTACAGGTAGGGCCAACTCTGTGGGCGGGGTATGCATATGTGTGTGGATGTGAGTGTGTGTGTGTGTGTGTGTGTGTGTGTGTGTGTGTGAGTGTGCGTGTAGGTGTGAATGTGAGTGCTTGTGCATTGAGAATGTCTGTGTGTTAGTGTGTGTGTGTGTGTATGTGTGTAAGAGAGTGTGCATGTGTATGAGTGTGTGTGGGTGTAAATGTATGTGTTAATGTGCGTGTACGTGTGCTTGCATGGGAATGAATGTGTACGTGCATACTCCCGCTAGTGGGAGTGTTTGTATATTCCTTTACATATGCGTGCATGTGTTTTGACTGCATGGCCACGGCGGGAAAGCTCTGACCTGGGAGCTGTGTGTGCGCGAGAGGCCTTTGTGTGTCCTGGGCGCAAAGTGAAAGCACCATGGCCTGAGGTCAGCTCCAGGAACAGTGGGGATGCGGTACACACTGTGCAGGGGATGGCATCGGATGTTAAAGTTACTGCTTTCAAACACAAAAACTAAAAGCAAAAAGCACTGGCAATACATGAATTTTTTAACTCCTCTGTACATCACCAGATCACAGAGCAATCCGGCATCTGGGCTTGTTGGGCAGACTCGAGACAGCAGTCCGGTTGGGCGCAGTCTGTGCTGGGTAACAGTACCGCTCCCCGGTGCTGTCGTCAGGGGAACAGGAAGGGGTCTGAGTGTTGCCATTCAGACGCAACGAGGTCAATGCTGTCTGAGAAAGCTGCCACGCTCAGTGCTTCAGGTGACCGAGCACCCGGGGGTGTTACGCAACCGCACCTGGGACACGGCCAGGTGTGTTCTTCATGTCCGAGCGCATTTCCCTGAGCTTTTACTTCCCTTCACTTCCCCCTCTATGCGCCTCTCAAACCCGATGCTTCACACCTCGTAGTGATGTTAAACGCATTTTCTAAAGAGGGTTACCCATTATGCACTTTGACAGTAACTAACGACTGTCACAGTTGAGTCAGTGGGGTTTTTGGGTGAGGTGCTGACTGAGAAAGACTGGGGCTAACCCAGCTGAAGCAGAATGGCATAACATTGTCATTGTCAGATGTCAGTGTTGTCACAATGTTGCAGGTAGTGAGGCAAGGCCAGAGAACAAACCTAACTCTAATCAGAGCCCTGATATACAGGGCAGTACAGGGGGTGGGTGGGTTTATCTATGGAAAGACAGAGGTCCCCTGTCACTCCACACAAGTGAAAAACTGCAACCTGTTTAACTCTCTTTCACCTCTTTGCCCTTCCCATTTCAGTTAAAGAGATAGACCATTATAACACTTTTGAAACACTTTTGAATATGGAGCAGTTATAACCGCTTAATGAAGGGTTAATAAATGTATGATAATTCATTAGACTTATACACACTGATGTATAGTTAATATAACATTAATAAATGTTAGTAAATATGGCAATACAGTAGAAGCCAGGGATTCCCGGGATGTAGGATATTCCATTCAAGCTTGCTATGTTCACTCCTACATATATTAAATTCATATATTAAACTACATAAAATCAGAGCAACTGTACATATTATAGGCTTTTATTTTAGTTTTATCATATTGTAAGGAATTTTATGAATCTGGCACCCCCTGGCCCTCCTCAATAACACATTTACTTAATAGTGGACCTAACATCAACACTGTATGTTTTATTATGTATGATGTAGTTATTAATACTTCATTAAGTTCTTATACCTCTGCCATATTGTACTGTTGATGAACTCTCCACAAAATGTGATATCCCCTCTGTGCCAGGGCTTTGCTTTTATTGAAGTTTCAGATGAAACAGTGATGGCTGAAAGTCTTTCCCACAATATTGCTCCCTTAAAATTGAAACAGTTCAGCAAAACTCCAATGTTCTGGATTACTGATGCTAGTATTCTGTAATATCCCTGACCATTATTTATGTGTTGTTCGGGTACAAGGGGCTCTTAAAGGTACATATAGTTGTTTCCAAAGAGAACTGTTCAAGAACACGCAGAATAAAACTGATCTAGCTAACACATAATTGTTAAGATCCCATTAATTCACCATTAACACACATTCTTAATATTTTAAAATGTTATTAACATTTATTAACAGTTTTGCTATGCCTATTATTAACATTAATCAGTAGTTTTGCTGTGCTGAATGTGCAGTGCCTAAAGTAGGAACTGCTCACTACTTATAAATTACTTATGAGTGCGCATTGAACATCAATTAATGCTATAAAGCATGCATTGACTTGTTTTGCAGTTCTTGTTCTAAAGTCATTTGTAAAGGGTGAGTGATGTAGACTTTGGGCCAGGCACTGCAGTAAATGTAGTTAATAATGTTTTAATAATTCATTAATTAGCGGGACTTTAATACAAAGTGTTGCACAAGTTTTTACAAATGGACATGTTGCCAAGGCTTAGATTCATTGAAGGCTCTGATGATTCCATCTCTCTTTGAAAGTTTAAATTGTGCTTACAGGTAAAAGGCAAATCTAAGATGGGAAAAAGAGAATGGGGTGGGAGATTTCCTCACTTGGAATGTGCTGTTGTCTGCTGCTTCATGAGTCATCACAAATGAAATTGTTCTATCCATGCACAGACCCCCTGAAGATACCCTTTGATCCGACAAACGGCAGTAAATTGGGCAACAACTGAACCATTTAAATGTACAGTTCCAGTCTCTATCTGTCTCACACGTACACACATGTGCACATGCTCACACACACACACACACACATACACACACACACGCACACACATTTGCATGCGTTCACAGCTGACATTGTTTCGTTTAATAAGACAATGCAGGTCATCTTCTGAACACTTTGTGAGTAATGAGGATTAGCTGGAGTCAATTCTAATGAATGAGAAGACAGCAAATGTAGCACATATGGTACATAAAGTTTGGATGACATCTCTGGGACTATCCTTTGTTACATACAGTACAATGCCATTGCCATATTTTACCAATATACCTCAGATTTAATACCTTTACCATAGGTGTAAGAATGCCCCTCCTTGAACCAGCAACCTGAGTTAGAAGTGCTTAAACACCACACTGCACTGCTGCTTAAGGCCAAGATAAGGGCCGTACATAGAACTGTGCAGCCCGGTGTGGGAACACGGGAATGTTCCAGAATGTTCCAGAGCAGTATCTTCGCTCTGGGATGAGTCACTGAGCAGGAGCGAATGTTCCTTCGGGGGCCCTGTGATTCATCCCCTCTGCCAAGATGCATCCGCGTCTCGTTTCCCAGTGGACGTTTCCGAGGGTAATCCCCACCGCAGAGCCAGTGGCCTGCGTCTCTCGCGCCATACCCTCACACACAAACAGAGCGCAGTGACATCAATACCCACAATGCACCTCAGTGATGGTGCTTTACCTCCTCTAGTGGTGGAGGGTTTGAATAGTGCCACGGTTATCTATGTTGTATTCAGCAATGAGAGAGACGGACAGACAGAGGAAGAGAAAGATACATGTACACACACACACACACACACACACACACACACACACACACACACACACACACACACACACATGCACACGCACACACGCACACACACACACACACACACACACACACACACACACACACAAGCACAGGAGGCACGCCCTGCCATTCGAGGCAAGGAAACGACTGGAATCAATCAATTAGCAAATGGGATTTCACAGTTCACAGCAATGTGGAAAATGGCAGAAGAGCATCGGAGGATTACTTTGATACGGGAGCCGGTGTCTTCCTGTTCTAAATGTCAAAGCCAAAAAGAGAATTTTGCGCAGGAGTAAGAGAGGAAGAGAGAAGGGAGGCCGGTGAGGATGGGAGGAGAGAGGGGGGAAAAAAAAGAAAGAGAGAGAATTTCCGCCTGCCAGGTTCCCGCGGCGAAGTGAGAAAAGAGAAGGGGGAAAGAACAGCAGACGCAGACAATGAAGGGAAGCGTTCCAAGACTGAGCAGCAGTGAGGAAATTAAAGAGACCTGTTTATACACTCCGGCAGCCAGGGGAGCAACAGGGCTTTTCGGAGAGAAAGCAAGAGAGAGAGAGAGAGAGGAAGAGAGGGAGAGGAAGTGCGAGAAAGTGAAACAGAGGGAGAGGGATGGAGGGAGGGAGCGCGAGAGATTGCACATGGCACTTTCTGTTTATATTGGGAACCCTGGGGCCGTCTAAATATTAATGCTGTATGTTGGACATTATTGTTTTCCCATCACAAAAGTGCTTTGGCAGTACAGTGTTCCATCACGTCTGCAGGCCCCAACTGAGTTTGACTTGAGGTCTGTGGGGAATGACAAGAAAGACAGAGATGAACAGGGACTTGCCTGAAAGAAGCAAGAAAGAGAGAGAGAGACAGAGAGAGAGAGAGAGGAAGAGTCAGTAAGGCATGATTACTATTGAGTATTCTCTGGAATGCGTCACCACCGTGTTCACACTTGCAAAGAAGATAAAAAAATCATTCCTTGCTGATACATTTGCCAATAAAACAGCATGGTTCTTGTCTAACAGCAGCTCACTAACAGAAGGGAGAGGACCGCTCAATGCTATGTATGGGACAGCTCCACTGGTTAGGGGCAAAGGTCACCATACAAAGAGGCAAACTGGGCCATCACTGAAAGCCCATAATGCCACATCCTTTCATAATGACACACTTTTCAAGTCCAATTCATTCCTAAACAGGGCAAAACCCACCAACCTGTTCGGTTCATTCATTCTGCTATGCAAAAGATCACGGTTGCCAGCATGAGACACTGGTGGAGCTCTTAACGGACCACCTGATGTTGGGTGATGACATCACCATACTAACCCGCACTGGCCCACTACAGCCAAGATTCAAACCACACTCCCAAAAGCATGTGTTTCATTAGTACCATAGAGGGCACTTTTTGGGCTAGTAAGCCTGTGCTTGAGGTTGAAGGTCAGTTTTGAACACCGCCGATGTTCAGCTCCCCACTGAAAGCTTTTATCGAACTTGCTTATGGGGGGCTCAGTGACACTTTTATTGACATGAAAACAAAATGCTTCAAGACAGAAACGGAGCGCTCGATGTCCACGCCTCCCGCTCACCTGCAGGCTCCCGGGAAGGCCCTCCGTATTGAGCTGTTTTGGAGCGGAGTCAATACTCCGCTGCGCCAACCCCGCGTAGCTCCAGCCTATGAAATATCAAAGCTTGGCTCTCAGCTGGGGAAACGCAGGGCAATGAGCACTTTCTGAGGGCGTAATCTTGACTTTCACGACTTCTCCTGCAAACGTTCATGCATTATACAACAAAAAAAAACAATACTACAGCAGACGTGCATTGCCTTGAAAAAAGAAGCAGCTGCAAATTCAAGGTGTTTACCTGAAACTGCACTTGATTTTTATAGATCAGGGACTGATAATTACATTTTCTGTGCTTATACTTCTCTGTGTGCCTCGCAACACTTTTGCAGTAAATGAATTGGTAAATATGAGCCAGCAGAAATGTATGTGAATCAAAAGAAGAATGAAAACAGTCATTACCTATTGATACCTCAGGCATTATTAAGGATGGACTGTGTATTTATGAAGCAAAGCATGAATACTTATGCTCAGTACACAAGCAATTCGGGTGAACAACTAGGTTACATTCCAAAACCTAGCAACCCGGCTGCACACAGTGACACAACACATATTTAAACAATCTCATTGTAATCCATCTCATGTCGTTTGCGTGTGAGGGAATTATTTTTGAAGATGAAAGGTTTTTTTGTTTTCATCAATTCCTATTGATATTTTCTGATATTTCTGAACCTCATTTTCCAAGCATTTATTTAAATGCATTTTTGAATTTATATTTAGATTTCCACATTATAAACAGCACTCTCACAAATGTACAAATGTAATAAATGCTACATCCCGGGAGACAACCAATCAGAATGAATTATTAGGTACACAGCATACTTGATACATGCATTAATTGAATATTCAGGGCACCTCACTCAAAAAAGCATAGCTGGGTACTTGTACTTCTAGCCGGTTGCAGAAACATGTACTCTTAATGTGATGCAGGCAGCTGAGTTGCGCAACCAAATTGCATAAATGTGTAAGCATCCTGTTTTATATCAGGCCTAAAATACACCAGCCTCCTCAGCTCAAGCATCTGCTAAGAACTAATGGATTCACATCCATCATGCGCGTCTATGGTCAGTTGCTGTGACTGCTGCTTGTAAAGCCCATTTCCCACTTCCTGTCTACCAGCTTCTTGAGATGTATTTTCTAACCCCCTCCCCCCAAAAAAAAAACTGATCCTGGATCATTAAAACTTAGATTGCAGAACTGGGGTCAGGTTTAGAGGTCAGTGAGCTGATCTCGGATCAGTTGTTGGGTGCTGAAAGTGCACTTCTTGACCCTTATATAATGGGGATGGCAGCAGCTGCCGTTCTGCCGAATTTAGCGCTGTTCTCCCTAGAGGGGGTGCGCTCAATTCAGCCGGTTCCACACAGCCCTCTCCTTGCCCGATTGAGAAACATGCAGGTCGTTTATGAGGAATACCTCGGACAGGAAACATCTGCCACTGACCTTGAGAGTCAGAGGCGCTTCTTCTGCATCGGATAGCCAGAGAGGCTGCGCTAATTAAAAATGACTAAAAATAAAGGCAATTAAAAATGGAACACTGGAGGTGTGAGACTGTCTGGCGTGACTGTGAATACAGACTTGCTCACCCCACCTACCCTGCTTGCACCCCTCTCTGCACCTCTTCCCCCGTCTCAGGAGAGAGGGAGGTGAAGAGCCATGGAGGACGGGGACAAAAAAAGCGAGGGACCGGGCAAATGGGTTTTGGCAGGGAGAAGCAAGGGATTTTCGGAGAATTAGGGCAAGGCGACCGTTTCCCACCTCTTTTGCAGTGCGCTGCTTTTCACTTGCCGGCGTTAGCTGATGGAAAGTACTGTAGACCTGGGAATACCTTCTCAGACAGATCACCGCGCCCTGAAATGCTTTTTTAATGGGATTCCAGATCACCGCGCCCTCTTTCTCTCTCCCCTCCCCTTCTCTTTCGGGCTCCGTCTCTCAACCACCTGTCCCTCTCTTGCTCTCTCACTCCTGCACTCTCTCTCTCTCTCTCTCTCTCTCTCTCTCTCTCTCTCCCCATCTCACACGTCTGATGACTCGGCAGTTTCTGCCGCAGAGCTCCACACCCACAAATCTGCATGACAGCGCCAATCTCCTACAGGCTCCCCAATGACTGACACGTGTCACACAACGGGGGGGCAGGCTGGGGGCGGAGCTCAGGGAAGATGGGCCGATGAAAACCTACGCTACACCCAGACAAGGAACGTCCTCGGCCCATCTCCCTGTGCCCTCAATCCACACTCCTCTCTCTTCCATCCTTATCTGTCTACTGGAGATATTGAAATATTCATCCCCATGAAATATGCATCAGCCGTTAAAAGATTTAAATGAGGTAATAATAGAAGAAAAAAAACTTCACAACTACTTTGTGTGCAGCCTCTCGGAGTTCGTGAGAGGTTAAGACAGGACCTCAAACTGTAGTTCTTTTTTTGCTGGCTCTAAAGCCAAGAGACCCCTTTGACATTGGGTTGTGAATTTAAACTTGAGACATTTTTGACAAAGACAAAGGTCATGAGAAAGTGCAAAAGATTAATGGAGAGAGAGAGAAAAGAGGGCACCCCAAACTGCCATGCCTCGAGAATCCATCACAATCCATTCATTCAGCAGCAGGCCTAAAGCCACTGTACCCAAGTATAAAGCAGCTTACACATTAATGCATTCTCACAGTTTGATCGAACGGCACAGGGCACAAATTTAGACAGATGGTTCCTTGTCAGTCATCTTTCCCCAAAGTGCTGTACCCTAATCAGCAAGAACATGTGGGAGTTCACCGACAAAACACCAGAAACATCCTGTTGATTTAGCCCAGGTAGTAAAGTGGTTCAAAAAGCACAAAGCTCAGCATGGCTGGAGGGCGAATGATTCATTTAACATTTTGGCAGAGGGAACAAAATCGACAGGTGACGAGCCTGCCAGCACAACGCCGTTTCCCCTCCCTCCCAACGTTATGTGAGCCATTTTGTAGGCTTCGTGTGACAGAACCCTTCTCTCCTTGTGGCTTCTGTAATGGGATTTCGTTTGGCCGTCCGCTTTCTAAGGAGCTTAGGGGGAGCGGCAGCTTTTGGGCACTGATCTCCCGTTCCGCTGCGGGGAGAGAGCCCCTCAAAGCCAGGGTCCAACGGCACAGTGGGGGGCGAAGCCGCCGCGCTGACCTCCCATTGGGGTGCGCCTCCAGGGGGCCACGGTGCGGGGGGCGGCCCCTTTGTGTCCACACATGGGCGATTCAGGAAAAGCTGCCGTCTCGCAGACATTAGACACGGCTCTTCTCTCTGTTGGAGGGCGTCTCTCGCCATATTGCTCCCTCCCTCCCTTCCTCCCACCCTCTCTCTTTCTCCCTCTCTCTCTCTCACATTCTCTTCCCCCATGTCCCCGCAAGTAAATGAATTTCACACTCGGAGAGCTGATGGGGTGAAGGAGAGGCTGACGCAAAACCCTGACGGAGAGAAGGGGCGGCCTTGCAAATATCGGCACTGCGCCCGAGACTGGTCACCCAGGAGCCGGCACTCATTGGTGCTCTAACTTCCAGAAAGCGTCCCAGTTGGCTCTCTACACCAGACAAGAGCAGTGTGACGGGAAGTGGGAAAAGTAGGACCACAGAGGTAGATAAATGAGATAAAAGATAAAACGAGGGCCCAGGTTGAGCACAGCTCTGAAAGTTTATGATTGTAGTAGGAGCGTGTGGGTGGGTGAGGAGAGAGAGAGACAGTGATGCTCTGAAGAACAGCCTGTCTCATGTTACCTGTGGTCCCGCCCGCAGCAACGTGTTGCCGCGTTCCTTCCCTCGTTTGGATTTTTAAAGAGGGATTTGTCTGGCCTGTCAAGCTGACCTTTCACTAACTACGCTGTCAGGGGGTGTAAATGCACCGGCGTCCTGGATGGCAGATGCCGGTGAGGCCCGATAATTGAGATGTGCGATGCGGAGTTGTAAAGGGCAGAGCCGGCTGTGCGTTTGCCGTTTAATGTAATTCATCTGCACATCGCGGCCAGGCAAAGGCCAACGAGCCTCTCATTTGGCTCGATGGGGAAAAGAAGTGAACAAAGAAATTCACCCAGACGCATTACCCCGGGCTCAAAATGCTTACCAGCTTAACATCCCTGACAGATTTAGCTACTGAACACACTCAAACACCAGCACCCTGACAGATTCAGCTACTGAACACACTGAGACCCCAGCACCCTGACACACTGAGCTACTGAACACACTGAAACCTCAGCACCCTGACACACTGAGCTACTGAACACACTGAGACCCCAGCACCCTGACACACTGAGCTACTGAGCACACTGATATCCCAGCACCCTGACACACTGAGCTACTGAGCACACTGATACCCCAAAACTCTGACAGATTTAGCCACTGAACACACAGATACCCCAGCAGCCTGAAATGTTTAACTACTGTACACACTGAAACCCTAACATCCTGAAATGCTGAACAGCTGTACACAGTGAAACACCAGCATATTAATACACAGAATTTCCGAGTGCAAATCAGCCCAGCACACAGAGCTACTAAACATGCCAAAACCCCAGAGCTACCGAACACAATGGAACCCGAGCACCCTTAAACACTGAGCTACTGAACACAGTAGCTACCCCAGCACCCTGACACACTGAGTTCCTGAATGCACATCAGTCCAGCACACAGAGCTACTCAACACTCTAAAACCACTGCACCCTGAGCTACTTAACGCACTGAAACCCCAGTACCCTGAAACACTAAGCTACTGAACACAGTGAAACACCAGCACACTGAAACATTGTTTTTCAGTTGAGTTCTTAAACGTACCCCTATGATAGCCAGTACTTTATCAAATACAGTACTTCAGTACTACTCCCGCCGATAAGCCGTGGTGTAAAACGTGAAAACGTAACGCAGGGATAAAAGGCCCCGGACCCGAGGCTGAAACCTGGGCGCACTGTATCAAAAGCGCCCTCGTCTTTGTCAGAACGAGAGCTGATCCTCGGTTCCCTTTGAAACAGGGGCCCCTCTGACAGCCAGGTAAGATCTAAGCGTCAGGAGAGGACTGGAGGCTGCCGTTTGTGATCAGAGGAGGGACTCGAGGAGGAGAGCTGTACAGGCAGAGGGAAGACCAAAGCCCGCCCTCTACAAAGAGGAGAGCGGAGGTGGGGCACCGCGGGGAATTGTGGGGGTTTGCCGCTCCGCCGTCCGCCCCGGGGCGGAGACGCAATCCAGCGCACGCCCGCCGCCCCCCCCGCCCCGCCCGCTCCGCCGCCGGGCCCTGGCTCCCGGAAGAAGGGGGCGTTTGCTGACGAGTCAGGAAAAAGCGGGATCGGTTCCAGCCCAGTGGGGCCGCCCTGAGCTCGGCTCCGCCGCGCCGTGCCCTTCCGTGGTTCGCCTCGGGCTGGTGTCCCCGCCGAGCGCAGCTCCGAGCCGCGCTGCATTGCGCTCCTGCCGCATTCGGCACCACGCGCCGCAGCTGCGCAGCGACCCGCACCGGCCTCATCTGTGCGGCGCTGCTCTGGGGGTTCGCGCATCTGCCGGCATTCTGTGCCACGTAGCCCTCTACCAGCGAGGCATTCCGTTCGGCGCGTAGAGGCTGGGCAGCAGCTTGCGCTTTTCTCTGCCCTGGACAGTGTTGTTTGCACCGCTTTGAGGGCAAAGCGAGATTTAGCAGTTACGTGCGTGCCTGCACACCGTCCCTTTTGATCGGGCCTGCGGATTCCCGACTCCCTGCGGTTATTCCCAGCGGCGGACTGGGAAACAGCTCAATGCAGTCGAAAAGAACACAGCTGTCGTTACACTGTCATGGAGGTCCTGGGGTCTGTTCTGTGGAGGGTTGTGCTAGGGAATCTGGGTCCCCAGCTGAGAACACAGGCCTTCCACCACCCCCACTCCCCCGCCAACTCCTGGAGAACAACTCAACAGCGGACCCCCTTCCATGGGAAGGCACTGCTCATTGCCCCCCACAGTCAGAGCTGCCGGTTCAAATCCTGAGCGGCATAATCACATTTCCCCACATTTCTCTGCGCGTGGATTAATTCCCTGTCCTTCAGTCTTGTTAAGCCAATTGTTACACTCCAAGAAATGAGGCCTGATGAGTTGTCCCTCTGGTGGAAACAGACTGAGCTCATCGTCCTTTTTTCCTTCCTTTTTTCTCTTTCTTTTTTCCGGAAAGTTTCCCACTAACGAAGCAAAGCTGACAGAAAAAACGCTTTGTCATTGCGAGACCATCCTGCGGCCTGCGTCACCTGCTTCACCTGCCCATTAGGATCTGCAGCTGCTGCAGTCAGACAGACCCTCCCCAACCCACACCCCCCATCCCCTGCACAGACCTACAGAAAAAGCAGGCCTGTTGTGGGACAGGCTTGAAACCTCCATGTTGTGAAGGAGTGGGGGTTTGGGGGTCAGTGGGGTATGCCTCCTGAACAGAAGAGTTTCCCCCTGTGCCACTGGGTTGACCTGAGGATACCATGGAAAAATGAGCCAAAATGAGGAGCATCATGGGAAAAAGGGGAGGGAGGAGTGTTCTGCTTCACTGCATCCAATGCACCACGGATACAGTGATGCCTTGCCAAAAAGAATTTTCCTAAATTGAGAGTATTTATCTTAAAAGAAGACCATATAAGATTGATGTTCCTTGGTGTTTTCTCATTACTGGAAATATTGTCTATATGGCTCCCATTTGTCTAAACCAAGTTTTTTTTTCTTACAAAATAACTATTCTTAAAATAAGAGAAACAGACTTCTGTTTGAGTAACATAGGAAGCCAAAAGCATTTCTCTTACTAGAAAACACTTAAGAAAATCAGTTATCAATCAATTTATGCAATATCAATTTATATAATTTTAAAATAATAATGAAATGAGAAATTACAAGACACTTCTGATATACAGTTATCGTACAGAATATTTTAAATACAGGGGTTGTGCTGTACTGCATTGACTCAAGGTAAAAATATCACATGGTTATATTTCTGAATCAATCCACTAAAAGGGTTAATACTTTCAAACTATGTAAGGAGGGATAGAGAATTTGGAGCTGGAGAGTTTAAAATGTTATCCTTTTTGCTGTGCAATAGCTTCTTTGATCCCGAAATATTTCAGACTGTGGCAGTTCAGCTGGAGGTTAAACTTATTGTATCCCTGAACAAGGTCATTCTTCCTGCTTCACATGTATGAGCTTGTGTGTTGGGGTGCTGACTGGATCAGAGCTCAGATCAGACTGGATCAGACCGGATCACACTGTTCTGGCGCTGACCAGTCTCTCTTATTCATATTCAAAACGCACCACCCACAGTGCCCAATTACTGTGGCTCTACCCGACACATGAGAGTCCTTTATAACTGTATGAAGTGTGTGATCGATACAATAACAAACAGATCAATCTATACATTCCTCCTGTAGCCCCCCACCCCTGTTCTCAACTCATTCTCCCTGGTGACCATTTCCAGTGTAGATGACTCCATCCGTTCCACCTTCTATCTCTCAATCTCCTCTTTTCTCTTTTCCTCCCTCAGTCCCCCTAGTCAAATGCCCTATCGTTCACTGTCAGCCTCTCCCTGTCTCCGGCTAGCCCCCTCTCCTTGGTCCCCCCCACCCCTCTCCCTCTTTGTTGACGCCCAGATTTGGCTGCAGACCCTGTCTGGTTTGGCCGATGTTGCAGTGACCCTGACTGGGGCCGAAGCTGCACTGACTGCTAAAGAGCTTCCACTCCTGTCTGAGGCAGAGTTATTAAAAATCATAACTCAGAGGGAGAGAGATGCTTTAGTCCACCTTCCTGTTTTTCTATTTATCACGTTTCTCCTACCGAACGAAAATGAGCAGTTATAATCTGCTCGGGTTTTAATTTGCGCCTGAGCAAATTGAAAATTTAAACATATCTGAAATGAAATTTAAGCTGACTTGTATAATTGATATGCTGTACAGTCATTTGTCA
The DNA here is from genome assembly GCA_019176425.1 of Megalops atlanticus. Classification (NCBI taxonomy): domain Eukaryota; kingdom Metazoa; phylum Chordata; class Actinopteri; order Elopiformes; family Megalopidae; genus Megalops; species Megalops atlanticus. Next base: position 10,471,744 of record CM032880.1, read on the forward strand.
AAAAAGGCTCTCCGCTGACGACAGGTGCAGAAGTAATATGAATTAAATTTAGTTTTTTAGATACTTTTTTGAGTGAGGGAAAAAAACCGCAAGATTGTCAATAATGTGCTTGCAGTTCCCGAATCTGTTAAAGAAAAAGCTTAACAAAGACAGAAGAAAAAGACTGACAAAGCTATTTCCCAGTCTGCAAACAACTGGACTCACTAATCACTTTCATAAAGGGACGAGTCAGGAGTTTCTTAATTCATCTTCTCTCATCTTCTTTGGTTTCTTTTAGTCCACCTACACCAGGCGCTCTGTAAGAGACACTGATACGCATCTCTTTCAGCTCACAGTCTGACTCAATTTATTCCTCTTTCCATTATTGGAGGAAGAAAATACAAATCGTCTGTCTTTAAGCTAACGTTTTACACGTCACATCGGTGAGGAGTGTAGGAAACAAAGCAGCAGTGCAGAGGGGTGAAGTGGAAATGCAGCAGGGGGCGTAATTAATTAAACTGCTATAAATAGGTTTGGATTCAGGGTTAATACATGTAATTAAAGACACATTAATACATGTTTTGTCGGAATGTTCATATGGAAACAAGCTATCACAGCACTCGCCCACTGGGACTGCATGGCAGTTCATTTTTCGCAGAGTTGCATTTCGAATGTCTAACTTGCGGTCCCCTGTGTGGGCATTGTCTAGATTTCCTCTGTGTTTGGGACCAGAGATTGTCATCAGAATGATAATTATTTCTGCACTTGTGTAGGTCCAAGGGACGGGATCCAGCACACTTCCATAAAGGCGTCCTCATTATATGATGTCCTTGTGTTTTGCCAGAGGGCTGATAAGAACTATGAATGTTCTCTCTTAAATGATTCCTGAGGGATTTCCGGCCAAAAAAAAATCACTGGAAAGAATTTCAGAAATAGGAAACTAATTGGGAGCAGGTGGTTGGCATCCCATCCACGAAATGCCTGTTGATGTTCCCGTTGTTGTATTTTTTCCCATCATGCACTCACAGGATCGGTTATCATGCACCCCACGACATGACAGCTACGTGGTGCAAACCTTCGGCGCTAGGTGGGGCGGCGCTGACAGCTGACGCAACCACGCGGCATGTGCCGGGGAACAAATTGGTTTTAATTTCATGCCATCAGAACAACCGTTGTCACTCATTCGTCACCTCAAACCCCTTTACATACAACCCGGTTTCTTTAATGTCTCAAAATATGTCACTCTTTTGTCTTGTAGCTGCCTGAAATGGAGCCGCTTGCCAAAGGCGGCACGGGTAATGAGCGCGGAAAAGGAAGGGGGAGATAAGAACATGGGAAGTCAAAATGGGTAACGACTGAGGTGTGAAAACGTCAAGGAACACTTGATTAAACAGAGCAAAAGGGAATGACAAAGCAAAGAGCTTGTCTCTGTTTCGCTCTCTCTTCTCTTTCTCTCTCTCGCTCCCTCTCTCTTTTTCCTTTCTCTCACTCTCTTGCCCTCTTCCTCTCTTTCCCCTTTCTTTTCCTCTCTCTCCACTCTCACTCTCTCTTCCTCTCTCCCGCCCTCTCTTTCTCCTCTCTTGCTCTCTCACTCCCTCGCTCTCTCCCACTCTCTCTTGCTCTCTCCCTCCTTCTCCTCTCTCTCTGTCTCACTATCTCTCTCGCTCTCTCTTTCTCTCTCTCTTTCTGGCCTGCATACCAGACTGAAGAGGACGGTGTGCAGGAGTCAATTGTACCCTTGATCGATTTGATTTGCCAGAGCCAAGAAACAGTTAAAGGCAATTAGTTTTAGCGGCAATAAACACAACATGCCTGACAGCTTGACGCAGAGAAATAGAGTGAGAGAGAGAGGGGGAGAGAGAAAGAGTGATCAAGAAAGGGAGAGGAGGAGAGGCGTGAGACATTGTCTGTCTGTCAGATTGGTTTCCTTCCTGTTTACCGACCCGTATAGAGAGAACAAGCAGCAGGCACTGAGCTGCAGCAGACGTCTTGCTCTCTGTCCCTTCATCAGTGACAGAGGTGGGTGCGAACAGAGATTCCAGAGGCACTCCTGAATGAGACATGGGGCTCTTGTTACCAAGGGTGTGTGGGGGGAGGGGGGCTAATGTTGATACAGAGGCTGAGGGTGAACAGTGGTGTAGTGTCAACTTAAAAAACTTGGGAGGCCATTCATTTCCTTTTTTGAAAATTAACCAATTTATTCAAATTCTCATCCTTGTTTTCTTATAATTTTCTCAGACGTTTCCTCACTGCCTTTCTCAATACTTTTCTCACTAGCTTTCCCGTCAAATAACTGTTGCTCCATGTATTACCAAAAAAACCTCTTCTTTCCAATTTGTGTAAACAATATTACTTTTAGGACTGACTAATGGAGCACAGAAAATGAAAGGCATGAGCTGGTGAATCAATCACAGATAACACCTCTGATGACTTATCCACATTGCTTCTGAGGATTTCTACAAAACAAATACAAATATAATACAACAAAGATCAAACAACACAAAAAATGCCATATATATCTTTTGGCTCTTACAAGTGGTAAAGAACAAGGTTTGTAACCCAATGGTTGCTTGCCAAGTTCCCAGTTGGGCCAATGTTGTTGTAGCATTGAGCAAGGTTCTTAACCTGAGTTTCTAAATATCCAGCTGTAGAAATCACTGCTGTGTAGGTTGCTCATGATATGGGTGTCTGCAAAGCAAAGTAGTAAATGTGAATGCAGTATTCAGTTCTTAATGAAAATAAAAACTGTTATCAGTAACATTTATGATGTAATGAATATACTGATGTTGTGGTATTGGGTTGACTATTGGTAGTGGAACAGGACCTAAACCATGAAGGCTGTTGGTTTGATTCCCAAGGTCGCTGTTGTACCTTTGAGCAAGGTAGCTTACCTCAAATGTTTCTGTAAGCCTCCAGCTATGTAACATGTAAAACAAAATCTAAAAAGTTTGTGTCTAAAAGTTGCCCTGGACAAGAATTTCAGTCCAGAAAATAAATGATAACGAATGTCTATCATTAGCGCAAGCCCCTCTGACAGGGGAACAAATGATCCTGATTAGAACTCACTCACAGTTTGTCACGTTAAACTTGAGATATAGTCATGTACTCACTGTGAACCTCAAGTCATTATTCTGAAGAATTGCCCCCTCATTGAAATGAACAGATTTTTTTGTCTTGGCAGTAAATAGCTCGGCTTAACCTTTGGAAGTTTAATATGCAAAGTCATCCACGTCGGTTCTTCTCATTCATACGCTGATCACAGGGGTTAAAGGTTGTTTCACGTGTTCTACCATGGCTCCGCATGATTGCCTCTCTGCACTCCCCCCATTGAAGAGAACACCTTTCCGCTTTAAATTAAGGCAATAAGTCCTTAATGTGTTTTTCTCTGGGTTATATATAGTTCATGTGAAGGCGGGCTAACTGACAATGATCACTCCGGGGTGGCATTCCGTAGTTAATTTTTAATCTCTTCCTGCATGTTGCCCTTTTTTTTGTCAGTCTCATTTCTCGGATTTATCGTTTTTCTTTCCGACCCCCCCAAGGGAAGATTGGTGGAAGCATTAGAGGAGCATGTTAGCTCAGGCGACACAATGATGCTAATATTTTTTTACAACCACATGTTACGACAATTACGCATTACAATACGGCACACGGATGGCTAAGTGAACCTGCACAAAGACATTACGAATGTGTAAGCACATGCATGCATGCGTACATGTGTGTGTATGTGTGTGTGCGCGCGCGTTTGTGTGATTTGCATTATAACAAAGCTTTTGAGAGCAAATGTATCCCCCACATTCAGCCATATCTGCTTTACAAACACACAATCCAGACAGCTCATAACAGCATATTGTTTTTACGTCACTTGTCGTTACAGCTAGACATTAGCTTGAAAGGATGGCTCGCACTTAGGTGTACAACCACCAGTAACCTTTCAGGGCTCAAACCCCCATCTGGCTATTCCCTCACCACTCCTCTCTGTCACCCCTCCCAATGAAGCTTTAATGGATCAGACATATGAAGTAAATTTACAGTTAATTAAATTATGAATAATGAATGCAATAGGTATAATGTAATTTTACACACTGCCTTGAAGCTGGCAGTCATCATTATTGCTTTCTGGTTTGATGTAAGGGCTGGACTGTTCTTGATAGTTTCATGAGAACATTCATGAGAACAAGGCATTCATCTAAAAATATTATTTCAATAGCGAGCACTGCTTAAATTCTAGAAGTGTAAGTCAAGTAAACGTCTTTTTCTTAATGCAGGAATATATTTGTTCCCAGATTGTCAGGTTTATGATGCCATGAAAGAACAGGAGAAATTTCATTACTTACAGTGTGTGGTGGGTCTGTGCATGTGCTGTACGTGCCGAACAGTTAGGTTAGCAGGTTATCGGTAATCACCTTTACATACAAAGCTTTCAGTTGGTTGGAATCTGGAGCCCTGATGAAATAAAGAATTAAATTTACGATAATGTTAATTTGCTCCCTCTTGTCCCATTACACGAGGACGAGTCAAAAATGATACCAGGGAAGGAGTAAAGTGCCTTTAGCGAATACTGCTTCCAAGATGTTTCAGTTCATAACCCACAGCTGTATGCGGTTAGGAGGACAATGTTTAGTCAAACTGACCAAGCACACACCATTTCAGCGGCCCTCCTGAGGCACATTTATAAACGCTGTATGCAGTCAGTCAAATGCTTTCCCTGTTTTATTTTCCCGTGGTACTCAAGGAACCTTCTTAAATATGTCATCGGCATGCCATAATTATGGCAACTCTTTTCTCTACACCTCACTCTACGCCCCTCCTTCTTTCTCTCTCCTCCCCACCTTCCCTAACCCTCTCCTCCCTCTCACCCTCCTCTCCCTCTGTGTCCCTTCCCTCTTGCCTCCCCTCTCGTTCCCTCACTTCCTCATCCCTTCAGGTCAGTGAAGGGAGAAGGTAGCAGGAAGATGTACTAATTGCAAATTGTGTGATGCAGCCAAGCAGAGGAAACATGACAAATGATCTGGGTTATAAAATACAATAATAAAATAGCATTAGTGTTTTTCCTTAACGGTCAATTTAGCCGGGCTCTTTAGTTTTGCTAATGGCCGTTAGAGGGGAACGGTGGCAGGAGAGAGGATCTCCCTCCCTCTCTGTCTCATCCTCTACCTCCCCTTTCTTCTTTTGCCCTCCCCTCTCATTTTTTCCCCTCCTTTCTGTCTTTATCTCGCCCCAATCTGACTTGGTCACATCATTTTCAAAATATACATTTTCATGAGAGAAAAGGAAAGAGTTTTAACACTGTAGGTAAAGTTAAACGAGTACGTCCCAATGTTGCTAAAATTGCGAGTTGGGAGATACAGTTCTTTGGGCTTTTTTAAAAACCTTAGTTTCCTATGAAATTAAAATTGAATACGCGTTTTACAAATCACAGACAACACACTGCTGTTTAAAACAAACCATTTAAACATCGCTCTGTATGCATTAGCACTAGATGGGAATATTTGGTTTAAGTACTGAATAAGGGAACTGGGTATTAATCGCTACAATGTGTTTTCTTTTCAGTGTCCAAAATGTAGGCTCTGTGATCTTCACAACGTTTAAATATTTAATTGCGGCCTGTTTTTCTTCCAATGGTAGTAAGATAAAGAGCTTTGAAAAGTCTCTTTCTCTCGCTCTCGCTGTCTCTCTCTCTCTCTGTCATCGCTTTTAATTCACAGCATCACTGTACCACCAATGAAGCGACACAGTTAAAACCGGGAATGCATCTGAGAACGAAAGAAATAAAGGGGGGGGTTAGCGTTTTCAAGGGAGAGATAGAAAAAGAGGGAGAAGGAAAGGGTTTGTGTGTGGCTGAATAGAGAGAATGGAGTGTGTGAGAGTGTGAGGGGATTATAAACATCCCTCGCTTTGATCCTTACTACATTTGTTGATCAATAGTTGTGTCAGCGCCGGCAAATCTTGTTTTACTTCTCACGCTGATGAAACGCGTCTGAGCCCGGGAGGGAGAGAGATGGGCCGCGCTGTCGCCATCTTTCTAAATCCTTTAACCTTTATAAATACAGAGATAATCACAGAAACGGTGACAGGGCGGGAGAAATAGAAGGAGAGAGAGAGCAGTGATTCACTGTTGAGATTAGAAACAGGATAATGGAGCGGTTAGCGGTATCGTAACTTCCACTTTGATCGATATCATTAGCTATTTGTTTTGTATGTCATTGTACACTATTTACTTGCCTGCATGTGCAATCTGTTTTAACACCTTGCTCTGATTAAGTGGCTCTCACAGGCTGTGTCTGCCTTAACAATAATGTCGGCCTGTGAATGCTGTTGCCAGACCTGAAATATGATGAGAATTTGTTTCATTTTCTCGCTTGGGTATCAATTCAGTCAGTTAGCGCTTTAGTTACATTAGTTTAAAAACACTTCAAAGAGTACAACAGTAAGGAGGTGCCATCATTGGCAGTTTATGAGATGGCATTCAGTGTGGCTACCCTTTTCCCCATAAAAATGTGATTAGCTATGGCCACCCCTCTTTTTATTATGATATCATTAACCATTACTGCTCGTCTCTCTAGCATGATGTCATTAATCATGACCGCTCCTCTTTCTACTATGATGTCATTATCCATGGCTGGCTGTCTCTTGAATATGATGTCATTAGCCACGGCTACCCCTCTCCGTAATATGGTGTCATTAACAATGGCTGCCCCTCTTGATGGTAAGATGCATTAGCTATGGCTGTCCCTCTTGCTGATAAAATGCTATTAGCCATGGCCGGCCCTCACTCTAGTATGATGTCATTAATCTTGTCTGTCCCTCTCTCAAGCAAGATGTCATTAGCCACAGCTGAGACTCTCTGGCCTGGCAAAATGTCATTCAGCACGGCTATTTTCCTGTCCCAGGACATGGACAGATCACCACTCATCAGAGATGCCTTTCCATCTCTCCTCCTGTTTTTGTTTCCTTCCTTTCCCCTGCACTATAAACAGGGGAGCATTCAATTCTGGTACAATGTTTTTAGCTAATGTGAGTGACAGTCAAGCTCTTGATTAATATTTGCTTAAATTTGTAATTGAAAGAAAAGGTCAAAGCACTGTAGTGGGTTGCTTAATTGCCCCTCCATGTGTTGCTGTCCTTCCCTCTTTCCTTTCTTTTCCTTTCTGCCCACCAATTCTTTCATTACACTTAAGGTCCATTTGCACCTTGACATTCAAAATACTCCTTTCTGATGGCGTGCTGACATATGTGCGTGTGCGTGCAGGGTGTGAGTGTGTGTGTGTGCGTGTGTGTGCATGTGACAGATTCATACAGACAGGTCTCACCTACAGTTCACCTCTGTTTTTTTTCCCAAATAACCTCCCCCCTTTCCCCCGTCACACCCCCTTCCCCCTAAATTTTCCATTGGCAACCTTCTGTTCCTTCCGCTCCATCAGAAATCACTCAATACTCCGAAGCATCAGACACTTTGCAGACCGACGCGTCCCACATCCCTGCATCCCGTCATCTTTATTTAGCTTTTTAATCCACTTCCTCCGCACATCAGAGGAGAGCTTTTAGCTAAAAGCCTCTTCTGCTCTATGAATACACACACACAACTGCGTACACACACACACTCACACACACTCGCGCACACACACACACACACACACACATGCACACACACATGTCCACGTACTCACGCATGCACACACACATGCACATACTCACACATCCGCATGCACATGCACACACACACAAGCAAGAATGAGCAGTAAGACTTGGGTAGCATCACAGAACGGAGAGGTACTATCTGTTGTGCTCAGAAAGTTACACTTTTAAAAGTTTGTTCTGACCTGATCTCAGAAGTTGAGTCTGCAATTGACAAGTTTGTGCAGTGCCTGTTATTCTGGATGCTGAATATCAAGCTTCTATGACATAAGAATTTCTGTGACTGTTATCGAGAGGACTTATGTCAGTTACAGTTTCCCTGCAAGGTTAAGATATACCTTAAGTGTTAAAATGGCATTTAAACATACTTTTCTATGATTTCCAGTACAATGCTGTAAGTATCAAGTAATATTGCATAACAGAAAAAACAAGAGGAATCTGAAATGTGGAAACATGATAAGTGGTAATTGTGGACTTTTTGAACAGGCAAAATGTGGCTGTTTCATCTATGGGGAACCACTTGGTGAATGTTGCCCTGGGGAGTCCTGCGGAGATGCGGTGTCGCTCGCCAGCTACTGTAGTTTCTAGACTTTCGACATTCAATCAGCCCATTCAAATTCCCCAACTGTGTCGTGATAAAACCAAATTAGAAAAGTCTTTCAAATTAGAAAAGCTGACAAATAAATGGTAATGCCTGACGACAGTGGCAGAATGGTGTGACTACTGTCAAATCGAATACCATTTCACCTCTGTCAGCCAATAATGGAGAAAATTCTCATTCCCATGTGTTTATTCATTTGTAGGGGATGATAACATCATTGTTTTTTTTATTAACCTCCAAATACCACAACAAAATATATATCTGTTGAGGACTGACATCATTCTTTCATTCCATCACAACGTTTCATATTTTCTTTTCCAGTTGCAGCACATCAGTGCCGGGTAAATGAATCTAACATGTACCCTGCCCTGGATCCACTGAAGTAGAGAGTACGGCATTGCGGGATGCCTCTGGTCATTTGTGAGACGCTGAATTTAAACAAGCTTCAGCATCGCTTTTGATCAAACACCCAGGGTCAAAGAACCTGTATCTGAGCAGATCTGAACATCATCGCTTTGTCCTTTAAGGTTCGTGAGATTGCATCTGAGGCTATGCAAACATGCTAGCAACAGGTTCATGTGAGATCAGGCTGTATCATTCCAGGATGCTTTGGACATTCAAATTCTCTCCCCAAAATCTCCCTCTACCTCCAACTATATTTATTTTTGTCTTTCATATTCATCCCCTTGAACTCTGTTGTCCCTCTCCCTATCTCAGCAGTTTTTTCTGGGCACATCCTCTGTTATTTTCCTCTTAATTGGTTATGTGTGCTTACATGTGCGTGAGTGTGTATTTCTGTGTGTGTGTGTGTGTGTGTGTGTGTGTGAGAGAGTGTGTGTGTGTGTGTTTCCGCACACACACATGCGTTTGCGTGTGTCTGCGTATATGCTGGTGCCTGTGAAAGAGTCGACAAGCTCATTGGCCATAGGGTCGAAACCATGATTGATGGCCACGTCTGGTCCCGCCCCCTTCTTCTGCTGGCCTCTGATTGACGGCCACTGTCTGTGCTCCTTGATCCCGACACATGGTGAGATTCCAATAATCCCCAGATGAAGGTGAGCAGCCCGTCAGAAGGGGGATGGCTTGTCTCATCAAACACTCCTCAAGCTGATGGTGACAGCATGGAGGTGTTTGCGCCGTTAAAAACCGCCTCACTGCGCCCGTACAGCAGTAGCCAGCGGGAAAGTAAAATCGAGACTGAGAGGAATCCATAGACGTATCACAGAAAACACAAAAAACTATGGTTTCACACTAACATTAAAGCAGTTAGACAACTTGATGAGGTAATGTCCGTCCCTTAGATTTAGATGTGATGTAACTTACCCCGTAGTATCCTCTCATTGAGACCAAAGGAGTGACACGGAGACCAAGAGCATGGGATGAGCCTCTGCCATCTCTTATTTTGCTCTTTCTCATTTCTTATTTCTTGCACATTAAAAGGTCACCCCGAATACCACTGGTGTCCGGCAGCGTTTTCCAACGTGAACTCTGGAGGAGAACGAACACGGAGGAATAAACAGCCTCCAAAATGACCTTGTAGATACACTTATATCTTTTTTTTTTATCATCACTCGATGATACGATAAAAAATTTCTACGACGTCAGTTTTATGGAAAACGCTTCTTAACGGCTGCTACAAATTTCACGTCCTTGCTCTTGAACTCACCTGTGAGGACACAGCTGTTTGCTGGCTGCCGGCCTGCTTTACAGGGGTGCCCCTTCATTTTCAGGGCAGTGGACCGTGTGCTGGTGGAATTGCACGGGTGAGGCCCCCCGCCCCATTATGTCCACTTTCAGCACATTGCTCCCTCATGCCTGCCTGTGAAGAAAGCCCCCCCTTGCAATATCACAATATGAGAGGGCTGGCTTTTCAGCCAATGAGATAAGATTTTAGAAGAATCTAAGCAAGGATCGCAGCGGAGGAGGGTTGTGACAAAATGTTTTCACCTCCTTTTGTGAATGCTTGCTTATTAGTGTATTCTCAGCCCCAAGTGAGCTACAGAAGCAGTTGTCACACTAGTCATGTATGCAATTATTAGCCTGATTAGAAGGTATTGTTTGTTCAACAGCAAACACCTTTGACTCTGAAGAATAGCTGAGTTATTTATGGAATGTGAAGAGGAAAGTTAACAGAGGAGTACTGTTTGGCTGAAACAAAATGAGAGAAAGGGCGGAAAACAGCAGAAAAGAGGTGAAATGAGGCGTGGGATCTGCCGGAAGGAAAAGAGGAACGTGGGCCGAAAGTGTGTCAGAGTTTATCTTCAGATGCTGTACAATCATGCAAATTGACTAGAGAGGGCCCCAATCTAAATCCATTACTTTCTGTGTTCCCTTGCAATTATTGTCTCTGTTGTGCATCGTATAGGTGTAGCAGCGCTTTCAGCAAAATTAGTAATTCATACTCATTATTTCAGAAGCAAATGCACTAATTGGCACTAATGTAAGACAAAAGGCTATGTGCATTTTTAGATTCTACAATAACTCATTTAGTGGTTATGCTCTCTATATTTTTGGTATGTTGTGTACTAATTATGCTGTGTATATTTTTAAGGAGCGGAGCTTGTAACTCAGAGGTTGCTGGTTCAATTCCTTTTTTGCGCACTGCTGTGGTACCCTTGGGCAGGGTACTTAATCTGAATTGCCTCAGCAATCATCCAGCTATATAAATGGAGAACGTGTACCAGTTGAAAGCTATGTAGGTCATTCTGGATAAGAGCATTTGTTAAGCAACTGAAATGTAACATGTACTGATGATTTAGTAGTTACCTCTAAAAGGCTATGAGGGTTTCTGTGTTCAGTCATGTCCATATAAAAAAATCTCAGTACTCTGAAGTTAACATCGGTGTGAAATTTCAGCTTGTTCTGTTCAGTAGCATATTTATTTAGCCAAAGTTTGATTCAATGAAGTATTGTATGACATGTGATCTTTGTGGAGAAGGAAATACAAGGAACCATTGTAGAACCACTACCACAGTTGTTTCCTCATCTGATCAAATTCTCCTTCAGTTTTACAATGTGACTAAATCTTTGATAATATTTTCTTATAATGGGCACAGGTGACTAATGTATCCATACAAAATAAAGACTGGTGGATCTGCTCCTACTCTAAATCAATGTTCACAAAAAAGTTCAAAAAAGTTGGCAGTCTGTAACTTAAGAGGAGAAAAATGCTAAAGGAGTCATACACATGGAGATAAAGGGGAATAATTCAAACTGGTCTCACAGCCTTTGTGTAGCTGTCCTATGACATTCCTGAAACCAAACAGAACCCAACAAAGGAAGGACTACTACGCCTTCTGACTTTTGACAAACTCCTTCAGACTGGTATAAACTATCAGAAAACTGTACCACAGGTACAGTTTTACAGGCTGGAAAAGCCAAAATGCATTGGCAGCTAGAGAGCAAGCCAGCAAGTGTTTAAGCATCACAGTGACTTTGTGGTGAACAGGGTCTTCACTGAGGTGATGAGATCACTTCCCAGGACCAGGAACTGCACCCAAGTGTCCCGCTCTGCAATGCTGTGACATCACCATTACCATTTTGCTGAAATACCAGATCCTCAGAGGTGCTGCCAAACCTCTAACGATCTTTCCCTGTCTGACAAGCAGCACAATCACCTCACTGCTGTACGTTTCCCACAATGCATTCCAGTCAATAGCCCTTCATTTGCAAGATTATGTGGCTCCTTTAAATTCATTAGATGACAGAAATTGGTTGGGAGACCAGGCCAAGAGTCACCTGCCATGAATGTAGAGCCTTGAGCCCTAAAGGAAAGGCGTCTTTTAATCAAAGTTTTTTTAATTTAAGCTTGGAACCTCTCCTCGCACGTCGAATCATGGATGAATGTTCACATATGCCACAGAATTGGACGACGGGATAGTAATTGCGGTTCCATTTGAATTCAGGGTGCATATGAGAACATACCCCTTGAGGACTACTCTAAGGTGTGAAAGGATGGGGGGAAGGCAGAATGTGGAAGAAGAAAAAAAAAAGATTGATGATGCAGTAGCACATCTTACCATGTACTGCATTTTCAATGTCCTGGCAGCCTTCAATGTCTCGTGATCATTCTTTATTTTTTTTCTCCACACAGAACGAAATTATGCCGTTTACGTCTTCACGCCTGAATGATAAGTTGTTGAAAGAGAGCTAATCCCCCATTAATTATTGAAAGAACTGAAATGACAAACTTACACTTTTAAGTGGCTATCAAAATGCTTGCTGCATGTAACAGTCAGACAGGAGATGTAGACTGAATGTTAAACACGTGCTTCTGCATTGCGTTGTTGTTGTGAGTTATCAGGACTGCGAGTGAGTTGTATTCCTCACATTTAAAGATATGCGGTGTGGTGTGACAAAGAGGGGGCTGCTCATGCAAGGTTGCGGGTTTGATTCCTTGGTGGGTGCTGTGGTACCCTCCGGCAAGTGGCTTGACTTGAATTGGTTCAGCAATTATCCTGCTGTATAAATGGATAGTGCAAAAAAAAAATCTGACGTGGAAATGCAACATAACTATATTGCTTTTCACGGTCCAGGACCAAAAACACAACCTGGCATGCATTTATTCATTCAAGGGAAGATATATAGCCTCTTCCTGTCTTTTGCAAAGGTACTGGCATATGCCGTAAATATAGTGTACCGTGGTGTACCAAGCTGGTTTGGTCACACAGTTTCAAGCACTCCCACGAGTCTGGGGGGCTCCAAAGCAACAGAGGCTAGATTGCCATGGTATATTTTTTACTGTTCTACCTAACACATCTTGTGCTGTTGACATAAATCATTTTATGACATTTTAAAATCATTTTAAAACTGCAGTGAAAGGAAATTTTGCGTAACCTGAATGAATGTTCTTTTTGGAGAAAATGTATATTTTGTACCATTTCATACATATGTACAAAATTATGCAACTTGATTACTGAAATAGACATGCGGACTTAAGTCAGGGATATCCATGAAGTAGGGCTGACTGATCCCCTGAGCCAACAGCTTACAATGGGATTCCTTGTAAACCATCCTTCTATTGCCATCCCCAGGTAGGAAGCCTTTTCCCTCATCTGCTGATATTTGCATGATGCTCAAATTGAGGGGGCAGAACTGCTAACCCTGAAGTGGTTTTAAACACATCATGGAGGGTGTTTCGCAATAAAAAAGCACATGATGGCTAGTTTTCTGCTAGGAGACAACCTCCAGGAGCCAGCGAGTGCCAGAAGTCTTCAGAACGAGAAAAATGGAGCAGCATGAACACCCATGCGATGAACGAGTGCCTCTGGGTATTACCACAAAAAGGAGAGATGGAAGAAGAGATCGGATCAAAAGTAACAAAACTGTCACATTGAGCTGCTCACACTAACTGCAACAGACTGTGTGGATGTTACATCTACCCAAGGATTCCACCCGTGTGCTTGACATTCTGTCATATTCAACAGTAAACTGAAAGGTGTCCATGAAGCTCAGCAGCTTAGTATCATTCATGACATGGCAACAGCTTGAATAAAGCTTGAATAAATTTTTACTCAAATTACTACAATATATGGGCTATATTGTACTAGTGTATGAGTGGTGGAGTGTTGAAAGCAAGAAGACATGACATGAAGGCTGTGTTGTCCTGATAAACAGTCTAAAGTCTTTGTAGACCACAGTAATGCAAAAAGAGGCTAACAAATAAATCAGACTGCTAACATTGATAAGATAGCTGAATAATGGTCTCTTGGGTAACACTGGAAGTTTAAATGGTATATCCTAAGTGGTATATCCTAACTATTGATTATTATCCTTCATACTCAAGACTAACCTCCCTAGAGCTTGTTCACTATGTTACCGTTACTCAAAGCTGATTAATAGCAGACATATTCTGTTTGGAATATTGAGCACAAGGGGTCAATGTGTTAGAGAAAAATTGCATTAGTGGATCCAAATGTTGCTAAGGAGGATTCTGTTATATTTATAGTCGCTGAGTGAAGAATTATGGTGCAAATTTGTGAGCTGCCTTTGGTTTTATTGGTCTTACAAAAAGAGAAAGCTTCTGTTTGGTTTTAACATAAACCAAAATCATAAACTATTATTTGATGCTATAATAGTGTTTAGAACAACATGAGCATTGACAATTTTAAACCCTGATTGCGACTACTGTCTAGTGACAACCTTCAAAGATGATTGGTAAACACTGATGGGTAAAAATGTATAAAGTTTGTAAAAAAATGTTTTTTTATTGTTTATGAAAAGCTTTTTTCTGGAAACGCTGACCAAGTGAAGTCAACCCCCAGGCAATGCTGTTGTAGACATGGCACTAACTGTTGTTTCCTAACCCTTGTCATCATTACCGGTTCTTGCAAGTAAATAATTGCTTAAGTGTTGCTGTTCTGTGACCTCGTTTTACATATTTCCTCCTTAGCATCTTTGCCATGGCAGGAAATTGTACTGTGTGGTTTTTAGGTGTTTTAAACAGCTATTAGGAAAAATGCAAAATTTAAGAGGTGTGCCTGCAGACACAGCACTTGAAAATACATCTTCAAATCTCTCTCATTTGCATTTACCTCCTCACTTTAATAAAATACTTATCGATATTTTAGCAGAAACAAATTTTCTCTATAAGTCTATTATTGGCATTTTGTGGAATAACTCTGTAAGGTCCCCTTTGAAGCAAGAGTTTTGCTCGAAAGTCTAACCACTTCATGCTGCTATCACAAATCAATGTCTTTTTACCCAGGAGTTCCTCTCTCTCTTGCTTCTCTTTCCCTCTGCTCTATCACAACCACGATGCCCTTGATTTCTACAGAAGATTGATTTTTTCCAGCACTGCGGTGTAGAGTTAACAGCAATCCCATCTTTGACTGCATGAACAGAGAGTATCTTCAGAGGCCGAAAAGGCTTTGAAAATAGAACCGTCCTGATACAGTCATTAGTGTTCAGAATCAGTCATGAAATCATCAGGAACGTGCACGCTCGAACATGAGCATATTGCTGTATCTAAACCCGGATGAAAACCCTTGTTACAGGCAGATGAAGGAAATCCCTGATCTCCAGTCAGCGTTGCTGAGGAGCCGTGTTATTCTTGTCCCCTCTCGTGTCGCGGTTTGTGATTCTGGGATCAGCTGTTTGTTATACGGACAGCTGCGCTGAGTCCGTGGGGGCCCTTGAGTGCTGACTGTGTTTTACGGGGGTCTTAAACAATAGGCTCAGTATCGCTCATTCAGGCTCAGAGGGAGGGAAGGAGACTGGGAAAGGGGGGGAGGCGGGAGTTAGACGAAAGCGCAGGTTTAGATTAGACAGATATAATTTATTAGTAGTAACAAGATGTCAGACTCCATGATTTGCCGGGGAAACTTCTTACTCTGCATTCCTTCCTGGTGTGGATGTGCTCCCATCCCCATTTATATTGATGAACCAGAGTTTCAGTGATGGAACTTTCACTTCAACAATTTGCAGCTCTAAAAAGAATGGTCAGCATAAAGCGCGGAGAGTCTAATATCTTGTGGCTTGTAATAGAAGATCTGCTTACTTAATTCTAACAGTGGACACGCACAGAATAGCGCTAACAACCGTTCATCATGCTTTCCAGTCCTGCCTGCTCATGAATATTCACAGGGAGTGGCCATGACTGGAACTCTTTAATTAAGACAGGAAGCAACGCAGTGTCTGGGGTCTCACTCATGATTATCAGCCTCTCTGTTTGATGTACAGCATCTATTTAGAAGACAGTTTTTTTCCCTTCTCTGGTTATAAAAGTAAAAGAGCTTGTGTACTGGGGGCTAAAGCCCAAAGTCAGCATCGCTGTGCTTGAAAATTGATCCTGGTGGACCTGAAACGTGAGGGGGAGGGCGATACACACTAGTGGCTGAAGGGAATCCAGCAATTACAGGACAACTCATTTGACTCCTTAGTCAGTTATGATTTCTCTTTTCACTTGATGATACAAATATTATATGTTTTTATGTACAAAATCTATATATTTTACAATAGTGGAGCTGCTTCCAAGAGCAAAGATTAGTATCATATATAATGATGCCATTAACAGGGTGACACTCTTCCACCTTGTAATTTCATACCAACCTCCTTTCGGTCGATCACTGCTCTTCGTGATTCCTGCTGGCCTGTGGTGTGCGGTCAGGTCCAAGTATTGATGTAAGAGTGGGCAAAAGTCGGATGCAGGCATGGCGGGCGGAGACAGAGAGGAAGAGGGGGAGTGAGTGAGAGAGAGAGAGAGATGATGGTGATGATAAAGAGGGGTGAGGCAGGAGACACACCTTCAGAGGAGTAGCAGCTGTTCTGTTGCAGTTCCAGCGTAATGAAATTGCATCAGAATAAATTTCCTCCCGCCCCTGACCTCACCGCGATCAATAAACACACACACACATTCACACACCATGCATTTCCTCATTCCTGCTCTCACTCTCTCTGCCTGTCACTGTCCTGGGCTTGCAGCTCATCAAAGCTACGGTTCTTCCCCACCCCCCAACCCCCCTTCTCCTGCAAATACAGGAATGCATACAATGAAATTGCAGCAGCACCTTATAGTGGGAGGTTTTTTCAATTTGTGCTCTCCGTAAGTGTAGGGTTCTCTCAAATGGAACTTCTGAGACCATCGCCATTTTGTCTTGTAATAAGTATCCATTTGGTGTAATTTCCTCTGCAAAGTTTCACACACACACTCACACACACACGCACACATACGCAGAAAATGAAAAGGTTTTTCAAAGTCTTATAAAATCTTCCTTCTGCATTATCAACCCCGGGAACCCTGAAATGTTCCTCACAGAAACTGCAATTTTTTTCCCCCTCACAGAGGCCTTTGCTCTTTAATGTCCTCTATACAGAATCTTGAGTCTTGTCTCACGCTGCTGTAACCGCAGTCCATTGGAATGCCCCGCCATGCCAGGTAGATACCAGTGGGATCCGGTGTGCCTGTAATTGAAAAGGTGGGCTGTCTGACCTGCATGCAGAGTTGACCATCCCTGGACCACTGTCTGTCTTCAGTAAGATTAAAACGACCCCTTTGCACTCCCACCCCCAACCCCCCCCACATACACACAGTGATGAAGGAGGGAAAGAGAGGAAGGGGATAAGAGAGATGATGGACAAGGAGAGATGGACAGAGAGGGAGAGAGGGAGAGAGAGAGAGCGAGCAGAGTGAGGGGGGAGATGAGTCTGTGAGAGGTGGGATGAAAGAAAAGATGGGAAGAAAATGAAAAAATGATGAAATGACGAAGAAATAGTCAGTGTTAACATTGATGAAATGACGTAGACCGTGTTAACATTTTACCTGTCCTGTGTACTACTGAAAATACAGCAAACTTTACTTCAACACTTTGGTGGGTTGAAAACAAATGTTACCTTTTAGGTTTATTCTAACATAAAGCGCAGTTAAGGGGAAAACGAAAGAGGAAAAAAAATCAATTTTCATTTCTTTGAATAATGCTGTCTCACCTTTATGATCTGACTTCTGAAAGCTCATCAAAATGACTCATTTAAACGTGGGCTCGGATCAAAAAAACTAAAAGTCGTTTTGACGTGGTTGCTGAAGTTACAGTTTATGTGGCTGGAGCGGAATTCTTTTTCTTTTTTTTTTTTCTAGAGAGTGGCAGAGCAGAGATTGAGGTGGGCGTCGGTGCAGCTTGTACCGTTCCTGTGGTTACCCCCGGCATTTTCACGCTCTCCTTAGCACCCCTTCCCGCATGCATGCCCCCGGCCCCGCCCTTGTCCACAGA
This sequence comes from Megalops atlanticus, assembly GCA_019176425.1. Taxonomy (NCBI): domain Eukaryota; kingdom Metazoa; phylum Chordata; class Actinopteri; order Elopiformes; family Megalopidae; genus Megalops; species Megalops atlanticus. Next base: position 10,489,666 of record CM032880.1, read on the forward strand.
AAGGGGGGCCGTGTTTATTACCTTGAAATCACAAACCCTTTCATGTGCAAATGGAGGCCTGCATCATCAGATAAGAGCAACACAAACAGGCTCCTGCATTTTCATTTCAAAAGGGGAAGCTATTAAAAGATAAATGACACGTTACAAAGTTAAGGTGTTTAAAAAATTATTTAGATGTCCCGCTAATTGTTCTTTGTGATGCTGTTTATGAAGTGTCACAAGATCAGTACTCTCTGATTAGTTAAATGTTCTGAAGGCAGAGCATAATGTTTTAAAATGTGTTTGACCTGAGTGACGTTGTCTCTTTGCGTGAGTGTTTATTACATATGTTATTGAGATTTTATAGGTGTTGGTACATTTGTTATAGAACATTTATAAGGCTTTGCAGATCAGTGTGCTTATAATGCAGAATAAGCATTGGGTTTTACCCAAGTGTACGTGCTCTAAACTGAGTCTGATTTGGTTTGATAAGAGAAAAAAAAAACGGCTGCTTTGGGGAGAATGGAGCGCATGCTGAAGTGTGAATCAGAGAATCAGATCAGAGAAGTCCCCAACACGAGGCTCATTCTCATTTTATTCCTGAAGATGTAAATTCATCCATAAATGCATAAATACACGGGAACACCGAGTTCCCAGATAATCGGCTTACAGATCAGTGGCGGAGATTAGGCGCTGCGAGGACGCCTCCACCGCTCGCGTGAGTGGACAATGGGACTCACGGCGAGGGAGGCGTGCGGGCGGAGCATTGGCGGCCACAGCGCGAGGTGTGCGTGTGCATACGCACCCGGTGCGCACGCGCGGGGGAGGGACGGAACGCAAACACGCGGGACGGCAGCGTAGCATAACGGTTAAGAAGCAGGACTTGTAACCGAACGGTTGCCGGCTTCGATTCCCCATGGCGGCACTGCTGCTGTACTCTTGGGCAAGGTACTTAACCCAGAGTTTCCTTAGTAAATATTCAGCTGTATAAATGGATAACATTGTAAAAGCCTGTAATTGCTGTTAGTTGCTCTGGATAAATGTGTCTACAAAAATGCCAATAAGGTAATGTAATGTAAAGCAAGAGGGCTTCAAGGAAAGAGAGGATGTAGAGAAAAGCACAGAGAAAGGGAGAGACGGAAAACTGCGCAGACGACAGGAAGTGACACGAGCCTGAGAGCTGTGAGTGGGATGTTTGTGCCGCCGGGGAGCAAGTCTCCTGACGGTTACGTCCTCTGACAGACTAAAATGGCGGTGCCTGGACCCCCGTCAACTCCTACCTTTTGTTCGGTACTTCGCCCTAACTCCCTTCTCTTTTCTTTTTAGGGATTAAAATAAACCACAGGCCCAGAAGGGGGGACACAGAGGCGTAGCGGCTAGAGAGACCGAAACAAAGGGGAGCCGGAGCGCAGGGAGGAAGGGAGAGCCAATGATCTTGTGTTTTGAGATCTGGTCCCATCTCTCCGGGCGCGGTATTGAGATAATTAGGACTTGGAGGCGGACAGTTCCCTCCTGAGTGGATATGCCTTGCTCACGGTCGGCTACTGCATGTGTTGGCTGGGGGTGGGTGGGGTAGGGGGTTGATTTATCACAGAGAGGGATAAGCTGGCAACAGAGGAGATGTTACTGGGGGAATCCAGTGGGTGCAGGAAAGAGACTGAGGAAGTGGATGATTTCTTCAAAGCTGGTGCTTTCTCTGTTTTAAAGACTGGCGATCCCGGACTTGCCCCAGTGTTTTTCAGGGGGTCAGGCTCTGGGATCGATTATATCCTGTCAAACGCATGCCCCATCTGTGAAGAAAATGACATGTCATATTGGCAGACAGCCTGGAGGGAAGGGGTGCGGGGGATGGGGGCGGCTCTTGGGGAGGGGGGGCAGCCATTTTTCCCAGCCCACGTAGCAACACCAATCTAACAGAAAGTGACTAAACCATCGCTTATGCGCCTGCTCAGACATGAGTGCGCATGCGTATCTGTGCGGTGCGTTTGCACGCACCCGAGTGTGTCCCCTTTGCGCCTGCGTGCGTGGGTGTGTGCGCACGGGATGGGGGGCCTGTGTGAGGTGGATTTAAGGCGTTCCAGAACTTTCTGCATCACCACCATTGTCTTGAAAAGCCCAGCTCCTGCTGTTAAGTTAATTTCCCTCCGTGGAGTACCGGTGCTGCCGCAGCAAGTGAGTGGAGCCTGAAAAGAGGGCCGCGCCTTTATCTCTGTGTCTCGTCGGTGATGAGGAACTCCCCCCGCCTAACTAGGCCACTGCATCCTCAGCAAGAACAGTAGCAAAGTCATAAAAAAAACTGCGGGGGAGAATAAAACTCCCGACTAATAGTACAACTGCTGACAAAATGCACCAACGAGCAAATATTGTCCGTACAAGCCTTTCCTTTATTTTAAGAGCTCTTTAATTATTCATGGCATCTAAACTGAGCCGTGCTGCCCTCTGTGAGAGCAGAGTTCTGGAGTGGGAGGCTGGGATCTACCTGTTAACCCCAGCCTCCTAGCAGTACCTCTCTCCCAGCGCCAGGATCTGATGCGAAATCTCTCTCCTTTCTCCTCTCCTTTCTCTTTTTCGCTACCTCTCACTGCAACCCTGACCTTTCCCCTTCTCCCCTTCTCCCCTCAGTGTGGAACACGACTTCAGGCTCCAGGAGGGACAGTTCACCCGCGCCTGGAGGATCGCCGAGGCCTCCGACTCAGATCACAGCTCCCCCCAGACGGCAGGCCCCACGCCGCCCCCGGCCCCGCGCCGCGAGGACTCGCCCCTGCCTGCTCGACCCCACCATGCTGCCAAGAAGAGCAGGAGGAAGTGCTTCTGGTTCCTGTGAGCCCCGCCCCCCCCGGCCCTGGTGTGTGCCGTTGGTAGGGCAGCGGGGGGGCGGGATTAGAAGGACACAGCCATTAGCGCTCACGCCCTCTGCGGGACTGTGAGTGACTGCCATACCCAGAGGAAGGAGGAGAGAAACAGACAGAAACGGGGGTGGCCGGAGGGAGAAGATGAGTGTCAAGAGGAGGAAGGAGGGAGAGGGATGGAGAAGTGAGAGACGGGAGGGGAGAAGAGCTGCAAAGGAAACCGGGGACGGTTGAAGAAAGAGTAAGGACAAGACGGAGAGATGGAGGACAGAAAGAGATGAGTGATGGGAGAGGAGGGCAGAGTGCAAGCGGACAAAGATGAGTGGAGGAGGCAGAGGACTGGACGGAGGAAGGGGAGCATCACAAGTGTCCATCATCACCATGGAGATATGAGGGTCAGAACACCAGCTTTTATACTTTTCAAAAGACCTTTCGGAAATGGGTTATTACTACGGTTATTTAAAACTTTTGAAACAGTGAATAAATGAAATACACACAAACTCGCAAAACATATGCTGATGGACAAAGAGTTATTATGTGAATCACTGAGAAAAATTCTTGAACAAAAATTGTACATAATAGAGAATTCTACTGTTTGTGAATGCTATATTTCAGAAACCATGTACCGCTCTATAAAATATTTTACTACACAGTTTTGGTGTTTTTCTCTTTATCGGGATGTTTTTACGTGGGCAGAGTGACCTGTAATGATTGGATGTGAACTGCAGCTGTAATTCCAGATCCAGGGGAGATTTCGCATTCATTCTCACCCAGCTGTATAAACAGATAATATTTCAAATTCAAGCCGTATAATTTCCCTTGGATAAGGGGATCGGTTAAACGAACAGATAAAGTAGCCGAATTTTGGGAAAGGTAGAAAAAAAAAGGAAAAGGATACATATTTTTCTTGGTCCTTTTCAGTTTCTGGTGTTTATTGTAAAAGCACGTACCAATGCAATTACCCAATTTATTTCCCCTAATGCACCTTGATTTGCACTTAGCAGTTTCAGGAGCCCTCGTGTGCATCAGAAAAAGTAGACGGCCTTTTGGTGGAACGTTTAAACACCACCCCCACCCTCCAACCCCCCACCATGCTGCACGTTCCACTGACACACCTCAGCAGCATTCCGTGGATGACGCCGTTTCAGCGAGAGCTCCTCACCTTTGGAGTGAGGGACGGAGCGGGCGGTGCAGATGAGTGTGAGTCGCTGCCGATACAGTCTCTCCCCTGCGTGGCTGCGTGGAGCATGTAGAGGTGTCAGTCATTAGCCCAACACAGCACTCGCTGTCATCCCAAAGATGGCACAAAATTACCAAAGTGAGGAGCTGAGCTGCAGAAGGAGAGAGAGAGAAAAGAGAGAGAGGGGGTGAAAGAGAGAGAGAGGAGGCATGTGCTTGCAAAGGATGGGTGGAAAGAGTGGAAAGGATAAAAAAAAAACGCTCATTAGAGCAGATCAATGAACCTAAAACCTTTACTGCGGGGAATTTCATTGTGGTGTAAAAACTGATGTTGGGTAAGAATGAGGTGGATGTGCAGCAGGCCAGCAGGAGAGGGGAGAGAGTGACGGACCACTGGAGGAGCTCGGCTCCATGCCTGTGGGTCTGTGAGGGCACTCGTAATTCATCATGAGCAGGTCACAAGCCTGACCTGAGGCATGAGCTCGGTACTCCAACGCTAATCAATCAATCCATCAAAGTATATGTGTCATAGCACATTTTTGCAATTGCATCTTAAAATGTAATGGCACTCAAGTGGATATGCTTTCAAGGCAGAAATACTACTACTACTGCTACTACTACTACCACTGTGACTACTACTACTACTAATAATAATAATAATAATAATAATAATAATAATAATATCCAGTGGAAGAGGAAACAAACAGTGGCATAGAAACAAATGAAGGCTTCTAATTGGACATGCATTCAATATATAAATCTAGAGACGGCTAGGAGGCTTGCGGAATGTTTTTTGGATTGTGTTGTGGGCTATGGGTAAGGGCTACCCATCTCAGCACTGACCAGGGATGTTGGGAACTTCCTATCCAATGAAGGCCCCGGGCCTCCAATCGAGGAATGCAGGGTGGTCCAGTGATGCTTTTTGTGGTAATCCGGTTGCCATGGAGAGCGCTATGTCATGCCACATCTCACCTGATCTATACCCAAAACTCTACCCCTGACCTTGAGACTCTACACAGCCTGCTGTGGTTCCCATCTGGTGCTCACTGAATGAATGAATTAAAATTAACAGCAGCAAATAGAGTGGGCGGGTGTACGGATGCATGATTGTTCATTCATTAAGTCACTCAGTCGTACAAACAAACAAACAAACAAACAAAAAAACTGTGTTCATCAGAGAGCATTTTTTTTTCTTCCAGAAGTTATTTCAATAAAAGCAGAAAAAAAACATGAAAAACACACAGCACCACTCCCAAAAGAAAAAAACATCAATATTAATAGAATGTTGCTATAGACAAAATCAAGCAGGCAGAGATTACACAATTACGCATCAAAATTCAAATTCTCTGCTCTGGCAGTGCTGAATCTGGTATTGGTCCCATCAAGGAAGACGGATGTGTTGTGAGCTGAACATTTCAGCACGATAAAAAAGCTGACAAGGCACAGTGAGGACCCGTTAGAGGATATTTCCTGGATGCGTTCACACTCTCTCTTTCAGCTGTGCAGACCGCTACAGTCCTTATGTGAGGCGTGGCCATACCGTGAAACAATAAAAATCTTCACAAGCCGGGGGGAAACTCCTTTGAACAGCCAGTGAACAAAAGGACGAAAAGCATGAAACAGCTGTGAGGGAAGACTGCTCCTCTCTGGGCTTTAAAGTATAAAGCCACGTTAGCATTTTTAACATGGATCACTGAGATATCCACCAGGATATCTGGCCTGCTTCCTGTTTAAGCATTCACTGCAGGAAGCACATGCCCCCCCGTTCTGCTATGATTTCTTATGCCATCAGCTACACCCTCCCTTAATAAAGCCGGAAACAGAACCAAAGCGATTCGAACAATTTTAATATGTTTTCGATTGCCAGTAACTGCTCAGAATTTGTGTTGAGATGCGGCTGGGTTGAGATTTTTATTAGGTATGCTGTCTGAGGATCGTCTTTAATGTTTCCCTCTACCTCCCGTTGCCCTCAAGGGGAAGAACTGACCAAGCGCAGACATCGCCTGTGGTAATAACAAGTGTTTCTGGATGAGACACGGGTAACTAGCTTGCATATGCTCTGTACTCACCTCAGACCATTTGTACACATTGTGTGAGATGCATTTAATCAGCGTACATGCCCCGAACATATATGTTGTGTGGGATAACAGTATATGTAAAGGAGAGCTTAGGCTTCAGACAGAACCCCTTCCCCCCTGAGGGTGATATAATAATTTTCTTTATTGCCCAGCACACATTTTGTCATTGCATCAGTAATATTTCCCCCTCTCCCTCCCCAGATATAGCCAATCAGCTTTATCGTTCTTAACACCGTGTAGAAGCCTGAAGCAAAATGGCGACGAGGCGACAGGGAAACTATTACGGCATGTTTCCACATGAAACAAACCGCCCTGGCTCTCTGTCCTGCTAAATGAATTTCCAGACAACAAAATGCATGTGAGCTATTTATTGAAATGAGATGTAACAGAGTTGTGGAGCATAGCATGGGTGCAGTTGCAAATATGACATTGCAAATATCCCCTACACACCCCCCCCCTTTTGAATATCCTGGACAGGGTACCTGAATAACTAGTAGGAGTGGCCAGAGAAGAGGGATTTCAGCTCATGGCTGGCCTGGAAAGGTAAGGGTTTTGAGGGGGTTTGTGCAGTTTGAGAGTATAGCAGGGTTTGGTTGACCGAGTGAATGACTGTCAGAAAACACTTCTCCTGCACCACCATTTAAATCTCAATTCAGCATTTAACAATTATGGCATCTTCCCATACTCGGAAATGAAGGTTAATGCAAGCTGTCACATAAATCATAATCGTACCTCAATATTTCAGGCAGGGGCAAAGTTCAAGCTGAATGCATTTAAACATGAGGGAAATTGCAGCCAACTAATCAGATAATTAGTTATGAAAATGTTTTATTTTGCATATTGTTGCTTCAGCCTATGTAGATTTCACACTTTCATAATTGAATGTATTAGATTGTGACCTCTCCTGTCTCTTATAATAATGGGAGAGGCCAATCTTCATTGATCTGAACAATTTAACATATGTATTTGTATTGTTCATGTGCCTGGAGCCGATACAAAACAAGCCTTGGAGGTCAGCATTCATTTTAATAGGTTTTTTCCATGCTGTGCTGATTTTCAAAGTGTACATCTTTCAGTGACTCAGTTGAAATGACAATGTGAGGAGGAAAAAGAAGAAGAAGGAAGAAGAAGGAGAGGAAGATTCCAGGAAGGTTGACATCCACAACTGTTTATACAGTGTAATAAGATTTTTGACAATTGCTTTGCCAAAATCCGTAATTCTTTGAGGTTTAATCATTAGATCCAGCATTACATACAGTATGTATCTAAACTGCAAAAGAATTTTATATGCAAATACCATTGCTCAGGCTGAGCAAAGTCACTCAGTGTCATGTTCCACATTTAAAACATTTAATAAAATTTAAATGTAAATGTTTCTCAAGCTCTCACTGGACAGGGTGCACCTCAGCTTCCCCCCAAATTCCACTGGACTTGGAGGGGAAGGAAATCAAAAATGATCAGCATTACTTATCGAAGTCACATTTAAATGTACGGCAGTGCAAGAAGTCACAGGGGAATGGTGAATAATACATTCAAAATCCCTCTTTAAAAACGACCTGCAGAGAGTCAGGGTTGGCTCCAGCACACAGGGCACTTTTAATAAAATATGAGTTAAATTCTCCCTGGTCACCTCCTTTCTAATGGTGAAAAAAAAAAAAATTTACATTGTACAAGCAAATAAACCGGCACTAATACAAGGCCAACATGGCGTCTGGAAAATAAATACTGCAACCGTGAGAGAGGGAGAGAGAGAGAGAGAGAGAGAGAGAGAGAGGGAGGGAAAGAGAAGGGGGGAGAGAGACAGACAGCCACATTTCTCTCCTCTCTCCATTCTTCCTCTCCTGTTGAATCAATTCAGGCCTCAAGCAATGACAAAGCAGGAGTCTCCTGATAAACTCCTGACAAGGTACAGCACTAAGAAGATAAAACTCTGGCTCTCTTGCGAACTCACACACACAGACAGACACACACATACACACACACACACACACACACACACACACACACACACACACACACACACACACTCCCTCAAAATATACACTGACATACCATATACACACACACGTGCACACACACACATACACACACACACACACGCACACACACACTTACGCACACACACACACAAACATGCAAACACAAACACAAAGGCACACACAAAAATATACAGACACACATACACAAATATGCACACGCCCTACCCCTTCTAAAATATGCCCATGTATTCACACGCACACACACACACACACACACACTGGGAAAGAGAGAAAACAAGACGAAAAAACCCTGAGATCAAAGGCAGCCTTTAGCCACTGCAGCAGAAAACACAGATCCATCCTGTCCGTTTAAATTAAACATGCGGCTCCCGGGTCAGCACACACACCATGGGCTGCGCTGATTATTACCTATTCAGCAGTGAGGGTCACTCTAATATTTTATGCCTGGAGAATGTTAATCGCACTGTTTTGCATGGGCGTAAAGAGACGAAACCTGCGGCTCACGGGCGAGTCCCTCACCTGTCCTGTTGGTCTTTTGGACTCGACTGTCACGCTACCAGCGTTGTACGAGGTAAAGCCCTGCCACGCATCCCCAGTGAGAGAGGGAGCTGGACTTTGCCCCGTTCTGTCTGGTAACGGGGAAACAGAGTCACAACAATACTCATTTTGAAACACTCCTCCCACAGACACCCTTGTCTCGCGTTTTTTTTTTTTTCCTCCCCTCCCGTTTTTCTTTGTGTCCCTTTTTTTTTTCGAAAGATTAATAGGGACATAAATCATAGCTGGTAGTCCAGTAAAATCCAAGCCCCAGCCTTGGAAAGGAAAGCATGTAAAATTAAGAGTTGCAGAGGACCCCCATAAATCTCTGCACCTCTCTCTCACTCTTTCTCTCTCTCTTTCTCTCTTGCTCTCCCTCTCTCTCTCATGTGAGCGGGGGCGTCCGACAGGGTGTGGCGCGTGCCGGCCCCTGGCCCGGATTCACCGCCGGAGGGGAAGGCCTCGTTCTGGCGCTCTGTTCTCCATCACTTCCTTATTCCTCCTTCTCCATCCTGACAGTCATCCCTCTTTCTCTCCTCCTGTCCTCTCACGCTGGTGATATTTCAAATTCCGCCTTGCTTTCAGGAATGACGCGCGTTAATGGATCTGTGAAGAACGGTATCGTTCCCTCCCTCACCTGTCTCTGTGCCTCCTGGTCAGCGTGCTCTCCACCTAACAGAATGTTCGGTCTGTTAACGCCCATGTTTCCACAGCAGGCTCTGAAGGGAACACTGGACAGTCAGTTTGAAATGAGGTGTGTGATAACAGCATTGAAAAAAAAAAGATTAAAATATGTATTTACACTGCAGCGTTTTGAGTTCTTAAAGACAGCATACCAAAATTGCCAGACATCTGAAGTGTATATTGGGAAGGTTTTATGAGCATTACGTGTTATAAAGATGGTTATGTGGCGTGCATTTTAAATAGACCGTTACCTGATGTGCATTACAAAATTATTTTCGGAGTCCAAAAATCCAGATTTCCCTGTAATTATTATGTGGGGAAGCAAAAGCATATGGTAATTTTCAGCTGTGCCTGTGCAACTATCCACAAAACACCTGGACAAGGCTTGGAACAAAAGCTCTGACCAACATGCAGTTCTGCAAAACATTCAGTCATATTCTTAAACTGATTCACACTCATTTAACCATCTTATTCATATCCCTATTTTATTCATGTTATTTAAAGCCCGAGTTAATATAGCCCTGCTCTTTTTCTTATTTCCCGTCTTTTCTGTTTCTTACTCTGAGCTTCGGAGAGATTCAGACACATTCGGACACTCTGCCTCTGAGCCTCAGTGGGGCCGGTCTTGTCCCGGTCCCAGAGCCTTCCGTAAAAACCTCATTACTATCAATCAGGGCTGAGAGGGGACTGTTGGGAAGGGACGGAGGAAATCGATTGTGCATGCAGGGGAAGCAGGTGATGCAAAGGGTAGCCCATGGATATTCCCCATGAATGGTCACTCTCATCTGAGTGCATGGGAGGAACGGAGCTGGGACATGTGGGTGTCCTACAGATTCTCTGCCACATTCTTCAATCCCCTCTCCTTCTGTCTTTCCCTCTCTCTCTCTCTCGTTCTAATATACAGTATCTATATCATCTCCCCCTTCTCTCTATCTTGTTCTCACTCTCACTCTTTCTGCCTTGTCTTCACTCTCTCTTTACATCCTCCTCTGTCTCTCACTCTGTCTTCCTCTCTCTTTCTTTCTCACACATACATCTCCCCCCCTTGATTTCTCTTGGTCTCCCTCCCATTTCCCTCTTTCTCTCTCTCAGGGCCTTTCTCCGTCTCTCTTACACAGTTTCTCTTACCCATTTATTTCTCTCTCTCTCACTCCCCCGTTCTCATCTCTTTCCCTTCCTGTCTTTATCTTGGTCTCTCTCTCACACACACACACCTTTATCTGCGTGTCTCTGGCTCTCTGTTCTCCTCTCCCTCTGTCTCCCGTTCTCCCCTGTACCGTCCCTCCCTCTCCCTCTCTCCCTCTCTCTCTCTGCACTGATCTCCCCTCCGGCTCCTCGGTGGTGCATTGACAGAGAGGCAGTCCGTGTGTCGATACATCGGACGCTTGACTTCCAAAACCTTACCGATCCCTGCCTCGCTTCCATCCTGGGGGCTCAGTTCGCTTAGACGTTTTGACACCTGAAGCAGGGACGCCTCAAAGTCTGCTGCATGCACGTATCGACAGGCCTGTCACCTGGAGCCCCCCACACACACACCCCCCTCCTTCCCCCCCTCCCTACCCCCTCCCGTCCCTGTCCCATTCTCAGGAGCCCTCTCTGTACAAGGCCATCTGACTTTAATTTCACCCCAGAAGACTCCTGATTAGGTTACCAAGCTAATCACTGGCCTAATTGCGAGCCTTTAAGTCTGCTTGACAGGTTGATGGAAAACGCTATAAACCCACTTTGATTGAGCCGGGGAGTAGTTCTCCTGCGATCAGCGATCGATAACCCCCAGCCCCCCCCCACCACCTCAGAAGTGCCTTTAATTCAAAATGAAACAAACTGCAGGATCCCTGTGAATCTCCTGACCGGCCTCCCCTCTGATTTCCAGAACCCCGGTCCAAAGTGTTCAGTAATCACCCTGGGAGCGAGAGACAGCGAGAGAGAGAGAGAGAGAGAGAGAGAGAGAGAGAGAGAGAGAGAGAGAGAGAGAGAGAGAGAGAGAGAGAGAGAGAGAGAGAGCAAACGAGCAGGGAACATAAACCAAACAAACTCATTAGTGTTTGCTGTGATGTGAAAACTTTGCTGAGCAGAGGCTCCTTATTTCGGAAGAGCGTTCGCTGCAATCAATCAGGCGGGAGAGAGGACTGTGGGGAAGGCACAGAGGAAATTGACTGTGCGTGTGCGCTGTGGAAACAGGTAATGCCAAGTGTAGCAGTTAGAGGCTCCCCCAGGTGTGCCCGTCAGAAATGAATGGGAGGAATGGGGGTTTTTTACTCTGTCGGTGTCTGGCAGCTTCCAGGTCATCTCCCCTAAACACCATCTCTCTCTCTCCTTCTCTTTCTCTTACTTCCTCATATGCTCTTTATCTCAAACAAGTTGTTTTATTTAAACAAGCTTTATTGGCATGACAGAATTTGAGTTGATAAAGTATTTCTATACTACATGACATTCAAGAAGAGTGACATAGAAATGATAGTGATGATAATGATAATAATAGAACACAAGAATAACAATTAAATTATGATAAAAATGAATATTACCATTGATAACGAGAACAAGAGGAATAACTGCAACAGTTCATTCATTTTTATTCCACTCAAAGCTCTCAAAGCACTTATTCACAACAGATTTGGGAAAGCATTAAGAATTATTGTCCCTTGCCATGTGGCAGGTATACTCATATTGTGTTGCCCCCATTGCTGTTTCCTCCACCTCTCCTAATTGGACTTTAATTTTTTTTCAGTTCTGCAGCATCATCAATTGTGATTTTTGTTAAATTTTATGAAGTGTGTGTCTGTAATTAATTTATATTTCGAAACAGAGAGTAGGAAGTGTTTTTCTGTTTCGACTTCTCCGGCATTGTACGGCTTGCAAGATTCCTTTTTTTCTCTTGACAGCCATCTTTTTTATAGTGCCCAGTTTCAACTGCCAGACTGTGGTCACTGAGTATGTACATTGTTTAAAATGTGCCTTTGTTTCTGGTCTTCCACACTAAAAAGATATTGGGCCATGGGGAAAATATCTTTTTAATTTTTGGTAACACTCAAATTTTTATTAGTTGAATTTCATCTTGCCAACATTGAAAATATATCAATTGTATCAATTTGTTTAATTGAATCTTGTGTTTTTGAATGCATTATAGAGGGCGTCTTTCTTTGAGTAGAGGCTGTTTTGGAAGAATGCTCTGTGCAGGTAGGAGTTTGGCTCAGCCTGTGCTAGGTTGGCCCAGAATTTATTTGATCCTTTCTCTACTGGCAGCAGTAAAGGAAATATGCCCAGTTCAGCCTTGCATGAGGGAATTTCTATACATATGTTTTCACAGAATTCTAGACAGAATTTTTCAGCTGAATTTTTACCCCATGATTTGTAATATGGATTTGATAATGGTCCCCATACTTCACTGCAGTACATGAGAAATTGGATGGATAGTGTTTTTGAAAAGTTTCAGCAAAATCTTTATAGAGGGATAAAATTTGTGGAGTGTCTTCCTGATGGCATAGCAGGCTCTGTGTGCTTTTTCAATTGATGCTTTTATAGCTGTGCCAAACTGCTCTCTCTCTCTCTCTCTCTCTCTCTCTCTCTCTTTCTCCCTTTCTCAAATTCAAATTCAAATAACCTTTATTGGCAAGACCACACAGATGTACAGTATTTCCAAAGCAATTTTTACAGAAATATGACAAAATTATGCAAAACCACTTCCTGCTCAGTGTCCCTCAGGCTGTGGCACTCAGATACATACCATACTGCCAAAGGTGCAATGTTTCCCTTTCAGAGAAGCATTTCTCTTCATAATTCAATTTTTTAAATGCAGGGAGGCAAAATTTAAAATATTCAAAGTATTCATGTTTAATTGTTCTTAATACATTACGATACAGGAGAAAGTGCATGTCTGTCTCTACCTCACCCGTCTTACAGTGATCTCACAGCTGCTCTTTTTTGTGGGAATCATGTTTTCTTATATTGGCCTCTGTCTATGGTCAGGTTGTGGTCACTGAGTCTGTAGCTGGTCAGGGTTATTCTCTGTGCTGTGAAGCGATATTTTGATAGTGTGTATTCCATATTTATGTCCCAGTTACAATTAAGATTATTTTGTGTTTTGATTTCATTATCCTAATGTATCCCATGGAATCCCATTCCAAGTATGATTTTGCGTCAGATTTGTGGTTGATTAGCCATGCTGTTCGCAAACCTATATCTGCTAGCTGTTACTGGGTTAGTTAGTGTCTGAGCCAGCTCAGAGGGGTTTTTTTGGAGGGTTTGGCTCTTGGGTTTACAATGCCTTCAACTGGAATGAGTCATGGGGACTTGATTTCAGGCGTGTAGAGAACCTGGCCGACACTTCTCCCATAAATGAGCAGAAAAGAACAAAGGTTAAAAGAACCAATAAATTTATTTTAAAACCTGACAAAGAGAACAAAGGAAACCAGCCTACCCCAACCAACAGCATGAACGAAATGAGCCTCTCTCCTGCTCTCCAGCCACACCTGTATTCAATCAACCTTCAATTACTCAGGTGTGGCTTGTTAGCCAATAGGCTGGTTCCCAGACAAATTAAAACAGGTGAACACAATTAACACTTATTTTCTAGGGAGAGGTGAAGGCCCCCTTCACAAGACGCATCCAAAATTTTTGCATTCTTTCTTATTCATTATTTATTTTATTATCAGTGGAAACCAGCCCTTATTACGCCCTGCATGTGTTAGTTGGCTGGTCCTTCTCTCTCTCTAGCCCATTCCTCTGTAAATTTCCAAACATTTCCTCTGTGTATGAAACCATAGTTGGGGGAAAAAACAATCCACAGCCATGCAGTAAGCGAAGAAGCCAAACACTCTCAGCCACAAGGGCTATCTGTCTTGGACAAACCCTCTTCAGTCAACACAGACAAGCACGCGCCTGGATCCACGGGGTGAAGGCCAGCTCTCTGCTGCTTGATTCAGGCTGGGGCGCAACGGCGAGGCTGCAGTTTCTCGCATCCTAATCCTCGCCTGAGGGCAGCGGTGCTGTGCAGGCCCCCGTCCGAGGCGCGGGATCCACGGACCACCTGTCTGAACCCCGCAGAGCTGTCCCCCCTCATCAGCCTCATGCTGCCGCCAGCCCCGGGGCGCAGAGTTTCAGCCAGTCTGAGGACTTCCAGTGCTCAAACAACAGGGAGCAGCAATCCCGAGACACTGAGCTGATTGAGGAGGAAAATCAGCCTGAATGAAAGGTGCTTTGAACAAAAATTGATCAACTTTTGAGAGACATTTTAGAAAAATGACCCCCCCCCCTTTTCTCACCCTTAACTTTGGATCTCCTGGGGTGCATTAGGCCCATCTTGCCAGCTCATGCTCTGCACTCATGCCGGAGCTTGGGGGGAACAGGGAATGCAGTCCTCCGATACACATGCACACCGACCTCCGGCTGTGTTTCACACTGCAAATCCCAGAGTGCAAACATCAAATGGAGGATGCAGCGGGCGACAAGGCAAACATGGCTGACAGCTTCATCCTGGCAGACCGAGCCCAGTTGTGCTCTCCTGCTACAGACCCTCGGTCATTGTCGGTCAGCGGCACAGCCCGGACTTGAACCCGGGGGATTGAGCCACCCCTCCCCCCCGAGACTGCTACCTTCCTCGACTTTTTAATTCAGCGGTCTGCTTTTCTCGCGGAATCCGATTCAAAGCTGGAGTCTGAATTCCGATGAAAGGCGCCTGTCCATCCGTCAGCGCCGTTTATGAAAAGGCAGAGATGACACGCTTGAGGGCCACATTCCTCCGCAGAGAGCTGAAATATAGGAGCGCTAATGCAAGCTGGCAGCGCGCACAGGACAGGCCAGTTGCAGCATACGTGAACAGAGCCACGTTAATCTCCCGCTAACGGTCAGATCTGGTGTGGTGGAGACTGACGCCCATAAATTATTCCAGAGCATTGAACTATACATCACGAGTGCCTTAATATCTTGTGAGAAGAACATACAAATTTAACAACACACATTTTTTATTAATACATTCCATTAAAACGCTGTTGTTGGAACTGTGCTCCGTGGCTTTTTTTGGGAGCATTGATTAAATTTTGTGACGAATGCACACGCGTAGTTTGGTGGCCCGCTGATTTTTAAAAGCAAAAGATACCCTCAGCTTCGTGCGTTTCGTGATCCTTTTCTTCAGCGCTTTGAGAGCTTTCAGCGGAATAAAATAAGCCGCGTTGAGAATGTCAATGCAGCAGATCTCCAGAGGGCCTTCATAAAGCCCTCCTTTTTTTCCGGCTTAATCCAAAAGCGTTATCCCTTTACCTCCGCATGCCGCCTCCTATCAGGATGTAAGCAGGTGGTGGAAACAGCGGCGACCCCGTGACCCCCGGCAGCTCTGATCCTGTGCCGAGCGGAAACAACATAATTTCGGCCGAGCGACCGTTGTAATAAAGCGCCTTGATTGATCTTTGGACATTCGCCTGCACAAAAGTGCCACTGACCCGGCTTTTCAAGTGAACACGCGGACCAAAGGCAAAGCTTAAAGGAAGCATACTGGCCCAGCTGGCCAGTTAAAAACGCTGTACTCTTCTGTTGTACCTTTGCCTGGGAACAAAATGTATTATTTTGTAGCCAGGTGATGAATGGCTATGTCTCCTTTATTTTAATGGAAGCTCTGTTCATAGAGTAAGCTCTGAAATAGGCTGCTATCTTTTTCAGAGAAAACCGTGTGACATCACTGCACAGCAGGTAGACCCCTGTCAGCTGCGTCTGATCCCTGTTACATAAGTTAAAGCATATTTGATAAATATGCAGTATATCAATGTTCATACACAGATTTAATGATTTATATGGAGATAAAAGCATACAGAGTTGATCTGTCAATGGATGGTTGATTTTTAACTTTTAAATTAAATTTTACATTTTAAAATGTAATGGATGGGAAATGATAGAACGGATTCTCTAACTAGCACAATGAAGATGCATTTTAGCTAGCAATTTAGCTAGCTGTAGTAAGCACAGTGTGCACCTAATAGCTAGTTATGTAGCCAACGAGCTAGTAGGTGCCTTATAAAGTATTTTCTTAGTTTTGTGTGTACTTAAAAGTGGAAAACTGAAACTCTGAGTCTTCAGTAGCTGAGCACATGGCAATTAAGTGAGTAAAGCTACTGTGCACTTTTCCAAGTCATTTTATAAATGCCTTTGTGCTGTAACCAAGACGTACTGCAATTGTTAAGTGCAAGGTTAAACATGTTGTAAACAGATACAGACAAGGGTGTGTATTTTTGTATTTATGTACTTGCATTGCACTTGTATTTCCATGCGGGACTTCTATTGTGTTTTCATATCAAAGCTTTACTGCACTTGGATTCATATATTTTATTTTCTTCTGTTTTATATTGCACTGAAAAACGAGGGCCATTTCAGAGCCCTGATGTCATATTGTAGGCTACTTTGCTAGCAGAATACTGCATACAGAAACCACTCCATTGAGCATTATATCTGCTCTGCAGCTACATTCGGCTGAGTATTATTTTTGTTATGTGATTTTTACTAGGAGTAGAAACCTCAGCTTGATATCTAAAAAACTTTGTCAGACTACAGAACCCCTATAGTTATGTTATTGTCCTGTGTGCCCTGGGCAACCAATTTTGGTACCAGGGGTGGGGATGTGGGACTTTAGGACTTAAAATTCAAAGTGAAAGACAATGGAAAGTATTGTAGTGGAGAAGATCAGTACAGACCACCTTGGTAAGAGGCCTGTCTGGTGTGGTGGTGAAGAAATGACCATATTATTATTATTATTATTATTATTATTATTATTATTATTATTATTATTATTATTATTGAACAATAACTAGAACAACTAAACATAAGTATATTTACATACATCAAGTGCATGTTAAAAGAGAAATAATGAATATGCATGGATATGCATGCGTAAGGAGATACGTAAGCTTAAAGATCATGCTGCTTTAGTCTAAAAGTGAAGAGCTACCACACTGATTATCTTTGAAGTGACAGCATTTCCAGCATTCACCCTCTCCTCAGCAGGCATTTTTTTTTTATCATATCGCATTTTCCAGTTTCCAATGGGAACAGGCATTCCTTTAAGCATACCTAGCAGAAACCCCCAAGCCCAGAACTTTATCCTGCCCTCTCTGTGTATTTGGGCTGCCCAGAATCAGATACTCAAAATGGGAGGATTATATAACCCTGCTGCTCTTGGTGGGGTAAGGGAGGCCCAGCTGATACAAAGTGTGCTCCCGGAGCCACGGTTACCTTCTCTCCATAAAAGGCCCACTGTCAACCCTCCAGGAACCATAATCTGAACCTGAGAGCCAGGGGAGGAAGTGCAAATAGATTCAGTGCACCACCTAACCAGAAAAGCCTGTGGGAACTCAATGCTGAATGTATGTTGAATAACATACCGTCCGCACCTACAGGCAATTTGCACTGAGCTGAAGCTGAAGTGTGATGAATGCAATCCTGCAATACACTCGCATGCGGCCAACGGCTATTTTTCACACTCCAGATCCCACCGGCGCACCTCATGCGCGTGAGCGCCGAACGGCAGCAGCTCTCGCTGACGTCATCTGAGCAACCTGCAGGCGCCTGACGAGTCACTAGAGGGTGCTAATGAGCTGCATGACAGGTGGACCCTGACGGACATAACTAACGCTCCCCCAGTGAAACGGATCCTCCACTGGAATCCTACTGATTAGCAGCTGATGACTCAAAGCTGCTGTCTTGGTCTGTAGGGCTCTGATTGCACTTAGAATAAGCACCTTCACCAGCTGACCTACTCAGGAGCCTGAGTGTGGTGATTTTTACCCTACAAGTGGCCTCATATGCCCACACACCCATGGACCCGCCCTCAAATGTGACAAGGGAACACAGTGCAACAGTTGGAGACAGCATAAATAAACTACCATTGATTTGTTTTGGGAGAGCTGTAAGGATTCAGTGTTTATGCTTCAGTTTTGTTTGGGAGTATGTTCAGGGTTATTATATATTATACATTAATCTGAAATATTATTATATTCACATGCAGCTCAAATGCAACGCTTTCATCCTGTGAAAAAAAGTATTTT
This sequence comes from Megalops atlanticus, assembly GCA_019176425.1. NCBI lineage: Eukaryota > Metazoa > Chordata > Actinopteri > Elopiformes > Megalopidae > Megalops > Megalops atlanticus. The sequence continues at coordinate 10,507,998 of CM032880.1, forward strand.
GGACATATTTTGCATGATAAATAGTGAGAACATCATCCAAATGTCTAATGAACTCCTAGTGTGGGCTCACAGGAATATCTGAAATAATTCTCCACTGAGAAAGCAAGTAATTAACAAAAAAAGTCAGATATGGGGTCAGACATCTCTGAATTAAAATTCCAATACATTTTTAAAATATCACACATAGATTTCCTGGTCATTAATTTGGTAGGTTTCTGAAATATATACTAAACAGAGTCAAATAATGTCTACTGACTATTCGTGGCAGTGCAATATGATCCAAAGCAAATCAAAACCTTATTTTATTAGGGTGCTTTGAGATGCATTTGGGAATTAATGCACACCAATTTCTTACATTTACTTTTTTGTTTAAAAGAATTTGCATTTGCACCCAAGTCTGGCTCCAGCTAACATTTGGTGTTCTGTATCAGATTTATGTTGTGCCATTTCTAAAAGATGTGTACAAATTCCTCTAAAGATATAATAACCTTGAAAACAAAGAAGTCCCCCAGCTTTAAGCCTAAGAAAATGGCTGACAAATAATGATTACCCTGCCCTTCCCCTCTCTCATCTCCAGCCGGAGCCAAGTGATATCAATATCAGCACGAAGAAACTCCCGTGCAGCATATCTATGGATACCTGCAATCACAGTCTCATATGTTTCCTCTTTCTCTTTGAACAGACAGGTCCCCCGGTTTTCAAGGACAAAAGATGCTTTACTTTGCGTTCCATCACGCCTAAACAGCCAGCATATAAAGACTTAATGGTCTTTTTAAATAATGGCCAAACTCACTGTGTATACTTAACAAGGCATTTTTTTTTTCACGCTGGGATAGTCATCAAGCAACAATCACTTCTCCTCAGAAAACATGCCTCTGATCTGCTCTGTGTGAGACTCTGTGACCATTCAACAGAATCAGCATTGTGTAGGTATAGAATACTAATGTATAGCCTGACACGCAGATGCCTTCGTCTGCACTGCAAATGTAGCAGGAGAGGTAGGATGTGTTTAGACGTGATTAAAGACCGTAAGCGCAACTCACTTGGGAGACCTTGAGTAAAAGAGACATTATACTACAATAACATGCAAGATAAGGCCAGTATACAGTACCATCAGCAGTTTTTGCACTTGAAAAGGGTTATGATTGTCATTGCAATTACTGCTATTATTATTTTACATGTTCTACCTATATTACTACAACCTTTTAAGGATACTGACTGCTTACATGCCAGTTTAAAAAAGAGGTAATTGAGCTTACTATTACATAGAAACAAAGCATGCTATTTGGCCACAGGCTGCAGTATGGTGCAGTGGTTATGAAGGGTAACATTGCAAGTTGGCATCCCAGATTAGGAATTGCCATTTCAAGGCTTTAACAAGACAGTCAACCTGAAACACTTTGTTAAATGTCCAGCTGTGTGAATGGATAATATGTCAAAGTCAGCATGTTAGGCATCTTGAATAAGGGCGTCTGCTGATTACAAGAGTAATGTGATGGTAAAACTATAGAACTAATGAAGAGAACTATGGTGGAGCAATGAAAAAAAACTTATCACTTCTTGAAAGCGGCCGACTGTGTTTATGGCTTTTCGCACCAGATGACAGGCGTTACTTGGAAGCCGAACGGGACACCTGTGTGGGACGTTGCGGCGCGGTGCTATAATTTCACACCGTGGATTATAGTCGGACAATCGGCGACTGGAAGAGGGATGCTGAAGTCTACTCCGCAACATGTGTCCTGCGAATCGCAGGTTGTTGTTGTTGAGGAGCTAAATATAATACTCTGACAGCACCCTGGGAGAGACGCCATGCAGAAGAGAAGAGGAAGGGAAAGACTGAAACAAAAGAGGGAATTATACCCAGAAGGAAAAACAATGCAAAAAAAAAAAAAAAACCTCCGTGAGTGAATCTTCAAAAGGAGAGAGAAGGAGAGTGAGAGATAGAAAGAGAGAGAGAGGAAACGGGAGGGGGAAACAGCCTCAGAAAAGAAACAGACCATAAATGCGTGTTCCACATGAAAGGGATGGCTGAGGGTGGTGGCCAAGTGCTGTCGCGTGCGGAGGTGAAAAACACACTCGCCTCGCGCCTAAGTGTGCGTCAGCATTACACACGTGCCGCACAGAATGCACCAGAGATGAAACGGAATCTCCCCAACAGCAGAGCACTCTCGGGCGGGGAGCCCCCCCACCGGCCAACTCCCCGTCCCCCCGTCCCCGCTAATGAGATGAGGTTTTTCCTCATACGACAATAGCTTCTTTTCGCCTGTTCCCCCACGCACATAGAATAAATCAATTTTGCTTCATGTATTTGCGGAATTTGCGGACGTGGAAGAAGGTGGGCGCCAACAAGACAGAATGATAGTGATGGAAGGAGCATGAGGATTGCCTAGAGAGAAGGGGGGGGAGGCTGCTTTTAATTAGAGGAGAGGACACTAGTCCTAAATAAAATAACATGGTATGATGCCAAAAACCCTGGAGGACCAAAACAGTGCTGCAAATACAAGCCTGGGAGTTTGCTTCTTGTATTTTCCCTTCTCTATATTCGAGGGAACGGTGAAAAGAAAGTCTGGAACCTTTTTAAAACTTCAGCCCTTAAAGCACTGATATCTTAAAGATACTTCAAGTAAAGGGTTTGCAAAGAGGACACAGGAAATATTTGATACCTTTTGAACATATTTGCAGATTTTAGGCATCATTAGGCCATGTTTCTAAGGCAAGTCACCCAGTATTTAAATCGAAATGTCTCCGCGGCGCTGCGTTTGATCTTCATTTTAAAGGGAAGGTCTCCGATATGAAGCTTGCAATCTGAGTTTAAAAAGAGTGGAATCAAGGTGAAGCATATACCTCTTTTAGAGCAAAGATCTGCAAAGTGATGTACTCCATCAATATTTATAATGAATGTGAGCCAGCATTGGTCTGTTTAAGAGGGAAGGTCTCCTTAGTGAAGCCAAAGTTCCAATATAAAACCAAGAATTCAATCTATATTTTACATTAAATGAGGCCTGTCTGGCGTGGTGGTGCTCCTGGATTTGGTTGTTGTTGTGAGACAAGTCAAAAATACAATTGCCACTCCCAAAACAGGGTTGCATAAAAAGGAAGAAAATACGGACAAATGTAAGGACAGTGTTACATCGTGGTTACCACCGGCCCAGTGTCTTTGCTCTTTGCCTCAGTTTTCAAATAGCGGCCAGATCTGGCTTGACCAGGAAGGGGCACAGAGTGCAGGACCTCCCGGGTGGTGAAAGTTCTGCTGTGAATCATCCTACCTAAACTCATGAAACAAAGAAAGGGGAAGCGTCTGTTTTGCTTTAAAGGTAAAGTCTCCAAGGTTTCAAAGGGCACAGGGCTTAACAAGTGCACAGGAGCGTTAAGGAATAGCAAACACTTTTATCACAGTCATTGCTGGTGTGTTGTGCTGCAAATGTCCGCTTTTAGTCCTGGTTGGCAGTCTCCGTGAGTCCGGAAAAGTTTACACATAGCTTTCAATCAGCAGCCGGTAAACACAAGGAGAAGCAAACGATTTTGAATTTCCATCCGAACGTTGGCTTCGAAATAATAATCAGGGACCACCTTTGGGTCTTCGGCAATATCAAGGAACGCACTCCCTGTTCATCATTCTGCATCCGTTATTTCAGTAAGCACTGCAATTTAAGCACTTGGGCCGAGCCTCTTAAGGAATTGTTTTCCGCAATCTTTCATAACTTTGCACAAATAAACAAACAAAAACAAGCCCTAGGCTTGCTGTGCCCACACAGGGAGCACGAGTTCACAAAGGCGACCCGGATCTTTGACGGGGAAGAGATTTCGTCTGTTGCCTCGGGTGGCGTATTTCACTATGGCATCGATATTCCATTTGGCAAATGGCTCCAAAGGAGGTGGCCACGCCAGACGTGAGAGGGCTGCCACCAGAAAACTGACAAAAATCTGCCTCCAACAGATCTGGTCCTCAGGGTGGCATCCCATTTTGAAAGTAATATCCTCTTTCAGGGAGGGAGAGGGGGAGGGGGAGGGGCGAGGGGGTCATAAGCATTCACCAAAGAGTCTGCCAGAGATATAAGTTTGTTTCCAGAGTGAAAGGAGTAAGTCATCCTCCTCAAAATGAAATGGGGAGTGGGGACGGGTGGAGTGGGGCCGGGGGGGGAGTAGCCTATGAAGTGAGTGATAGGAATAATATATTTTATTCATTAGGAAAGAAATAAAAAGCAGGTTTCAAGCCACTCTCGGTGAAATTCAGAGCGCTTGACGTTCGCAGGGGTTCAATTAAACTGCAGAAGAGCTTGCTGACGTGAGGGGAGTGCAAAGAGGGAGAGTGGGATAAATAGAGGGAGATGTGAAACGGGGGGAGAGAGAGAAACGGGGTGGAGGCAAATCATCGATTTCTTTTTGTACTACATTGCCTGTTGTCTACCCCTTCTTCGCTCTCTCCTCCCTCCGGTTCATCCGTCCTCCGTATCAATATCTCTTCGCCCATCCCCCCCATCCCAGCCATCTGAACTCCTTCATTTTTCCTCCCTTTCTTTTTCTATTCCCCCATCTCTCCCTTTCTCTCTTTTTTGCCTCCGAGCCCCCCCAGATCCTTCACTCTGTATTCGCTCTCTGCAGTGCAAGCGGGCTGCAAAACGCCCGTCCTCCCGCCCCTCTCTCTCTCTCTCTCTCTCTCTCTCCGTCTCCCTCTCTCTCCGTCTCCCTCCGTTTTCTATGCTGTCGCCACCTCACCGCACGCAGGTGAAGGGATTAGTGACAAGAGCCCGTAGAGAGAGCATCCTCGCACTGCGGAACGGGGAGAGAGAAATTACTGAATCAGTGTAGGTTTCAATGCATCACCACAATCTCCAGCTCCCTCATCTGCATTCTCATTTCATTCCCAGATCGCCCCTTTTTTCCTGCTCTCCTTTTCTCTCTTTTTTTTAATTCAAAAGTTGTCAGTCACGGCAGATAAAGAGGCTGTCAGGAAGACTGTGTTTGCAAAGGGAGGAACACAATCTCCTCTCCCTCTCCCTCTCTCTCTCTTTCTCTCTCTCTCGCTCCCGCCCCTGTGCAGGGAACTTTTTGAAATACATTTCAAATGATGTTGCTATCAAGATAGCGATTATCATAACTGCGTTATTTTTCAACGTGGTGGAAGATCCCCTCAGTCACCCGGGTGACTTTCAGCTGAAGCCTGCGTTTATGTCCTGGCCGTGACATTGTGGTGAGGTAGTGAAGTTGAGGCCACGGCTGACATAGTCACAACGTTAAGCGTTAAACGGGCAACACTTCACCCAGGAACTGCAATTAAGAAGCATGTGCATTCATGCTTCAGTCTCCCATGCTTTGTCCTCTGAGTGTGAGGGCTCATTAAAATGGGCCTCACCACAAGGACTAACGGGGAAGGATTTGATGCCTTAGAATGCTTGAAACTTGCCACATCGCAGATTTGCAATTATCCCGCTTCAACATGATGCCACGGTTCTGCGTCTCTGCTGCAAAAAAGGTAAACTGCGTGCTTTGCTTCAGTTAATGGAGCTCTCACAAGGCGTTCTGGCCAGGAGATTACAGGCACAGAGCAACAGAAACATTTCTCTCAAAAAAAAAAAACTTTTAAGGCTTCCTGTTACCTCAACCACTCATGTGCAGTGACAGCAGATTTCTGCACTCCTCCCTCTCCCTGGCCCCACCTCTTTTTCTTATTGGTCTTCACTGGAAGATGTCTGTTGTAGGGGTAACCTTGTCCTATCACAAAGCAAGATTTCCTCCCCTGTACTCCAGACCAAAGATGACTTTCTGAGTTTATATACGGCTGTGTCCTCAGAGGGGCTTAATTGTTCGGGAACTGATAATTGATAATTCCAAAACAAAGAAAGGAGACTGCCTGAAAATAAATTTGGCACAGCATGTGAAAGGACAGATGGAGTGAAAGATGTGAAGAAGGAGAAAAAAACTGAAGGGAAGGGACCCTTGTGTGTCGCGGGAGGAAAGGAACAAGAAAGGATCCAGTCTCCCCTGGGGTGGAGAGGAGTTGGTGGCAGAAAATGTCACAGTCATCACGACGGCTGCAGAGGTACGAGGGGACGCACGGGCTCAGAAATCACACTGATCACCTCTGGACCCCCAGATTGTTCAGGAACAGGGGACTCGAATTACACAGTGACATTGAGAGAAAGAGAAAATGACAAGAAAAGTCAATCCTTCCGTCTGACCCTGGCAGTCCCACCCACAGAGAGATGGCAAGGAGGGGGAGAAGTGAGTCTGCTTAACAGATGCTGAGAGAGACGGAAGAAGAAGGCGAAGAAGAGATGAAGATGCAAAAAAAAAAAAAAAAAAAACTGGGCGAGTGGGCGAGGTGGCAGACGGCTCTTTTTCTGAATACTCAGCTAATTTTTCCATCTCCGCGATTAATGATCTTAAAAAAAAAAAAAAAAAAACTGCCGACTGTTTTTCACAAACTAATTTGTTGCGGCGGTCGCGTTGAGAACGCGGAAAAGATGGAGAAAAACACGGCTCTGGGATTCTGCAAATTAGCGCAGATAATGGGCTCGCGGCCCTCGAATTGAAGTGACGAGGACTCCTGTGTAACGAGGACTTTATTGGCTGCACCGAGGCAGAGCCGCACGGCAAAACGGGAGGGGGGGGAAAAAGAGACAGGAAACGGCGTACGAAACACCCCGGAGTTAATAACCAAAACACTGATGTAGTCATTCGGAGCGCAATCAAACACGGAAACACAAGCAATACAATTTGCCTCCTGATTTATTGTCGCCGCTTTGAGAATTAACGGAGAGGGCACGCGATAAAGTGAGACCGCGCGAAAAAGACAGAGAGAGAGATGCTCATTAATTTCAGAGAACAAGAAATTCTCGGTGTCAGCAGCCTCCTACCTAATTTCAAACAACACACACGCGGCGGTACAGATAAAGCTGAATTAGACACACTGTGTTTAGCCAGTGTTCCGGGGTAGACGCAGCTCGGTTGTCTAAAATACACACAGATTTACTGATCTGGAGTCAGTGAGGCCTGGCTCTGACCATGTGTGAGTACTGCCATTCGGCCCTCTTCTGCCGAATGGAGCGATTCTTCCTCATAACTTCTCTACATCTCCGGGTTCCGTTTGCATGGTGGAGGGCCTGGATATTATTCTACACTGAAGCCCTGACCACCGCTTAGTGGTTCAGCTCACTCTGCACCAATCATTATGTGTAAAAATTGTGTGAAATTGAACTGGGTTCACTGCGTGAGGGCAGAATATATCTTTCCTTTACACCGTGCTGCAACCCAGAGCAGTAGTCTATACTGCAACCGCTGCCATTACTACACTGCTGCACACTGCAGTCCTTCAGGAGTGGGGACTTAGGGTCCTCGCCATGATGACACTGAGACGAATGTCATTACAGCGACATGCCGAGAAAGTAAGAATGAATTAGTGACGTGCCGCTTATTCACTGTGTTAACTCAGGCTGTCCCTACGCGGCTCCTCGGCTTGCAACAGAACTCAAAATTTCACTCCAGCTTGTGTTTGTTTTCTATTAGACTCAATCATTTCTATTGCATTTTGCGCTTGGAAACGTTGTGACACAATGTAAATAATGGTCTCCCATTCAGGCTTTATTTTATTACAAAGCAGACCCTGTCAGCGCTTTGAATCGCATGCATTTGTATTTCTTTAGGGCGCCGAGGGTTTACAATTGCCGTGTTTCCCCTGGAAAGTCAAAATTAATTCCACCACCACAACTCTCAAGAGTCAATTTTTGCACCATAAGAGAATCACGGCCAGTAAGGGGAATACAAAGCACTGATGCAATATATGGCAGTATTTTGGTCCGGACAGATTTGCATTTACAAATTTGATGCGTGTACCGCTCGTACATAAAACATTACGCTCGTACATCACGGCAATTGACGTGGTGCATGTCCTGGAATAACTCCGGTTTTTCAGCATTATGCGGCAGAGGTCGTGCTCTGAATTTCAGAAGCGGACGGATACACCTCGGGCATCTTTCCCGCGTAGAGCAGGCAGCGGACAGGGTCAGGGCTGCGGGAGGGACAGGCGTCCGCGGCGGCGTTTCGTTACAGGGCTCATTCTCAACCCGACCGCGCTCTGGCCTCCCTGTCCGCATCATTACGCTGGGCTCGTATGCACCCTGCTCCTCCCGACCGGCCGAGTCGCGCCTCTCATTAGCCCGCTCCCTTATCAGAGGCTCTGCCTTTCGCCGAGTTCCGTTCGGGATCGAGGAGAGGCCGCGGCCACGGGGGGGGCGAAATTCGGCCGAGCTGAGGAGAGCTGACAGGCTGACAGCCTCACAGCACCGGGCTGACGTCTGGCCTCTCGGATCCCGCGACACAGGCTAACAACGGCACGCGCACGCACCCACACATGCGCGGGCACACACGCAGTTAACACACACCTCCAGACAAATGGCTTAACAGCAGCAATAAGATGCACTAACACTAGGAGACGTGTACACTCCAGAAGAACACTCTGAAACCAGTACGACACTCAGTGATAGATATTACATATGTGTATACTGGTATACAGGCCCGGCGCTATGGGGGTGACAGACAGACCTCAGTGCACCCCCACTTGTCTCCTTATATCCCAATGTCTACATAGTATTTATTACATTTTTTAAGATATGACATTTTGTGCCCCCCCCCAGTGGATTGCAAGTGCACCCCTCTGTATTTTCTCTGGGCGCCGAGTCTGCTGGTATATGTCCACGCCAGTAGAAACACAGCAGGACAGACAAACAGACAGCCAGATAGATAGGTAGAACCAACTAAACTGAACTGATAGGTAATTAGACTGATATATATAATATAGATTGCAGAATATGTTGTTACTGCATATATTTAATGTATTGCTTTCCCAAGCTCGCATTGCTGCAGCCACAGTCTAGCTTCTAATGGTTCAGCATCATTGCTTCTATGAATACCAGTCATTGATGAACTTTGTAGACATTGTGCTGCCGTTTCAACCAACTCTGGATCCTCTGTTTAAACAGCTGCAGACAGAAACTTTGATAAATAGCGCAGCGATCAAACGAGAAAGACTTTCACAGGGTTGCTTGTCAGACGAGTCGTCTGTTTCATCGTCGCTTGGAAGCTCTCCTGGGCTCCATTCCTCATTTTCAGTCCTTTGCTTTATCCTGCCTTCAATCCATCTCTCTCATCTTTCTCCATACTCCCTTTTTCTCACCTGATTGTCTTTTTAATCAGTCGAAACTGAACTCTTTCGGAAGTTGGGAGCTATTATTGAAGATCAGAAGAGATATGAAAAATGACAAGAATGAGCAAACAGCAGAGCAGATCTCTTTTGTATGTTATTTGCAAGCAGAGCAAGAGACGGCCGTGGGGATGACAGATTTTATTTACCTTTGAAACGCTCCGACACTCGTAGGCACCGCCGATTTATCAATATTCAAAAAACCGCAACGGGGACCTCTCATGAAGTTGTCTTACCTTTGCTGCATTACGCCACATGATTCTGATCCTGAACAGGCACCATTAATCCAGCACGGCATATATTGCTTATTTATTTATGTGTCTTTACTCATTTCCCATGTATACAGTTAGGCATTATTTGCCATGCATACAGCTAGGCATTTATTGAGGTAACATGGGGTAATGACCTTGTGTGAGGGTGCAATGGCGGTTTTTTTTTTTTTTTTTTTTTTTGGTATTTGATCCAGCAACCTTCCAGGAACAACACCATATCCCTAAGCACTGCTCCACATTGCCCCATTGTTCAGGATCCATCATCTCTCAATAAAGGGCAGGCACAGGATCAGATTGGGGTGCTGGGGGCTTGGGGCATTGGGGAGGAGGGGGGAACATCTTTTTTGTAGTCTTCTCAGAGCATAAGTGAATGTGGGAGCAGTGGTCAGGATAGTTTTTCCTATGTGGATATTCATTAAGATCTACATCTTATGCATAGTAATCGAAATGTAAAATAAAAAAAATACATATGTATGCGTACCTTGGACGGATATGTAGAAATTTTCATTATGTAACCAAAGCAAAAAACGTGGAAAAACTTCTGGGAACCACAACACACTTCATCAATCAAAGCACAACAGAGTATGAACTAAACTCAAAGGCAAGAAAGCAGGTTAGCCAACATCAGTATGCAATGGAAGTTTGCACTTGCATATGAAATTGGAACAAAAATAAATATTAAAGAATCCTAGCATATTTTTTCCACCTGCGGGTTTGTGACTAGTCATGCTGGAGGATTGCATTTGACAATTATGTCAGAAAGGATATGAAATTGTTTTGAGGGGATTTTTAAAAACTTCAAAGCGTCTCTGTGGATACCTAAGGTACCTACCAAAGTTACAGAACCTGTTTGAGATATATTCTTCTCTTTGTTTTATTTAGTTTTTTATCCATTGTTTGTTTTTTTCATATTAGTTGAGACACAAGAGATTTTGTCTCCTGTGTTTGATGTGGATTATTAAAAGTTGTTATGTGCGTGAGATATGAAAGATTTTCTGCCGATCTGTTGTTGCCCTGAAAGATTTACTTTTAGGTAGACATCAGTGAGAATACTCACATTCCATCTTTTTAAGGTGTCAGGCAGGTTGAGTAATTCATTGTAGAAAAGAAAGCAAACAACAACACATGTAACAACATATCTAGCTTTGTCTCAAATACTATGGCCTGTGTTCGGTCTGGGTCAAGGATAGTATGTGAGGTGGGGGGTCCAAAGCAGTGGTTTAATATTGTTGGTTGTTCTCTGATTCATGTTTTAGTGTATTTTCTCAACTAGAAAAAAACAATAGGTTACCTTGGACTTTTGTAGACCTCCTGGCACAGATTACTTCACAGATGACGTCGAAGGACAACTTACGGCAAGGCCTTTTTCACTTTTCTTCTCCTTTGTGTTTGAGATTCAGACTGTTTCACCTTTCCTTGCATTTCTGAGGGTTTTGCTATTTTCTATGAATTTCTATCTGTTTCTATCTATCATCTTATCACTGTAACATTTTGGTCTATGATTTTGGATTTCTTTCTCTTTTTCTGATGAGGATCAAGTTTACATTTTGTCACATTTTTGACACATAAAGTAAATTTCTGAAGGGTGTGTTTTGTTAGATATGTCACCCAACATGTAAATGTATAAACACCCATACACACAACAATTAATGCTTTCACAGCAACGCTGTCATAAACATGTCACACTGTACAGCTCTCTCTCCCTCTCTCTCTCTCTCTCTCTCTCCTCTCTCTCCCTGTCCTTCACGCGCCTACACACACACACGGACACACCCACCCACATGCACACACACACATATGCACGCACACACACCCACCCACACACACACACACACACACACACACACACACACACACACACACACACACCCAAGCCCACTGGCACACCCTGCTTGAGGGCGGACTGGGTTGGAGGACACGGTGAGGGGCGTTCCATCGGGGGGCTCGCTCCCGTGACAAAGGACAGTGTACAGTCAGCAGATTCGCCCCCGTCACTCATCTGCATGCGGAGTGGCGCTCCTCTGGGGGCAGAGGATCACAAACACAATTTAGAGATGCAAATTCCACCTTCGCGCCCCTCAAATCCTTGTCAGTCACTGATACCGAGCGCATCCCTGGATTATGGGGATAGTCCCTGCCACGACCCCCTTGAAAATACTGACCTCATAGGCATCATACTCTGGCTCATTTCAATAAAAATAACAATCATTAATATCAGAATCTCTCCTCAAGCCTCCTTTCTGCGTTTGCCCCTTATGGAATCTGCCTGCACCAATTTCCACACATAAATATGCAGTACATTTCAGTGGCATAAAACTGTAATACTTGCCGACTTTGGTTACAAAGTCTCCTCAGCCTGTTGACCCTACACAATCATGATTTTCTGTCTGACAGTTCATATTATCCATGAATTCATCTGTTGTTAAATATAATACATCCTTTATAAAATAAACTCTTGCCAATGGTTGATAAAAGCTAGTTTCAAAATGTTACATTGCAATATCAAGATAAAATCTGTTGTTTTAAAAAAGGCTATGCTTCCACTTTTTGAACATCAATCATAGCTTTATCGTGTCTGAAGTTAAAGCATAACTTTGAGTTGCTTTCCAAGACTGTTCTTATCCCCAATGGGGTTATAGCTTTAGATGAGGCTTTGGCCACAAAATGAAAAATAAGACACTCTAATGCCATGAGTTATAACATATATTTACCTAGAATCGTCACAGCCGGGCTTCCTGACTATGATAAATTATACGGCCTCATTCCACTTTAATGAGCGTCGAGACCTACTGTGACATTTTTCGCTGCCGTTTCCCAAAAGGTCACACTTTGTTTTAATTTTAAACATTTAATAGATATGTTACCCCTTAGTAATTGTGCTTTAACAGTCATGTTAAAACTAGTTTTAAATACACAATAAGTAGGCTGTAAACAGGCTTTCCAACAGTTTTCCAACAGTATAAGCAGGCCCTTAAAACAAAAGTGCAACTCCACAAAACAGAAATACCCTGTTTTCCTTTGACCTCAAACTCTCAGTTCAGTCTGTGATGATGGCTCTGCTTTGTACCAGGAATGGAGAGGACGCAGAAAAAATAATTGACCCAGCAACAAAACTCAGAAAGGAAGACTGATTGATGTCGAGACTAGACAAGAGAACAGCCTTGACCCATTTTCCACAACCACGAACAACAAGAACGCTAAGTAAGACAAAGCAGCATAACAATAATAGTAATAATAAAAAAAACTTCTAACAATATGCTGAGCTTGTGATTAGAGATCCCCTTGTTTTGATGGCAAGAAATTGCATCCTTCTGCTACCTTAATAAGATCCCCATGACTGAGCGCGGCGGTTCAAAGCACGGGCATAAGGCTGGCGTTCCCCTGTTAATTAAGACTGCTGGCGGACTGTGTAACGGTCTCAAAGCTGTGTTTCAGTCATTCAGATTCATCTCCTCCTGACACTTGGCTGTCAGATACATCTTTATCGGTTACCCGGCAGCCTGTCGGCCGTGCTGCGCTACCAGGCTAAGAATGCATAAACAGCACCACCAGCGCATTTTAATGCCGACTACATGAAAATAGGATGTTACAGTAATCTAATTGCGCCAGACAAAGGGTGCTCAGTAACATCAGCTCCAGGGTTAAGATAGAAGGAGGTCTGAGTCCTCGATGTTGCGGGTCTGTTTTTCTCCCTTTTTAAATAATAGTGTTACCTGAATGCTCCCATGGAGGAAGGGTGCATTTCAGGACTCAGAGACTGCACAGAAAGGATAGGGTGTCTGCTTGAGTTACGCTGGCAGGAAAGTGAGCTCTGTTCGACACATGAAAAAGCATAGACTCAGGACAATTTTACTTCATTTGACAGCCTTCGTGATGCCCTTTGTGGATAATACTGACACACGGTTGTTTTCTGGAGAAGGCGGGTTCCGGAAGACTCTGGAGGGTTTTAAAAAATGCTTAGTGGTGGAAATGGATGGGGTTGAGTATATCCCAGAATGCATCTGGGTGGCCATGTGTGAGGACATGTGGGACTGTGGGCGAGCCCACAGGACATAGAGTTAAGTCCTCTGTGTCAGTCTGTCAGTGAATGAATCGATCACTCAACGATTCAATCCATCAACCACCCACCACAGTCAGTCAATCCATGAATCGACCAACCAACCACCTCACCTGCTCACCTCAATACCTGAAATCAATACTTACCAACCGGCCTGTATCTATCTGTCAGGTTTTCAAAGCAAAGCTTAGATCACTTTGCATGTCGGGCAGGATGAGCCAAGGCAGTTAGCCTGCCAGTGACTTTTGTCATCAGCACGGCCTCTTCTTTTGTGCCAGCACCACAGAGCCAAACACCTGGGGGCTGAGTTTCTTAGATCTTAAAGCTCAGGGCCCTGACGGAGAACTACTCCCATCAGAGAGATGGACACTATGAGAGCAGGGGAGTAGAATAGAGGAGTGGAGGGGGGCAGATGAGACCCCTGCTGCATATGCACCCTGTTTCAAAAGGTAGAAAGATGCAGAACCAGGACCAAGAACAGCACGGTATGGAATATGATAGGCATTCCAGGATGACCTTGAGGGACCTCTCTAGAGTTTGCAGGAGTCATAAATGTCTAACTAATCAGGAACCTCCCACAGAGGCAGAAGTTCATTTATCTTCTTTCTTTTCCCTCTTTCACTTCATATTAGAGGTTTTATTGATCAACCATTAATATTACATTAGCCTGAAGAGATAAAGCCGAGAAAGTTTACCCGCACTAGGCAAGACTTTGATGGAGAAAACAAAAACAAAAAAAAAAAAAAAAAATCAACTTCACGGTCACATAACCACAGCCCCCGCAGACACACACGCACAAAATCCCCGCATAAAACCGGAAACGGACCCTTTCCTTTCTCCCAGGGATGGAAGCGACATCGATTTTTTTCACCTTCCTGGGCGTGACTTGCGTCTGTTCCGCACGACAGAGCAATTAGGGGATCAATTATTAAGCGTGCTCATCACCTGGTCCGCGGCTAATGAGGGGAGCGGTTAACGGCGTGGAGGAGAGCCGCGCCGCCCGTGAGTGATGCCTGCCTGATTAAGACCGACAGCTTAAAGCTCAGCGTGCAGTAAACGCTCCTGTAAGAGCCTCCGACAAGAGGCCGCGGAGGCTCCAAAATAGCTTCCCCCCCGTCGCGGATCTGACCCATCCCATCTGCGCCCCGGAGCCAGGCGGCACGGCAAACATCCATAAGTCATGATCGAACGGCGTCTGAACTCTCGTCCGCGTCAGCTCCCTTCTCACGCGGTACCCATAATCCTCCGGCTCCGATGCGCGGCGCCTCCTTCTCCCCGCTCCGGAGGGAGCGATCCGAGGAGGGACCCGCTGGCTCCTTTCCATGCCCCCTGCTCCTCTTTGCCGTCACCCTGGCGGCCGCCTCTCTGAAGTTCAGCTTTGATCGCGGCCCTGTGTGCTGGAGACCCACTGCGCTCATTGTGCAAGCCGTGTTGACCCCCCTGCAGGCGGGCGCCGCGTAACCCCCACGCTCCATTTGCGCGAACCTCGCCCGGGCACGACGGCACACGTGGGCATGTTCACCCACGACCCCAGCGCACGTATTTACTCATCTGCTTATTATTATCATCTTGCTTTTTTAGATATCTGGCTAATACGTGCTCTCTAAATCCTACCCGCAGGCATTAGCCACTGTCTAGCGGGAGAAAACAAACAACTCACGGATAAGGAGATCAAGCAGAAAGCTGGGAGATACAGAAAGAACAGCGTCCGAATTTTTTTTTTTCCCCCTCACAATCACTTGCATTTCCAAGATGGCAAGATGAAGCACAACAAGAAAATTAGAGGGCGAAGTATTGGGTGAAAGGGGACAGAAAAAGAAAGGGGGGGGGTGATCGGAAATGATAAAGAGGTGAAGAAAAAGAGGCCGTGAAGGAGGGAGGTGCCGCTCTGACTGCACGACCTGCCATGTAGCACAATGCCATGGGCTTCTCAGTGACGGCAGCCATGTGCTCCAGGGCAGGGAGGCCTCTACATGTGAGGCCTGCGGCCTCTGCGGCAGTGTGACGTGGGATCGCCCGGCAACGCGGACTCCGACTGACATGCTAACGGCACTGCAGCTCTCTTTGGTACACGCGCAGTGAACAGGTCACGCGTGCTGGGAACGAGGCGTGGCTATTGTTCTGGTTCTGGAGAATAAAAACCAGTATGTGTGGGTGGGGAAGGGGGTTGGAAAGGCTGGGAGGGGGGTTCTCATGGTAATTAAAATCACTTGAGGAGAAATCTAATCACATGTGAACAAGGTGAGGGGAAGCGAGTGGGTGAAGCCACCTTTTGTGTATTTCCTCTGTGTCCGAAATTACATATTCCGAGCATGTGTGTATTAGAAGGATGTGCTGGAGCCACTGAAGTGCAGAGTGAATCTTATGTACCTTGTGTGGCTGCTGTTATCAGACACCGCATAAATATAAATCTTTCCCATACGACAGCACAGATTTTATGACCTGCAAATGACCGCAGAAATTTCCAGTTTAAATGCACGCCCTCGTCCAATCCACCGCCTATCTGTGTATATGTACAGAGTGGTGTTTTACTGATGTTGCTAAGTCCATGCTATTATGTGGAAAATGCACATGCTCTAGATGACCCCAAGTGCATTCAATCAATTTTATTCATCCTATGAGCGTTAAAATTTGTATGATGGACATCAGGAAAGTAGTTTACATTACATTATGTTCAGTTAGCAGACGCTCTTATCCAGAGCGACTTCCAGCACAAAAGAACAGAAGTGTATCCATTCAAGTTGAATGAGCAACAGTGTCAGACCAGGATAACAACACTCCAAGACTATTCAAGCCCTACCCTAAGTTAACTTGTGCAACCTGACTAGAAAAGGGAGGCCAAGTATACCAACATATATCAGTCACTAGATCACAGAATCCAAAGCACATTGCAATACTACATGTAAAATAAACAGAAAGTACTACAAGTAGCAGGTGTGAGAGGGCAGGGATTGAGAGTTTAACTATTTGGTGAGATAAAGAATATATTTCCTCATGATTATCATTATACAGAGACTAACCATTCAAACCACAGATTGTCTTTGATAGACAAAGCTGAGTCACTACATCCTTGTTTCTTGAAAAGCACTCAGTCAGTATTTGTGAATGGATTCATCTGCTACTGAAGTAGTTACTCTACCATATGCTTCCAATCCACCACAGGTTTACAGGAAGTTGTTCCACTTGTTTTATTTCTCAATGACCTCTGGGATATCAGAGGCAAGCCCCCTTGTGGTGAAGCGTTCAGATTTGCAGACTCAGTCTGAGGGACGAACAGTGAGGGCAGCTTCTTTCAGCTCCTCGGGCATTGGGACAGCCCTTAAGATGGCGCCGATCCTACTTCCTGTATCCAAAATGATGGTGAAGTGCAAAGTGAAGTAAGCAAGTGAAGGCCAAAAACTGGTTTGGGGAAAACAATGGCTTCATGTACCCCTCCCCCAGAACAACAGATCTAGGCACAGCTTACACACCCATAGCCCTTGCCCTTGTGTGAAAAATAGCTTAAATTGATCAAGGGTCAGAGCTTGAGGGCAAAATGTGGCTATGTGCTAGTAACCAGTGAAGAGTGAAGGAAAATAAGGGGCACGAGGGAGGGGAGAGATTAGGGGAGAGGTGCTCTCTCCTCTGCTGGAGTCCTACACAGAGGTGTAATAGGTGCCATCCATCATCCTTTCTATGTGGTTTCCCCACAGATATCAAAGGCTGTTATTGATCGAGCTCCATGACCCCAGGTACCAAGCAATCCCCTCCCACCTAACACCACACACGCACACGCAGACACACATATGCACTGCTAACACACGTGACCACACACACAAATACACATACACACGCAGACTGCGCTCGCACACATATACACTCACACATTTGATCTGTATGTGCTTAGTTTGAATGCTCATTTGTGGTTGTTCCCTTTGATTGCATGCATGTGTAAACAACACACACACACACACAAAAAAACGTTATATAGACGGGAATACTATTTTGTAAAGCTATTTTATAGACAGGAGGTGTGTTTGCATTTTTATGACTGGATTTTCACCCTGCTAGGCTCACCCAGATAAGGCATTTAAATAACACAGTCAACATACGCCCAATACATGTCATCATTCTCTCACCAAACCTGAGACTTGAGAGAGAAATGGAGGGAAATGGAGAGAGTGAGGAGAGGGGGGGAGGAATGCAGAGAGGGTGGCGAGAGGGGAAGAAGGAGGGCAAAAGGAGAGAGAAAGACAATAAAGAGACCCTCTGACTTTCAAAATCAATATTTATTACAAACAAGTATTGCCAAGGGAAAGCTCATGGTGGAAGAAAGAAGCAGTCACTCATTTGCCACTGCATGCAATTTTGGGTTGCCGAGACATTGCATTAGGGGGAGAACTGAGCGAATAAACAAACACGTTGTCAAGTAGCTGTCAACACCAGTCCCCCCCCCCCAACGGTGAACACACCCTTCCATTCAAGCGCCTCCTGTGCTCACAGCTCATCAGCCAGTGGGTAGCAGACGAATTCAATTTTCATACGAGATGCGGTGGAGAGGGGGAACCAGCTGTTCGGCCCCCGACAGGTGAGATACAAGCGCGCCTCGGTTGCACAGAAACATAGGTTCAGGGAATGGTGGGGTCCACTACGTGTGCAGTGCCCCCAGCAGCTCAATCCGTCCCGGCTGCAGGTCCCCAATCTCTTTTTTTTTTTTGGTGTAGAAGGGTTGTAAGACCATCCAACTCCTCGCTGGAGTTCAGCTCTCTGAGGAAGCAGCTCTGCCCAGCAAGAGACCGTCTGACACTTTCACACTGAGGGTGAAAGCATGCCTTCTCCCTGTCTATTGCAAGGGCATCTGGATGGGAATTTGGCTCTCTCAGACAGACTCTGTGCAGAGAGATTATGTAAGGCAATAACAGCAAGGGCAAAAATGATGCCCATGATGCATGATGTCATTGTACAGTTGTGAGCTTTGTTACCTGATGTGAGCCAGGGCCAAATAGTTCTTTATGAAATAAGAATAGTAATGATAATAAGTTTTATAGTATATAAAAGTATATATACTACAATATATATAGTATATATTGTAGTATATATAGTACTACATAGTATATGTACTATCTAACCACTTACAATAATAAAACATTTGACAGAGTGACTACTGGACCGGTTCTGTTCTTCCTGTGCCAAAATTTTCATAAACTCTAAACCAGCATGCCAGATGTGTATTGGAAGGAGTTTCACAGAGCAGCAAGACAGATATTCTATGTCAATGACAGAGAAGTGGCGCCAGGTCTTCCTTTGCATTCAGCTCCGTGGGGGTAACCCGAGTCCGTCTGTGACTAGAGAACCAGAGAATGGAGCTCCAAATTCTAACAACATTTGATAGAGTTCAAAGCATTCACCCCTTTGAAATTGCTCTGCTCGGGCCTCTGTGGGAAAGTTTTATCTAGAGTGAGGCATTTCACGGTCAGGTCAACACAAACTTTCATGTATTATACCTTTATTTTGTCTACCAGAACCAGGGAGATATTTTTACAGAGCAGAGCAGAATTGTAGTTACCTACACAATGGCTGAGCCAAAATTTGCCTGCAGCCATTTATTTTTGATAGCTGCAATTGTCCAATTGTGTTTCTGTGGTAGAATTGCATAGTGCATATGATGTTGGTGGGGGGTAGGGGGTGTCCCTGGCTGGTCTGGCTGTCTTGCAGACTAGCTTGCAAACTCACCAGCTGGCTAATAATCTTTGTATTTAATTTCTATGACTAGACGGCTAGCTAATGATATGTTATATAGAGCTATGAACATATTGGGTAGGTTACTCAGATCACTATCTAATAGCCTAATTTTGATGGGCTCACTGGTTTCATGAAAAATCTAACTAGCGTGCTATCTATGTATCCTTCCTGTAAGTGTGAGTAAAGTATAAATATAAAAATGCAATAAAATGCATTCTGAAACCATCTGACGTTAGCATATGTTAATGCTCTCATGACAGCAGGTTCATGTTGTGGACACTACTGTGGGGAATAATTAAAAATACAAATAACTCCCATTTCGATGGTAATAGGGGCTTTTCAGATAAAAAGAAACAAACAGGTTAAACTGTAGAACATTTTACAATAATATCAAATAGAACAACAATGAATGTTTTCAAAATTAACTGATGATGATATTGTCAAGTTTAAGAGTGTTGGAATTGGCATGGAAGGATTTAAGTTCAATGTTCATGAACTCTAGGATTCAAGGGTTAAACAATTGCTGTTAAGGACAGAGTCAAGATCTGGCATCTCTATTACCTGCATATACCTGCAAATATGAAATGCAAGTCATGTTTTTAATAAATTAGAGAACACATTTAATGTATTACAAATTATATCAAACATTTCCTTAATTTGTGCTACTTTATTCACATATTTTACGGTGCATTTCATTTTAAAAACCAAATATGTTCACTATATGTTGTTACCTGTAATAACTGTATTAATAAACCTTCATTACAGGTTAGATTTTTTTATTCTAACACACATTCAATTTTTTCAATCATTGCTGGGATTGATTTTACACAATGTTCTCTCTCAATGTTGCAGAAAAACTGAAGGTCCGATGACCCCCACGCAAACCGCAGTGGGACCTGCAAGTAATATAAAGTATCTGTGATTGTGAGAATGAAGATAACAATGCATGCTGTTGCCGTGTTATGGTCACCGTAACGGATGGTCAAGCGCTTATCAGGACGCCCTGTGCTCTGCTTAGCTTTGAGTCATTCCAGGTCACGGTCGGCACAGCCCCCCCCGCACATGAGCAGGTGGCATCCATTTTCAGAGTGGGAGAGAGAGAGAACAGCTGCAGTTTAGACGTATAGCTAATGACTGCGGACACTTGATGATGAATAGGATAAACAGTCATTAGGCTGAGTACATTTGTTGTTTCTGGTGATGAGTCTCCGTGGTTTTGCGGAGGCCCTGCGGCTTTTCTCTTGTCGCGCTCCTTGAGAGTTTGGCCTGAGTGCGGCCCCCTCGAGCAGCCGGTACCCCGTCTCAAGAATTCAAACGGCATCTTCAGCCCCCAAGCCTCTGAAAGCCTCCTTTTGTTCAGGGCTGAGCGGGTTTAGTGTTTGTTGTCCAAGTGCAGCAAACATCAAATGGGACTTTGATGTGGGGAGACTGGAGACACTGCCTTGCTGTCAGAGGGGCTCTAGCACTCCGCCGCTAATGCACTGACTGATGGGTGCTGACCGTGTCTACGCTGCTCTGTGTGTGTGTGTGTGTGTGTGTGTGTGTTAGTCTGACAAGGTGTTTTCTGTGCTTTTTTATGTCCGTCTGTCTGCTAATGCTTTCTCTGTCCACCTGTGTGTGTCTTTCAGACAATTGATGGGTCTGTTGCATGTGGGTACATACAGTAGGCATGTGTGTGTGTGTGTGTGTGTGTGTGTGTGTGTGTGTGTGTAAGTACGTGTGTGTAATATGTGTGTTTGTTGTCCAGCGTTGTCACACGGGTCAGTAATCGGGGAACTGGAGGCCTTTGCTCTGCGATTCACGTCCTCTGTAAACGCAGGGTGAGAGTGAAGGTCTCTGTTTGCAGGAGAGGGAGAGCGTTTGTACAAGTGGACCGGTTGCCGTGGGAATCCAGGCTCCACACCGCAGAATCTATTAACGCGCAGCGCACACTCCGCCCGGAAGGTCAACTCAAGGTGTACACGTCTCCCCCTTAAATAAAACAAATGAACCGTCTGAAGGCAAAGCAAGCAGTTGAAAGAGAAATACCCCTTATTATAACAAATAATAATAACAAATGGCTCTCCTTGATGTGTATTCCCTGGAACTTAATTATATTACAGGCATTAGCTTTATGTGTTTACTTGCGCGTTCTGCGAGTCCGTACCCAACCAACACAAATCACCGAGATTGCTCAGGCTCAAAAGAGATTCAAATGCGTCTTAACCACAAAGGAGCCAGCAAACAACAAAATTGCTAAGGAGCTCCTACCAGCCTGTTTAATCCATCTCTATATTACATTGTATTATGGTACATCATATACATTAAATGTTATTGTATTATTACATTATTTTACATAATTTCAGTATTACATTATATTATCATATTGTGTCTTTAGACAGACATCTTCCTTTGACTTTCATCTTAGAAGATGCTTCCAGCAGTCTTTTATGAGGTTCAAAAATAAAGCTATGGGATTGGCCCCACATGCATTTTATCAGATTGAGGTTGGGAGATTGCAATGGCCTGGCCAGAACATTGATTTAGACTTTGCTCATTGATTTATTTATAGATGTACACCATGGATGATTACTGTTCTGGAATATCCTTTTTTCCACCAATCTTGAGCTCCTTAGTAGCAGGAGCTAGACTTTTTTTGCCAGAGATGTTCTGCTGTGCATGAGAATCCATTTCATCCCTCGATTCTAACACAGACATTAGGAAGAGAAAATGTGAATGAACTCGAAGGCAAAACAGATACGCCTCCGCATTTCACAAAGGTGATATTTTTAACATTACCTGGCAGAAGCACCGAGTAACTTCCATAGCTTACATTTCATCCTTTCCTATAGCTGGGTATTTGCTGAAGTAGTCCAGATCAAGTGCTTTGCGCAGGTGTACATCGCCAGTGGCCTCACCTGTGACCTATAAGCCCTGCTCTTCATCAATATGTCACACTGCTGCTAAAAGCTCAATTTTTGTTTCATCTGACCCCAAAAATATTGGCCCAAGTGTCCTTCAGCTGTAATATGGAAAATGTTCCCTCCTTTGTATGCTGTAAAGATCTACTTTGCTGAAAATTAAGTGTGCATGTGCGTGTGTGTGTGTGTGTGTGCGCCTACTAAAATAAATCTGGAGGATGTATCTGGGCCTGACCTTGAAGTGACACAAGCAGTGGTGGCAATGGCAGAGACAGCAGAGTCATGACCGTGTGCAGCAGTATCACCCCGTTCTTCACTGAATTAGAGTAATTATAATTACAGGAAAAACATATAAGTGCTCTCAAAAAACAAGCAGCCTGCAAGCCCCAGCATGGAACAATTCTTTGGGTTTTGAAACACTACATGGAAGTTATCTTCTCCTCTTATAAAAGCAGGGGGCTCCTTGCTTTGGGGCTTAAATACATGGTAAGATTTCATCACAATTAATTGCAAAAAAAAAAAAATAATAATAATAATAAATAACGCTGCGCTCTCTCTCAGCTCAGTATTCCGTTCCAGGCTGTGACTCATCCAGCTTTCGGAACGCATTGTTAAATCAAGTCCAGTGCCTTTAATAGCAGGTCAGCATACGGTTCTGTTTCCACAGCTCTCCGAGTCCTTTCCGGTTCTCTTCACCAGAATTAAATTATTGAATCACGGGGGCATAAAATCACCTCCAGATGAATTTGACAAGAGCTATTAAATGAGTCCCAGAGACGCGGGCGCGCCGCTGGTTTGAATACTTCTCCTCACCTGCCGGACCAGCTGCCATCTCATCCCGCATTAATAAAGGCTTCCCATTCTACTCCTGGCCCGTGGGGCCGGCGCCGGCCGCCGCAGTCGCACCAGGAGCGGCTCGTTCACGTAGCGATCCTTCTGCTGCCGCCACGACGTTGTGCGAGGCGAGGCGAGGTGCGGTCAAGCAATGTTTTGAGTCGGGGGGGGGGATGAAGGGGGATGAATACAAATTGGGAGAGAGAGAGGACTTTTAACCTTGCCGAACGAAAGAAAAGTGCCTTAAGAAATTACAGGCAAACAACGTATCGGCGCGAGTGAAGTGCTTGCATACTGGTCAGAGAGCAGCAGTGTGTTTCTGAAGCTCACTGCTTCCCCATCCTTCCTTCAGCTTAGGGAACTTATGGAAGTTTACTGTTGTTCTGTGTCTTCTGTAAGCATGTTGGCCAGGTCTTTTCTTCTGCATTGCCCCCCGTCTCCCCCTCCCTCTCCTTCTCTCTCTGCTCCATTCATCTCTCTCTCTGCCGTCTCTCTCACACTCACCTGCCCCCACCAAATTGACTGTTAATTGAGAGCTAAGTGGTCACACTCGGAGGCTTGTTATGGGGGTTCACTCACAGAGAGCGGTGGAATCCATCAACCGATTAACGCCGGAGGAGAGAGGGGCCCCTCGGCGGCCGGAGGGGGGGGGGGTGCGCAGCAACGCTCGGATGGCTCGGACACGGGGCCGGAGGAGACTGCAAAATTTCCCAGCGCCCTCGAAAGTGATTGATCACTGTTTGTTAGTCTTACAAACGATGCGCCCCCACCGCGGTAACTTCCCGCGAACCCCCCACACGCAAGCGGCAAGAGATAAGAGTTCGGCCTATTACGGAGCACCGAGGGGGAAGTCTTCCGCAGCACGCCCCCTTCGCCTGGTAATGGAGCAATTAGCCTCTGCTCATTTTGTCGGATTCTGCGCTTTGGCGGGGCGAAGCCGGCCGGGAAACTCTTAGCGTGGAGAGAGCGAGTGCCAGTGCAGCGGGAGGCTGTCACTCATTATCACTGTAATTAGACGACCACAGCCTCTCGGAGCGCTGCGTTCCTTGCAGATCACAAACGAGCGTAGTGCCGGGGATGGCTGTGGCCGAAAAATGTCAGCGACTTATTTTTCGCTAAGAGAGCTCCCTAAAAAAATGTAATTATGTAACTCTCGTTTGTTGCTTCATCTTTCTATCGTCTGGCAGACTGTGGGCACTGGAACTTTATAATCTTCTTGATAATTTTTGTGGCTGACGCAACCTACAAGTAAGAGAGAAACAAACTGTGGACAAAAGTTTAACTTTTTAAAGCTAATTCATGAATGCAGAAATAACCTGCGAATGGGTTTTTGTTTTTCTTGACCATTTCCTAATTGTCTGAGCACAGATAATGGTGGGAGGGTGGAGGGGAAAGAGAGACGCACACAGAGGGAGGGAGCAAAGCAGGGAGAGAGGGGGAGAGAATACAAGTGATGAATCAGACCACTCAGACAAAACAACAGAAGAGCACCGGAAAGTTTAATGACAAGAACAGGCCTTTCAGCCTGTCTGGGTTGACCATTTTGCCTGTAGTCTTGAACAAGCAGACAAAGGCAGATGGACAGAAAGATGGAGAAGCAAACAGAAAGACGTGACAGTTGCGTTGACCTTGACATAGAGCGGGGGTGGGGGGTTTGCAGAGGGAAGTAGAGGTGCTAACTGGACTGCAACCACAAAGAAAATAGAGGACTCATACAGTGAATGCAGACACACCCACTCACCCACACACATACACGTGCGCACACACACACACACACACACACGCACACACACACACACACACAAACATCTCCCAGTGGGTCTCCGCCCCAATGTCGCCTCATTCTGTTTGACTCAGCAGGACGATGCTCCTCATGACACGCTCAGGTTCGCTATCAGGACAGACACACCAGCAAGAAGCGCAATGCAGAGCTCCACAGCAACGCAGGAGAGCACGCCAAACAACGTCAAAGCACCCCGCAGTCCAGTCCACCAGACTGAGCAGGTCTCGGCCCTCTTCCTCTCTCTCTCTCAGCCGTGACCGGTTCTCCTCTTCTGATGGTCTCCCTGGCTAAAACAGCGGCGATTGCATGAGCCGACTGTAACCGACGGCTACGGATCACAGGTCAGTGCTGAACCCGGGTATCCGGGCGAAACGAGAAGGAGCCCGGTCCGAACCCGCGACGCCCGTTCCCGCTCCCGCCGCTAAGCAAACACCGCCGCTGCGGGGAACAGAGAGCGACATCATTTCATTTCACAACGCAGTGTTTAATGACAAACGGGCCCGGCGCTAATCCCCCCGGCTCCCAGCCATCGCCCCTCTCTCTGGATCTTATCCGCCCGGTTTATCCACACCGCCGCATCCCCGGCGCCCAATCCCGGGCTCATTATCCGGCGGTTAATAACCCCTCTCCCTCGGCTCGATCCCACCCCTGACAAGGCCTCCCAGGCCTGCGCCGGGCCTTATCAGCACGGCTCATATCCGCTTTGTTTAAGCCCGGCAAATAATGGAGTGCCTCGAGTCTGCGATACCTTCGTTCCCGAGCTCTGTAAACACCACCCCCCCTCGCCCCCGCCCCTCCGTCTCTCCTGTGAAGGCAAACACTCTCACAGGAGCGCCGCCCGGTCTGTTTGCCCGTCCTGTCTCCCTCGTTTCCCTCTCTCAAACATTTCAAAACGGTCCCTGTCTCACCAAAGCCCTGTGCAATTACATTTAACTGCCCAGCAGAATTAAACAAGAATTAGGCCGCCGATAAATCCAAGTGACAATATTGCATTGTTAAAAACAGTAACGTTGGCTGTTGTGTTCTTGCAGTGTTTCTCCTCCTGTAGCAATTATACGCATGTATTCATGTGGGGGTCTGATTATGAAATGATGTTGTTTCGGTCAATCTATCTGTTTAATTCTGTATTGACTGTCACACACAATTAAAGCTAAGGCGCTAGGCAAGGTCTGCATTAACTTACATCAATGATACATCTCCCTTATTTGAATGGGTATATTTAAAGTCCCATACAAAAAATGATATATTGAGAATGTATTCTAAAGAATGTACTTTTAGCTCAATCAGTATATTGAATACACGTAAATTATTACTATTTTGCTATATTGCAAAATAGTAATAATTTACTATAATTTATACATTTATTATTATTTATATTATTATATATTATAAATATATTATAATTATTTATATAATAATTTAAATGTATTTGCAATATATTCTTGAAGAAAATATTTCTCAGTATATTACCATATGTTCCATTTTTGTATGGGGTTAAAAGAGCAATATACCAGCGCATGATGTGTCATACATCCTGTGAGTGGATGTAATTCTTTCTTTTAATCATTTTTGCTGCGTCTTTTTTTTGCCTATTGTTTTGTGAGTATTTGTCACAAACATGACCTTGTATGTAATGGCACCCACTGGAAGCAGCCACATTAATGGTGGAAACAGCTGGGTGGTGACCTTGATTTCAGTCACAGAGTCACTGTAGTCACACAGAGGTCCCAGCTGTGAGGGGTGCATCTTGGCTCATTCTTGGTCCCCTCGGTCTGACCCAGCGGCTGTGAACCAGACCCCCGCTGTCATGCAGGCTGTCCCCTGTCCTCTCTGAGGTCAGTGCAAGTGAATGGGGACAGTATGGAGGGGTGCAGAAAGACCTTCTTATGTGTCTGAAGGTCTGAAGTTTTTTATGAGGGCTGTTGGCACTTCACTGTTTAAACTGAGAGCATTCTAAAGCACTCGTCACTCAGTATAACAATTTAAGGTGTGCATGTCAAAATGATTAGGCAGTCTACAGTTGAGTAAAGGACACTCATGTATTCCCATGATTATTGATACCTGACTTTGTCATTGAACTCAAATACTTAATGATTTAAATGAAGCCGGAAACAATAAAGATGCCGCTAACATCCTCTGACAAAAGCAACTCTTAAGAAGTCACTCCTAATGACTCTTAAGAACAGACGCATCTTCCTGCTATTCTATTCTCTCTATTCTCTTGGTCTCATGTCTCTTGCATATTTCACAGACCTCCGCAGAGACTGGTCTGAGATTGGCATAAGCACGGGGTGTGGGCAGAGGCCAGAGGGAGGAAAAAAAGCTCATGACGGCACAGATGGGGGAGAGAAACAAAACCAGCTGTTTCCTTGAAAGTGGAAAGCAGAAGTTTGTACGCGAGGAGCTGTTGGTTTGTCTCGCTGCTGAGCTTTCAGACCAGAGGAGTGCCGGAGCCGCGCCGAACGTGGCGGTGCATCCAAATCAGAGCTGCGGCGGAACAAAAGCACAGTGGGTCCCCCTTTTCCGCCCCCCCCCCCCGCCCATCGTCGTATTAGCGTGGAACAAAACCGCCTGGATTTGGGCAAACTTGGCGTCGCGGAGGCCAGGGCCGGAATGAAGAATTCATGCCCACCTCAGATTTCTGCCTGCAGAGTTCTGTGGACAGGCGTCAAGCATGAAAAGGGGAGAAAAAAAACCTTCCGGCGTCATTGTCTTTGTCCTCACTGTTGTTTTTTTTTCTGAGGAACACTTTTTAAACTTTCAAAGGCTGTGTCCCTGAATCCTATGGGATTACCCAGAGCTTGGAAAAAGACGACAAAAGCTCATCCAAACTTCCTTTCCAAAGTGACTCTTTCTTTCTCTCTCTCTCTCTCTCTCTCTGTCTCCCTCTCTGGTTTGTGTTGGTTTGTGTGCAGGGAAGGACAAGGTGCCATAATCTGAAATCTCTGCTCCTCTGTGTCACTGCAGATCGGCATGGCCCAAAGACACCCCCTCCCCCCGCCACCCCCTCCCATCCTTCCACTCCTCTGAAGCCTCGTAATGTTCAATTGAAAGTTTGCGAATCAAAGGACAATTTAATAATTGATAACAATTTTAATGGTTGGGGGTGCACCAGAGGATAGGGCATTGAGGCTGTATCAGTATGAAATTCTGCTTCTCTGCGGTTTTGTCTGCCTCTCAGTATTGGTGCCACTGTCCCTGGGTGACCCTCCCCACACACACCCCCCCAAACCCTGAAACAGCCTGACCTCTTCTCACTCACATATTGGACAAAAGACAAAATAGATTTGAAAAAATATAAAATGGCCCAGTGACAGGGGCAGATTGAGACCCGGTTCAACCTCGGGCACACAGCTGAATGTGAACGCTATTACGCTGTTCCAGTGCGCTGCCATCGATCCAGTAACGACCCTCCCTTACAAATGATTAATTACTATGCAAACTGTAACTAATGAGCTGATCGTTCTTTTGATTTATACGTGTTTCTCGTGTGAGGAAAAAAACTGAACGCTCTGAGAGCCTAGCATAAATTCCCCTCCACCAATGAATACCAACATGTGATTATCTGCAGGTACTGCGCAGTCATGCCACCATCTTGACCTTGCCATGTTTATTTTGGGAGATGATGAAGGGATTTTGTCACATGACCGATTTTTATGCTGTTTCTTATAAATAGAAACGTCTGCAAGGAGAGACAGAGCTGAAGCAGGGGCTGTGATCTAATTAAAGCTCCTGATCACCCCCCTGAAGGTGTCCTTTCATTAATATGCTAATAGTGGCCTGGTACTGGGCTTTCAGTTCTACACCCTCAGTGTCTGGTGTGTCGTTTCTGATGGGAGGCGGGGGGGGAGAGGTCAGAGGTCTAATTGAATCCGGGCCCTTGTCCTTTTATCGAGCATAATTACAGACCTGCCACCACCATGAATGGGATCACAGTGATCTCCTCTGCCCACTTGAAGATGGACACGCTAGCACA
Organism: Megalops atlanticus; assembly: GCA_019176425.1. Lineage (NCBI taxonomy): Eukaryota > Metazoa > Chordata > Actinopteri > Elopiformes > Megalopidae > Megalops > Megalops atlanticus. The sequence goes on from CM032880.1 coordinate 10,536,740, forward strand.
TACCCCTGCCCCTAGGGCAGGTGTTGCAACTCCACCCCCCACCATGAATATTTATGATTCTTGCACCAATGAGAGGTGTTTGAAAGGCCTTCACTTGCCCCGTTCACGAAGCCGGCTCATGGATCCACTCCCCTGGTGCTGATCCAGGATCAGTACCTGCCATTTATCCCATAATAACTGGGGTTTGGGAGCAGAGCTGGGTAGTATGATCTCAGGAGACGCAGGGGAGGATAATTGCCCTGCAGAGGAATAATGACACCCAAGTCCCTGTGCAAATGGGGAGAACATGGGAGGGGGAGGAGTGAGGGAGTGAGGGAGGGCAAGAGAGGAGTGGCAGATTCACTGATCCTAGAAAATTAGGACGGGTAACCTCCTTTATGCAATCATTTTTCATACATAGAGGATAAACAGGCTATTACTGAGATGCTTTCCATTCATTGGTTATAAATTACTTGCTCATTAGTAACACGTAATTATAGGATTATTGATGGTTTCGGTCATTAATCGAATTCAAGGTTGCAGTACACATACCCTGTATATCTGTACTAATCCAGATGCCAATATTTCTGGCATTGGTTCAGTTTGAGGTTTGCAATCTCTTTCAGCATATCTAATTTCAGGTACAGGCTATTTATATAGAGATTTTTGTATATGGTTTATAATGATAATTTGTCATGATACATTTGAATCATCAAAAATCTGCTAAGCTACAACACATGCCTGCTTAAAAGGTTTAAGAAATTTGAAAGGTTATTTCAATCATTGTGTGCCACATTTTTTGAGCGATTTATGAGACTGAATTATTTATGAACCATCTATTTCTGTTGAGGCGTGATTATATTTTTTGTTCAAATTTGTTGTTATTTTGCTTTATGTTCATTGGTGCATGTCGAAGGTCTATGAGGATAGTTAAGCACTAAGCAGCACAAACAAACAATAAACAAATGAACAAACAACAAAATGAGCGGGTTTGTGATGTGAATTTCAATCCAAAAAGTCTGCAAGTGAAATTCTTGGCCAGTTTGACAGTTACATTATTGAAAAAACTTCAGTAAAACTATTGGGCTCCATCATTAATAATAGTCCCTACTTCATTTTTGACTGCAGCAAAGAATTGAATGAACATGTAATCGAAATGCTAACTGTTTGTTGGACACGTCATTGATATTTATTGAACTACTTGCAGTACTCTCACCAATTATAAAAACAGTGGTTTGTGTGAGCAAGTACTATCACCTAATGAAGGAAGTACTAGTGCCAAGATGTTTGCTCTGGTGTGTGCCAAAAAGTAAAATGCAAGAGAGTGTATGAATGTGTTCATACTTTTATTTTTATAGTGCAAATAAGGAGCCCCAAAAATAATCGTGTCCCTCACTCTGTCATTTACTCACTGTGTGAGTGGTTCCCACAAAGTGACAGCAGTAATTTAATTTCAACACTAGGTGATAAAAATGTGCTTCTAAAAAGATCTACTAGACTAGTCACAGTCCCTGAGCATTGTCTGTTCTTGCTTGTCCTGAAAGTTTTTTTCATCCATCTTACACAAGTAAAAGTAGTCGTACTGTCAGGCACATTGGCTTTATATAGATGTAGCCTCAAATTTCCTAATTGCAAAAAGGTATAGAGCAATCACACACCCATTTTACAAAAGTGCATTGTTATATATGCCTTTGATGGAACGGTGCTGTCATGATTCCATCGTACATTCCGCAACTTTAATCTAGTCTCCACAGAGTAACTGCTTCCATTGTAATAACCTAAGTGTAATGTCATTGGAATGGATTCTTGGCTGCTTTGATATTCTGCTTAACACACATCTAGACTCAGTGTCACTTCTGCACAGGCTTGTCAAGGACAGAGTGTGGGGAGGTGGGGCCTCAGGGGGAGGGGGCTATGAGGGGATGTAGGAGGTTTGGGGATTAAGCATGCGTGTGTGGTGGGGTGTACGTTGTCCCCACAGGCTTTCTCTCACTGGGACGTCGCTCTGCTGCTCTGAGCCTGTCTTTGAAGTGGGTCCCCCGCCAGGTGAACTACAGGTGTTTCCGTGGTGAAACTGATACCGCAACTCCATCAAAGACCCCCCCCCACCACCCCACCCCCCCCCCCCCACCCCGTCCCTCCAGGGGCCTCGGGGTCCGCAGCCACTTCTGGTGGCGCGTACCGCCATCCTCCCGCGCTCCGGAGTCATTTGTTCTCCGGCTCCAAAGCGGCAGCACGACAGCGTTCCCTCCAGAACGGCGCTCTGAGACCGGGAGAGGCGCCCGTCTGGCCCCCATCTCTGCCATCACGCCGGCGGCGGGGGTGTGCGGGGCGGGGGGCAAGCGGTCCCCCTTCCGCGCCGAGAGGCTTGAATGGAAGAGCACGCGTCTTTTTCGCCGCGGGATCCCGCCGGTGACGCCGGTGACAGCAGCGTGAGCACTGAGCTCGCAGCCGGCGTCTGAGGACAGCATATGTCTCAGAGATATGTGCGGAAATTGTTCTCTCAGGGAGACGGGAAAACGTTGAGTACATCTTCTTTTAGAGAGAAATGCCTTCTGTAAAAGCTCCATGAGGAACTCTCAGAGCATCCTGCCGTCAGCATTCGGAGAGGAGAGAGAGAGAGAGAGATAGAGAGAGAGATAGAGAGAAAGAGAGAGAGAGATACACACAAGTTCAGATTAAGGGCTGAACACAATATATCAGCCACAGCCTCTCCTATGGTGTATATCTGTATGTGTATGAACATTAGTGTTTATGTGTGTGTGTGTGTATGTGCGTGTGTGTGTGTGTGTTACTTTATGAATGTCAGTGTATGAGTACATGTGAGTTAACATATGAGTGTGTGCATTTGTGCTTGTGTTCTTCCCTGGTGGTGATTTTCTGATTGACCTGAATGGAGATTGTGCATCTTTCACAACAGTGACCACAGCCTGAGGAGGTCAGACAACACTAAGGCTAATGTGCTACTTACCTTTACTCCCATTCTGTTGAACTCAGCCTTCAGCAGTGTATTTTTAAAAAAACATGGCAGATTGCTGCACGGCACATGCAGAAAGACACCTTACACTTGCACAGCAACACATGGACCTCTTGTAAGGATTCCACTGAGCAAATGCCAGCTACAACTGCATAGCCAGGCACAGAACCAAAGACAGACGTCCAGAACAAATACAATGAATCAGAAACAGGGAAGTGGACAAACATCCACCTGCCGTCAGCTACAACGCAGAGTCCCTTTCTCTCTCACCACTTGCTGTTTGGTTGCCTCCTTCAACCAACCGAACAACAGGCAAAGAAGGAGGCACACCAGTTTTAAGAACACATTGAGTCTCTCATCTCCTCTCCTGTTAGAGGGATGACTCATGTGTTTTTTTTTCTTTCCTCTGGTTCAATCTCTTCCTTAAAACCCCCCAAAGGAAGAATGTGTTTTTTGGCATGGCTGAAATGGCAAGCCTCTGACAAAGCAAAGCCCCTCTGCATTACTCTGTGAATACACCCGTATTTTGAACTAAATTCCTGCCAGTTGTCTGGGTGAGCCACTCTCTTATCATCATTTCTGAGGTACCTTGGAACTCTAACCAACCAAAACACAGTTGTTCAGAGCCAGTGCCTGTGCATGGGTGCATGTGTGTGTGCACGTGTATGTGTGTGTGAGTAGAGAGTGGAGAGTGTGTTTATTTGTTTGTGTGTGTGTGTGTGTGTGTGTGTGTGTGTGTGTGTGTTTGGATGCATATGTGTATAAGTTTGTGTGTGTGTGTGTGTGTGTGTGTGTGTGTGTGTGTGTGTGTGTGTGCCCAGATTCTCCAGCTTTCATTAAAGTGCTCAAAAGGAAGGGGGACGGGGCCAGTAGGACCGTCCTCCCACTGTTTCCATGGACACAGCGCAGAGCAAAGGCCCTCGTCCCGCATAGACGCCGCACAAGTTTCAGTATCGGTCTCTCAGTTGCACTCCTTTGTTCCACCTCTTTTTTGTTCTATTGTATCGTCTCCTCCCTCCGTAATTCTTTTTCCGCTGCGCTCTCCAAATTCTCCCCTGCCCTGCTCGGTAAACGTCTGCCTTGTTACGGATATGTGCTTCCCACTGTGTTGGACTTGGCACCGGTGAGGAGAGGATTTTGCCCGTTGTGGGTGTGTTGGTGCCAGTGCCCCATCTCTCCTTTTGTGAGGGTTGTGTGATTGAACTGAAGGCTGTGCTTTCAGTTTGGTTGTTCGCTTGCTGCAGAATGTATGTATATATCTGTAACTGTACCTGTATGTTTTATATGTACTATTTATAAACACATACATACATTTGAATTGCAAGCACAAAGATGTTTGGGCAGCAAATGGGTGGCAGTGTAGCATAGTGGTAAGGAGCAGGGCCCGTAACCAAAAGGTTGCTTGTTTGATTCCCCGCCAGGGCACTACCTATGTACCCTTGGGAAAGGTACTGAATTCACAATTGCCTGAGTAAATATCCAGCTCTATAAATGGATAACGCCGAAAAAAAAAACTGTAACCTATGTAAGTTGCCCTGGATAAGGGTGTCTGCTAAATAACAATAATGTAATGTACATCTTTGTTCTTCGGCACAGTTCAGCAGAGGATGAAGCACCAACTCCTTGGAGCCTGAGCAGATATTCTGGCTGCAAAGCCACTGAAACACACAAGTTAAATACAGGGACTCAAGCGTGAGGTAAAGGAACCTGCAGAGCACAGTCCTCCACCGTAGAGTTTGGAGGGCTACATCTAAAACTTCTGCTAAGCCGATGGCTCTGCGCGTCACCTTGCCCAGCATTGTCAGACACGGGTAAAGTCCCTTGGTGCTGTTTAATTGTCACTGCAACAGAGCTGCCTTCACCTGAGCAGAGCTCTTTTCCTGTCTCCGGAGAATTCTCTCTCACAGAGCAGGGCTATCATGACCTGCATGGTGTGATAAACCGTGGGATGGTATATTAATGTGGCCTTTAAAAGTTACATTAGGGCGTAAGCTATCACTTATTTATAGTGCGAGGTTAGGAATATATGTATCTCTAGGCAGTGTGTTTTAAAGATGTATGAGAGCTATAACGCTCTATTAAAAATTGATCCTGGGCTCTGCTCAGTATTGAATGAGGTGGGTTTTGGTGCCCAAAAAGCCACTGCCAGGACAGGGGGAGGGGCAAGGTTTCAATACCTCAGCGCCCCCCCTCCCTGAGCATGATGTGCTGTCACCGTCCCCCTGCCATCACGCCGCTGTGGACAGCCATCTGAGCTCGGTCCCAGACGGGTTCCTCTCCGCCTCCCTCCACCTCTCTTCGCCTCCCTCCGTCGCCTCGTCCTCCCTCCCCTTCCCTCCATCTCTCCCGTTTCCCCCCCTGCACCGCGGCCCTCAGACTCGCCGCGTCTCACACGGCCAAGCCCCCGCCAGGCCTCCGTCAGGTGTTTTGCGCTGATATCGAAAATTTCGGCACGCCGCAGAAAAGAAACGTCTCCGTAACTGTAAATAACGGGCCGTCTTGGCTGCAGAACGTGATGCCGTTTTGAGCACCTGTCAGTTCAATGGCCTTACCCCGTTACCCTGTCAAATCCATTGTGTTTTCACACCATAATATGAACTAATGAGGTCAAAGGTCATGACAAAGAATGATGCATTTCAGCTGCATTTTAATTTAAATGCAACCTATTACTTTTAACCTGATCAATGCTGGAATTCTAACTAACAACTGATCACATGCAATCTACTGAATCTGAGCCTAGCACAATAAATAAGAGGACATACTGTCTGAACTGCTTTTTGCACCAGGGGAGCTGCCTTTTTGAAGGACAATAGAATTGGAAGAGCAAAACCAATGTGTTTATCTTCGAAGCCCTCATCAAGGTAGTCTGTTGCCTATTCACTTCTATTGTTCCACTTCAAGTGTTGTTGAGTGTTTATGTGCTTACTGCTTTACCTGTTATTACACACCTGGTTTAAACTGCAAGGTAGTACCTTTCTTTGTTTTTTAGGATTTTATATGGCTATCCATGTTTTCATATCCACTGTGTTCTTTAGTCATACCACAGAGTGTAGTATCAGCAAAGAGAATCCACACTTTCATGTGATTTTTAAATTTAGCCCCTTTTTCTAGTACCTTTCTATGTTTTTTAAGATTTTATCCAGCTATCCGTGTTTTCAGAATACCAAACTTGTTCTTCAGTCTTACAGCAACCACAGTGAGTATTTTCAGCAAAGGGTGTAATGGGAAATGCAAGAAGCCATACTTTCATGTGATTTTTTTTACTTAACCCCCTTTTTTATCTTAACATACATGACAATCATCCTACGGGAAAACCATGGCTTTCCTGAAATCAGCTTTGTTTGCGGCCAACGCATCTCCCTGGACATGCTTCCTATGACTGCAAAGGGAAAGGAGTCCAGTTCTGGATCTGTTTTAGGTGCTACTACACAGCTAATGCAAACGTGTGCTGTGACTTTTTTTTAATTATTACTACCTGAGGGAGGGGCTGCAGTGTTTACAGGGGTTACACATGCATCAATACACACCTCTTGATATTTGCTTCAGCATTGCTTTATATCTCCACGTACCTTAGGGGGCAGGTGTGCATGGGTGCTGAGCGACCTGCAACACTGCAACAGCGTGGTAAGCTAATTTAGAACTGATTAATGCCTTGCAAGTGACTTAGCTTGCAATACAGCTTCTAAGCTTGCTGGCTAACTTGCTTATAGGTATTATCATGCTAAGCTTATTTTGCATTGATTAATGTTTGGCTGGCTACTTAGCTTCTTATCAGGCGACTTAAATAGCAAGCAACAAATACCATGGCAAGCAATTTAATTTAGCTTGCTGGCCATGCTTTGTGTGAACATATGAGCAATTTAACATCACAATGGGTTTTCAAAAACAGTGAGCAATTTCTTCATTTGTGTCCCCTGGTGAGCACCACCCCCCACCCCCCACCCCTCCATCCTGCTGCCTGGTTTAAGCACAAGGTCTCAGTCTGCTTGCTTCTGGTCTGACATACCAGCTCTCAGTCTACCTAACCTTCAGTGTACCTGCCACTGGTGTTAAGTGCAAGCCTGGGGTCTATTTGCCACTGGTCTTAAGCACGAACCTGGGGTCTACTTGCCACTGGTCTTAAGTGCCAACTCTCAGTCTACCTGCTGCTGATCTTAAGTGGTCTTGAGCAGGAACCCTCAGTCTACCTGTGGCTAATCTTCAGCAGGAACTGTAGGTCTTTCTGATGCCGGTCTTAAGCGCTAGCGCTCCTGTTACAGGATGTCTTTATCAATGCTGAAATAATCTCATTCGGTGATAGTCGGAACACAAGCACCGTAGACACCAAATGAGAGAGCTTTTGAGGGTCTCCCGGGATCAGATTTCACGTCGGCATAGGAACAAGAAAGGAGGCAGCAACAAAGCGACAAGGGTCCCTGTGAGAACACTTCAGGCCCTGCACTGAGAGGAGGACTGGGTCAAGCCCTCCTCTGCTCATCAGTCACAAATGCGAGCGCGTGTATGCATGCACATGCCTCTTGAGAAGGCCCCCCCTCCTCCCCAGGGCCATGGGTGTGATGTTTCAGTCACCACAGCAAATGTTCTGGTGAGTCCGAAACAACAACAGAACTGTTTTTCCTCAACAGTCCCTTTAATTGGCCCGAGTGCTCTGTCTCAGAAATTCGATAGTTTAGAGGCCTGATGGGAAAAAGCATCTCACCCAAAACAAGAGGTACCAAGACATGCTGTGAATTTTAGTTTATGTTTTTTTTTATTTGTGAGACACAATGGTGCATTGAAAATATTATGTTGTTAAAAATCTTCTAACATCAGACAAAATTCTTATGTGATGCCTGTTTTAATCATACATGGTTTTTTTAAAATGTTACTGTTCTCAAATGTTACTGGTCTCAAGATTTTTTTGTGTATGAGGATACTGCTCAAATAACTGCTCATTCAAGAAATATATCTTAAATCCCCTTGTTTTAAGATAAATCATCTTTCCAGCTTTTGGATTTAGCTATATGTTGGTAAGTGTCTTCAGCACACAAGTGTTGCATCTGTTAAAAGGAAACACGACGTGCCACCAGGGGGTGGAGGTGGAACCTCCAGCTGTAAGCTTTGAGCCAGTAATGCTGTGTCCTCACCGGCCACATCCTGGTGTACTTGGATTGCATCTGGCTCAGAGCCACTCAGAATGGCCATTTGCATTTCTCATTGAATTTCCTGCAGGTTTACCTGTTCCAGGATTCCACAGCATCAGCTGCCGACTGTTTGTCACTCTGCCTCTACGTGCCAGTTGTCGAATTAGCATTTGTGAATGCCCATTGTCATACCCTAGCGAACAAAAGCACTTAATTTGGAGGACAACTTTGCTCATTTATTTACAGTAACAAATGCAGGTGAAGGTGGTACTGGCAAAGTTCACCTGCAGAGATGTCCTGAGGTCAGCAGCCCTTGTGCAGTAGGTGAGAAGGAGAAATGATCATTTAAACCGCCATTTTGGCTCATTTTACACACATACAAACACACACATACACACACACGCGCGCACGCACACACACACACACACACACACACACACACACACACACACACGGCTACGGCAATGGCTGCAGAGAACCAGGTCAGGAAATAAGCTGCAAAGCCCGTTCTCTGCTCAGGTTGAGCTATAACCGAGAGGCATGAGGAAGCTATAAAAAGGGCAGCTGTGTTAAGGTGCAGTGGAAGTCAGGCTAATGTAAACAGAGCATTAGTGTATAATAACAATAACTCAACGCTACCACAGAGGGGAACTTTAAACGATCGACTCTCAGTGTTTACAGTGACCTTTGAGATAAGAGACCTCCTTTTTAAGAGCCGCGTGCGACCTCTCCTTGATTTATTGATAGTTATGCTTCCTTATTATTTGCCAATTTTTGCAGCACGTCATTATTAGCATTTTATGTGAGCTGCTTTTGTTAATTTGTATTCTTTCGATGTGTGCTGCGCCCAAGCTGAATCAATAAATTAGGAGCCCTGCTGTCCTTATGTATTCCAAACAGGCCATTCCGCATTCTTATTTGCAGGGCAAACATACACATCGCCGCCCACAGCGCTCTTGAAGGCCACCGTTGATTCCAATTTGAACACGTTAGCTACTACTAGTGGTCTTTGTGGAGAACGGCACTTCTAAGACACACAGGTCGAATTCACTCAAGACCCATTGGCTACCCCTAGTGGTCATCAGCGCGAACTGCATCATTTGAATAGAAATACCGTTTATGCTGCGGGTAGCAGAGAAAGTGACCTTGGCTGTGTTCAAGGTGACTGAAAATAAACACAAGGAAGCTCACTCTGCTGTCTTGTTGTCCACAGGGAATCAGCTAAACTGTTATTCTCCAGCACCAGGGTTGACCACCAAAGGCTCAGCTATGATATCTTAGGACCAGAGTAAATTAAAATGGTTGTATTTATTTGCTGCAAATGTAATTCAATGAAGAACAGATCAGGAATCATATATAACAGTTTTAAGAAAACATCTAAAATCTTCAACTTGGCATAAAGTGTTTATTATCACTAAAACAAAATGCTACATAAGAAAGTGAAGTGTTAAATATGTAATTGGAAACCTTCCCTCAACTCTTTTTGAAAAGCATCACATCCTGTTCCAGCCGCCTCTTCCCCATTGCTGTGGCTCCTTCTCTCCTTCCTCCTATCCCTCACACTTGCCTTCCCTTGTTAGGCCTTAATTTTTATGCACGTTTGTGAAATCTCTCTACACTTCTTTGTGCCTTGCGTGGGTGGTGTTTTTTGCGTGTTTCGGCAATTGTGAACCTACGGAGCCCAATGAGCAAAATGGAGACGCATTTATGCGTGCGCGTGTATGTGCACATGCAGGTTTTTCTCGCTCTCCGTCTCACAGCATGCAAGCAAAACGGCTCGATGTGCAGAAGAAAAAAAATAACGGCATTATAATGACGGGGACTGTGGGACTGAGCTTTTATGAGCGCTGAGAGATGGCTTAAACCCCACCGTTTAGCACCGCTCGCGCTCCTTAAAGTGACATAAGTGTGACAGGACTATTATACACTCGGCTGAGCCTGTCGCACCAAATCCGAAAGCCTGGAATAAAACAGGTGTTCAGCACGCGTGGGTCCAGAGACGGGCGAGCGGGCGGCTTCAAAGCCGGCGCGGGGAGATTGTGTGCGACACGTTTGCATTGAAAGCATCTGCCCGAAATCAAAAGGATGAGAGCCCTTCGGAGCCGGTTCCAAACGGCCCGGGACCGATCGACCGTTTCTCACCGCTTCTCCACCTTCACATCCTGGTGAGAACCTCTAACAGTGTGACTGCAAAAAATAAAAAGAATGAAGTGATGAATAGCACTTTTTGTTTGTATATTCATGGATATGTTAACGAGCAGAGGTGAGTCGTTAGAGAAGTAAGATAAAGGCTGTTTAGGAGCACCCCCTCCTTCTCTCTCTCTCTCTCTCTCTCTCTCTCAAATATGGGAGAGGAGGGCCAGGTTAAAAAATACCAAAGGTGTTCTCTCAAGGCAATGTTTTTTTCCTTTTGCTTGCCACACACACACACACACACACAAAACAAACGCAAACACAATGACACCAGGCAAAAAAAATCCTTGATCCTCACTTCCCCTGACTGCGCACGGCTGCACGCCTCGGGATTTCATTCTCTGTGCATTAATAAATAAAGCAGAAGGTCCAAATCCCTCGGCCTGTGTCACAGCACTGGATATCACCTTAGAAAATGACCAGCCAGTCGTGAAAATATTCATCCGGACTATGTCAGCTCGGCTGGGCTGGAGGGGGGCGGAAGAGCCACGCGCTCTCCACCTGTACAACTGCGGCGCTCAAGGACTGCGTTCAAAGAAGCGGGCGAGAAATCCGAGAAGAGAAAACACCAGGAAAGGGGAAAAAAACCCCGTTTCTGCATCTCTTGAATTGGATGAGGTTTCCAGTAACAAAGAAACAGGATGTACTGTAACGCAGTGACAGATACACCACTACAGAGTGGTTATGAAGTTTTCGGTGAAAACTGTTTTCATTCTCCCCAAAGACTTTCCCTCAACTGAAAATATTTGGACTTTATGGAAACCTTGTAAATTATATATTCCTATTGATTATATTTTTATGTTTTCTATGGTTTGTTTTGCTAGGAAATGCAAGGAATTTCACCAACGTGTGGGGAATAGAGGCATGCAAGCAGTGGTGCTCTCTGCATATGTGTTATTGAAAATACCCTGCAGTTCAACCTTTCATGATTTTATCATATTTTGCCCAGATTTATGACATCTTCCTCTGAATAATCACTATTAGCAGTACAGCAATACATTTCAGCCTCAAAAGATTACATCCAGTGGCATGTTGGTTAAAATAGTACTATGTTTGGTTAGCCCTGTGCGGGAAAATGATGTGTACTAGCAGATGCCTGCAGATTAGTGAGAGCTCACACTGACAAGCTCCAAGAACATCCAAGTGATCCTACCAAAGTGACCTAAAGAGTTTACAATATTCAGAAGATGAACAAGAAAGGACGAGTCCATTTTTTATTTGTAATTTAATTACATTACTGCAAAAGACATCATGAGATGGGAGAGGGTTTGCTTTTATTAACCCCCCATCACACACAACACAAAAAATCTGATTGTTAAAACACAAGGAGGGTGGAACCAAGAGGTCAGAGTTGAACCAAATACAAAAGGATCACCCAAAGATTATGAGAAGAAAAGATGACAAAATGTAGCAAAAAACTGCATTTTGTAGCCACAAAACTAAGCCCCGAGCGCTCGCGTAATCAAGCCCTGAGAATCAACAGTGACAATCGCGCCTAAAGCCTCACTGTGACTCAGTCCGAGACCGGCTTGATCCGGTCAGGCCCGCTACTGGGCACTGTACCGGACCTTACACAGACCCTGGCCCACAGCACGGAACTCTTTCGACAGTTCATAGAGGGCTGGTCCAGTAGGACACACCCAGACCCAGAACCAGGCCTCTGCATACAAACACACCCCAGCCTTCTCCCATTGGCCCACATGTAAGGAGAAGGCACGTACCTCCGTCAGTTTTTGACCATGGATGGCTTTAGAGAGATGTTCCTCGTACCTTATCTGTAAACACCTTGCTGACTGCATGTGGACGGACTGACCAAGGGGGTTTGGTACACCCCTTTGTGACCAGGGTGAGAATAAGCGGTGGCCATTCATGGGACATCTCAAATATGAATGCCATTGACACACTTACGCCTTTTTGTGTCTCTTTAGTCCTTCTCCTCTTTTATAAAGACTGGTCCACCACTACATACAAAAACGTGCTGCAAATCGTAAAACGTACATATATTCAGCATATAAATAGTTACTTATGAATAAATTTGAGTTGTTGTTTCACACTTACAAACTTTTTTCATTGCAATCACAGTTTTCTGTGATTTTGGTAATGTTTTTTCCTTTACTGTGAGAAGAATCCAATCTGAACTTTGACTATTCAGTTCAGTTCATTTGATCCTCCCAGTTAAAGTCCAGCTACACCAGTTAAGGCGAAGACAGGTCCACTCAAAATGGATCCATCCTTTTGGAGCCTAGTCCCACTGCTTAAGAACATAGCGCGTTGTTCAATTTCAGCTCCTGTCTTCCATGTACATGACAATGTATTGCACTGTACTGAGAGTGTGCATTAATGCCTGTGTGTATTAGAGTGAGCGTGTATCGGAGGATCTTTTTGTCTGTGTGTGTGCAAATTTTGTCTTCATGTGCATGGCTTGTGCCTTTTGAGCATAGGTGCGCACTTGTTTGTCTGCGTGAAAGTGCATCTGTGAGTACAAGTGCTCACATGTTCGCGTGACTACATTCAGGCAGATGTGTGTATGTCTTTATGACAGGTGGTCTGGTAAACCCTATCAGTCAGCACATCTGGATGTGTGCGCATGTGTTTTTTTTGGATGTTTGTGAGACTCTGTGTGTGTTTGTGTGTGCTTGAGTGTGTGTGTATGTGCATGGCTGTGTGTGTGTGTGTGTGTGTGTGTGTGTGTGTGTGTGTGTGTGTGTGTGTGTGTGTGTGTCCATGTGTGTGTGTGTGTGTGTCTGTGTGTCTATGTATGTGTATGTGCATGGGTGTGTGACTGCATGTGTCTCTGTGTCATTGTGTGTCTAATCATGTCTTCATGTGACTGTTCAGTCTTTGCACACATCTTTGTGTGTGTGTGTGTGTGTGTGTGTGTGTGTGTGTGTGTGTGTGTGTGTGTGTGTGTGTGTTAGTGCGTTGTGCATGTGTTAGAACAATTGGTACACCCTGACAGTCACTTTAACTCCACTCAGTCATGAAGCGTCTCTAGTCTTCTCTGCGGTCCTTCACTGAAGGGTACACATCTCCGTGCTGTACTGGTTCCGGGTCTCGCCGGCCTGGTCCGCGTTTTGGCCCTCGGCATCCCCCTCGGCGTCCTCCTGTCCCTGCTCATCCGGAGGTGCCAAATTCTGCCTCAGCTCCATCAGCAGGTCCTTCCCCTCACTGGCCGGCAGGTTGCCCAGGTAATACTGCGGGGCCAGCTCCACCAGCCTACAGGGAGGAGAGGAGGAGGAGAGCTGGTGAGGGAGAGGGTGGAGGCAATGTGGGGGGTCAAAGGTCAACCTCTCCATTCCATTAATGCCTCACATTCTACTGGTGTTATTTTGTGTGATGAAACCACAACATGGATCAGTAAGGGAACTCAGAAGGCTCCTGATGCAATGCCTTGTGCCACAAAGAAACTTGGAGGAGAGAGAGAGAGACAGTAGGATAGATGGACTCACATTTGGGGGTTGATCTCGGAGGCGGTGCGGATGCAGTTGTCGTGGGAGATGGTGAAGTCATGGTACAGCACCCAGCTTGGGGGGCTGGGGCGGGGCCGGCGGCACAGGTAGGAGGAGAAGGGGTGCAGGTGCGCCACGTGCCGGTGGGTCAGGAGCAGGTAGTTACCTGAGCCGTCCACATCGTGGGCCACCTGAGGCAAAGACAGAGAGAGCACGACCGTTCACTCGTTAGTTACATCGGCAGTGTCCACGCACCTGCAGTTAGAATGAAGACCAGAGAAGGAATGTGTCTCTAGTGGTCATCCACTAATTTAACTTTGGGCACATAAAGATAATTGGATTTAAATTGCAGCAAGAAGGGCAATATGAGATACCTCAGGCTGACACTGAACCACAACTTTGACCATCCTGCTAAATGCTAACCATAAACCAGGAATTATGTTCCTTTGTAGCATAATCTTGTGACACAAGTCTCAGAATGGTGGCATATTTTCTATTTTGCTTGCAAAAGGCTCAGCAGTGTTTTTATATTCCACTGCACAATTCAATTTGAATAGTGTTCCATTATGAATGGGAGACAATTGAAACAATTCCTCTTTGACCAAAGTGTCACCAACCTTGAGGAAGAACCCTGAGATGAGCGCACGCTTGATGTTGCTGCCATTGTCTTGGCAACCGAAGGAGGGGGGCGAGACGGGCAACTCGATTCGCTGCATCACCTCCAGCAGCTCCGCCCTGATCACGACGGCCAGTCTCAGGGCGGAGGCGTTCAGGAAGTTCTTGGTGCACCAGGTCTCGTCCTCATTGTCTAAGGGAATATATATACAAACTCAGGTGACCGGACTCACACACCAACACAACTCACACACATACACCTGCTCACAGATCAACAGAGAGACTTCTCCATCAGCACTGACTCAATAATTGTGTCTCCAAGTGCCAAGTCTGCAGACTTACGCTGGACATAGGCATTGAAGATGTTAATGAGCGTGAGGTGATCTCCCTCCGGGTGCAGCAGGGGGCGCCGGTGAGTCGCAGCTGCCTCCTCGTTCTGGGGCAGGGGCGTCACAAAGCAGGAGGGAGCTGGAGGGTGGGAGGGCGCGGAAAGAGTTAACGCGCCAAAGACTCACAATCAGACACCAGCTCAAGAGCAATGTGTGCACTGCAGAGTGTCTGTGTCTGTAAGCAGCATGGAATGGGAATCCTGTATGTGTGCAGTAATGATAGACACGGCTAACGGTGAGCTAATTATCTATGGCGTACATGAATTAGCATCTAAGCTGCACCCGTGGTAACGAGTGAAATAAACTCCTAAACAAACACCGGTTCCAACGAGCGCCGGTTATGAGCTGCGGTCCTCCCGGGGCGGGATCGCCCTGGTGTGTGCGGCAGGCGGCGTTGCCCTGGGTTACCTGTGAGCATGGCGGCGATGGTGAGCAGCTCGCTGACGCAGTCGAACTCGCAGGAGGCGATGAGCGCCTTGGCCAGGGGAGGCTCCAGTGGCAGCTCCGACATGATGATGCCCACCTCGGACAGGTTCCCGTCGTCGTCCAGCGCGGCCAGGTAGTCCAGGTCCTCCAGGGCCTGCATCAGGGCCTCCGGGGCTGCGGAGAGGGGGGGAGAGGGAGGAGAGAGGGAGAGGAGAGAGAGAGAGAGAGAGGGGGTGGGAGAGAGAGGGAGCGGGAGAGGGAGAGAGGGAGAGAGGGAGGGAGGGAGGGAGAGAGAGAGGGAGGGAGGAGAGAGGGAGAGAGAGGGAGGGAGGGAGAGAGAGAGAGAGGGAGGAGAGAGAAAGAGGGGGAGGGAGAGCGAGAGGGAGAGGGAAAGAGGGAGGGAGAGAGAGGGAGGGAGTGAGAGGGAGGGAGAGAGAGAGAGGGAGAGAAAGAGAGGGAGGAGAGAGGGAAGGAGAGAGGGAGGAAAAATGGTAGAAAGAGCATGAGGGGAAAGATGAGAAAAAAAATGAGAGAGAGAGGTACAGAGAGAGAAAAGGGTGCAGAAGAGGGGAGGGTGAGGGATAGAGAGTGGGGAAAGAGAAAGAAAAGGAGAGAGAGGAAGAGAGATGAGGAGAGAGAAAATAGGGGAGCAAGGGGATAAGAGGGAGGGAAAGGAGGGAGAGAAACAGGGAAGAGAGTGAAAGAAGATAAAGAGGGAAAAGATGGATCATGACAGAGGGAGAGGAAGAGAAAGGGAAGTAAAAGAGGACAAAGAAGAAAACAGTAAGAAGGAGAAGGAAATGTGACAATGGGGCAGAGGGTCAAAAGGTTTGAGACAGCAGAGCGAGGAGGAGTAGCAGCAGACTTAAATGAATCCTCTCAACAACACACATAGGCAATGCCCACTGCTGAGCAACTGACAGGGGAACATGGACGTATGAGTGACAGAGTGCTCGACGTCGCCCCTACCAGGACGGTCGAGGAACTTGCACTGGCCCATGTCGGCGATGTCCAGCCTCTTCAGCAGGAGCACCAGATGGCTGAGGTTGGCTTCGGCCACGCCCGGGCAGCGGGCCTCTGGCATGCCCTCCTCGTACAGAGACTGCGGGTACAGCCGGAAACACCGCCCTGGGGGAAGAGGGGGGAGGGCGCGGCCCTTTGAACCGTTTTCAGACAAAAACTGCAATACCGTCCCCTTGCTCACTAACCCAACTGGGCAGCACTGCCTACCGCAACCCCCGCAACACTCAAGAGTTACTGATCTCAGATCAGCTCACTGCACATCCAGACAGTGTACATCTCTACTGACTAGATCAAAGACCTCCATCTTTTGATGGTAATAAAATCCACTAACCTTTTTAAATAATTCATATATCCCTCTTGTCATTTTACTATGAGCAGAATGTAATAAGGCCCATCAAACTGTTTAATGTCAAATCATGACCTGGTTAGTGATAAAACATGTGCAGTGAACCTCATACTGGGTTAAACATTGCTCATAAGATAAAGCATGATAATTGCAGTGTGTGCAGCTCAGTGGTACTTACTTGCAGAGGACTGATTAGAGATCAGTGCTACTAAGGGGAAAAGAGAGGGAGCAGGCTGTTTGGGGTGCGATTCTGATCCTCTAATACCCCCATTCACCCACCTGGAGAGCTGCTGTTGACCCTCTGTGCACGCATGTCCGCCTGCTCCCGGCTGATTGGTCGCAGCACCTGGGAGTCTGCTCTGATTTGTGGGTTGTAGACCTATGACAGATGGGCAAGAAGAGTTTGTGGGTGGTGTACTCTGTTCCTGGTAGCTGGACAAAGTGTGAAATACCATTTCTAGTTGAAACTCTGACCTTCTTTATTACTACATCAAATTTGATGAGGAGTTTGCACTTTTAAAGTTCACCATAACAGACAGTCCATTACCAAAAGATACCCGTTCTCACCCACTCACACTCATATCGGAGGCCACAAAGACAACCATTTACAGATGTACAGACAGACACAGACAGATGTGCAGGAAGGCACAATCACTCTGTCTTGTACAAAGACAGACATACACACACACACACACACACACACACACACATGCACACACACACAAAGATTGAACAGAGTCACATGAAGACACACTTAGACATACAAAGACACAAAGATGCATGCAGTCACATATCTGTGCACGCATGCATACACACACACACACACACACACACACACACACACACACACACACACACACACACACACACAGCTCACCGTCCTGAGCTGCATGCCCGTGTCGATGACGTAGCGGATGTTGTTGAGCGAGAACGACGCCTCTCCCAGGGTGTCTGTGAGGATGACCCTGCGCTTGGGCCCCCCTGCTGCCCCCGGCACCCCCTGGGCATCCCGCTCCCCCTCCTGGCCCTCCTGCTCCCCCTCGGGCCCCGTGTCATATACGTGCTGGGCGGCGCCCCCTAGGGCCGAGTACAGCAGCAGCACCTTCAGCTCGCCCAGCTGAGGGCTCAGAGCCACCGACTCCTTTTCCAGAAGAGCCCCACACTCACAGATCTCCTAAACCCGAGAAAGACAGAGAGACAGAGATAGAGAACGAGACAGAGGGAGATAAAGGCTTACAGTAATCAGTCTCGCAAACAGCATTCTCCTCCATTATACAGGATTATGCATGCTCTCATATGGCTCAGTAAAGGATAAGATAAACCTCTATGATTTGGGTAATTCCGCTGTAAATGTCTCATATCCTTCTACAAAACACCAAAGTCAGTCAGAGCAGCAGTCAGCTCGAAACAGCTGCCATTGTGATAAAGCTGTAGATCTCAATGACTCAGCATCATTTTTTAAAATAGTTTCAGCAGTATATTCTGTATATATGACACCCGTCTCTATTTTATTAGTTGCAGGGAGGACATTTATTGTGAAGCGTCCTTTGTTGAGGAATTTGGGAAAGTGACAGCCAGCGAGAAGGACCTTCGGCGTCCTCTCTGACTGCCTCGGCTTCTGTTGGGTTGGACTGCATACTCAGTATGCGTAAAACGATTTTAGAGATTGGATTAAGGAGGAAAAGAGGGACAGAGAGAATTGGAAAAAAAAATGGTGACAATAACAGATAACATTCAGCAGAAGCAGGGATGTGCTGCCATCTACAGGATGGATGAGATATACACTCATATATGCTGATATCCAACCAGATAGAGTGCTAGGGAATATAACAGGGATGGCCACTAGAGAGCAAAAGAACCACGAAGTCATATACTTAAATGGAGTCACTGCATGACAAGCAGCAACTGCAGATGTGTGAACAGACACACACACTCACACACACACACACACACACACACTGCACAGAGAGCACAGAGTATGCCATTCCAAAAATAAACCGAAAGAAAAAAAACTGCACACACAGCACTCACTGACACAGTCAGCTGTACAGAGCACAGCCGGGAGTGCTTAGTAAGAGAGAAACATTGTGTGTGTAAATGGATGCAACATTACATAGAGAACTGTGTTAAATGCACTACCTCTCTCTCTACCTCTCTCTTACTCCCTCTCTCTCTTTTCTCTCTCTTTTTTTACTCCCTCTTATGGCCTCCCTCTTTCCTCTGTGTCCTCCTGTCCTCCTCTCTCTCCTTTTATCTGGCTGTCTGGGTGTGCCTGTGTTTAAGGGATATCCTCAGAGCTCTCAAAGGGGGACAAAGTTCACAGTTTTGCACCCCCTCTCCTTATCTGTCTCAACTCCACCCACTATAATATAACCCTTGGTCTCTCTCTCTCTCTCTCTCTCTCTCTCTCTCTCTCTCTCTCTCTCTCTCCATCCCTTATTTCCTCTGCCCCACTCTCCTTCCTCCTTGCTTCCTTTCCAGCACACGCCCTCTCGATAATGGCACACAGAAACCTGAGACAGTGCCTCTCTGTGTTTTAACACTGCCTTTATTTGCACACTGCCCTGAGCCAGCCCCAAAATGCTAACTCGATCAACAGCGCTCTCTCCCTCTCTCTCTCTCGCTCTCACACTCTCACTATCAAACCCAAAAGTTGACCATCATGAAGTCTCAGTGTCGCCCTACTGTTGCCTGGAGGTAGAGGAGTAGAATTATGACTGAAACGGAACTCTGGCTTGGCAGTGTTAGCAAAGAGGGTGTGTGCATGTATATGTGTGTGTGTGTGTGTGTGTGTCATAGGCAGAGAGCGTGTGTGTGCGTGTGTGTGTACATGTCTGAGTGTGCCTGCAAGCACATGTAAGCTGGTCTTGAAGAAAACACAAAGGCAATTATGTTACACAAAGTGTAAATGTGTGTGTGTGTTGTTAATACGAGTGTATGAACATGCATGTGTGTGCGTGCATGTTTGCGTGTGTGCCGTGTGTGTGTCATGCAGGACACCTGAAACCCTAGTTTCTGCTGCTGACAGTCTCTCGCATTTATAGAACAGAGAGAGAGTGGAAGGGAGGAGGATAAAGAGGGAAATGTAGGAAAGAGAGGCAGAGAGGAAGCGAGGAGAGACACCCAGTAGAGATATACACACTCTCCCCGGGGGTGGAGGAAAAAAGTGAGAAAAAGTTGGGGAAAGAGGGACCAAGGGATAGGTTTGGAAGGGAAGACAAAAGAAGAACACAATCTCCCAGTCTGAAATGCGAGACACAAAGAAGACTACAGAGATCTGCCAAGATAAGAAGAGAGAAAAGTGAGAAGGCAACAGAGAGCGACAGAGAGAGAGGGATGGAGGGAGAGTACCCAGGCATTGAGCCAAACACAAGTAAAACGAAAAAAATGGAGTACACGGACAGAGTGAGAGAAGACAGAGTAGTGAAAATAGCTTTGAGAGAGAGAGACAGAGAGAGAGAGAGAGAGAGAGAGAGAGAGAGAGGAGAGAGAGAGGGAGCAGAGGTGTGCACAGCACATAATTGCAGGAGGCAGGCTGAGCACATTGATGAGGTTAATAGGAGCAGGATCAATGGGATTAAGCACTGAAAGCACTATATTTACCTGGGCGCTAGGGAGGAACACCAGCACGTCACCCTCCTCACCCCTTCGGTGGAGGTCGAGGACCATGTGACACGCGGCCGTGGTCGGATCCCTGCCGGCGGGGGGCTCGCGGTACAGCGTCTCCAAGGCGGCGGGGCGTTCACGCGGAGGCAGGGCGAGGAGGGGCACCCCGTCACCCAGGAAGGCAGCCATGCGGGCGGCCAGCGGGGGCGCCGTGAGCACCACCACCCGGAAGTCCTCCCGCTGGCGGAGGACGTCGCGCAGCAGGCCGAGCAGCACGTCGGTGGCCACCGTCCGCTCCTGCGCCTCGTCCACCACCACCACCCCGTACTGACGCAGCAGGGGGTCCGACATCATCTCGCTCAGCAGGAGGGAGTCCGTCACAAACCTGGGAGAGGAGGGCGGGAGGGAGGGAGAGGGAGAGGGAAACGGGGGGAGCGAGAGGGAGGGGGAGAGAAGGAGAGATGGAGGGAGGGAGAAAGGGAGAGAGAGAGGATGGAGGAAAAGAAAAAGAGTGGGAGAGAGGGGTGGAGGGAGATAGAGAGGATGAAGAGAGAGGGGGGAAGGGTGAGGGAGGGGAAAGAGAAGGAGAAGGGGTGAGAGGGAAAGGGGGAGAGAGGATGGAGTTAAAGAGAGAGTGGGAGAGAGGGGTGAAGGGAAACAGAGAGGATAGAGAGGGAGAGATGAGAGAGGTGAAAGGGAGATAAAAAGAGGATGGGAGGGGCAGGGAGGGGAGAGTGGAGAGGAAAGAGAGTGTGAGGGGCAGGAAAGAGGGAGAAGAAATGAGTGACGAAGAGGGGAAGAGAGCGTGTTGGGGGAGTGTGAGTGTAAGCAAGAAGAGGAGAGACAGGAAAGGATAACAAGAGAGGGGGAGTGAAAAAGAAGCAGGCAGACAAGGGGAAAAAGAAGAGAGACGAAAGCAAAGAGGCAAAAGCAAGAATAATAGAGAGAGATGGTGAGGGAGAAGGGGAGAAAGAGGAAGATAAAGGGTGGGAGGAAACATCAATTCACATCGGCTCAGCAACAGGTCATACAAGATTCAAGCAACAAAACGCCACAGATAAGCCTGACGGCGAGAGGAAAGGAGGTCCGGAAAAGCGGCACAGGAGAAGGCAGCAGAGGACGGAGACGGCTCTGTGCTCAACAGCGGGCGCCCTCACCTGAGCAGGGTGTCGGGGGTGCAGCCCTCCTCGTGGGGGACCCTGTAGCCCACCTCCAGCCCCAGGCTCAGGTCCATCTCGTCGGCCACGCGGAGGGCCAGGCTGCTGGCGGCGGCGGCGTGGGGCTGGGAGCAGCACACCAGCCCCTCTGAGAACTGCAGGGAGAGGGCGTACTCCACACACCACTGGGGTACCTGGGAGAGATGGGGGGGAGAGGCGGGGACTTACTGCGTCTGCCCTCAGGGGCCTGTGTGTGCGTATGGGTACAGTGCATATGTGTGTGCATGCATGCCTGCGTGCATGCATGAGTGTGTGCATGTGTAATATGCACATGCTTGCATGGGTAGTGTGTGCGTGTGTGTACTGTACACGTGTGTGAGTGTGTATGTGTGAATGTGCATGTGCAGTACACCTGTATACATTGTATATGTATGTGTGTGTGGGTGTGTGTGTACACTGTATAAGTGCATGTGTGTATGTACTGTATATGTGTGTGCTTGCGTGTGTACGTATTGCATGTGTGCATGTGTCTATGTACTGCATAAGTGTGCGCATGCATGTGTGTACGTACTGTATAAGACTGTGTTGGGTCTGTACTGTATAAGTCTGTGTGTATGTATTGTGTATGTGTGTATGCTGGTCTGTACTGTATAAACGCGTGTGCGTATGTACTGTTTAAGACTGTGTTGGGTCTCTGCTATATAAGTGTGTGTATATGTACTGTCTAAGTATGTATGTTGGTCTGTACTGTATAAGCGCGTGTGTATGCACTGTGTAAGTGTGTATGTTGGTCTGTACTGTATAAGTGTGCGTGTGTATGTACTGTATAAGCATGTGTGTATGTACTGTATAAGCACGTGTGTATGTACTGTATAAGCGTGTGTGTGTATGTACTGTATAAGCGTGTGTGTGTATGTACTGTATAAGTGTGTGTGTATGTACTGTATAAGCGCGTGTGTATATGTAATGTATAAGCCTGTGTGTGTATGTACTGTATAAGCGTGTGTGTGTATGTACTGTATGAGTGTGTGTGTGTATGTACTGTATAAGCGCGTGTGCGTATGTACTGTATAAGCGTGTGTGTGTATGTACTGTATAAGTGTGTGTGTATGTACTGTATAAGCGCGTGTGTGTATGTAATGTATAAGCCCGTGTGTGTATGTACTGTATAAGCGTGTGTGCATGCACCATGTGGCAGCAGTACCTGCGTGCTCTTGCCCGTGCCGCTCTCCCCACTCAGCACCACCATGCCGTGGGTCTCCAGCAGCTCCAGCAGGCTGTACTTGATGCTCCAGACGGGCAGCTGCCTGCGCTCCTCCAGCAGGGTGTAGTATCGCGAGGAGAAGGGCAGCCCGTCGTAGGGGTTCACCTCCAGGTCACCCAGCTCTCCCTCGTCCCCCTCGCCCTCCTCGTCCAGCTCTCCGGACAGCAGAGAGCTGACCGACAGCGAGTCCACCACCGGCAGCGAGGGGGCGGGGCCCGGGACAGCGGGCGCAGACGACATCATCGATAAGGGACGGGGACGGGGTCGGGGGGAAGCACCTGAGTAAGTCAAGATTACCTGAGGAGAGACAGAAAGAGTGAATGAGAATGAGTAATAATAAGAGGCGGAGTGAGAGTGAGAGACAGGCATCTTGACATTTGAAAGCTCTGACTTTAACAACCGTATAAAAAGTAATTCTATTTAAAAACAGAGACAGACAGAATGAAACATATGCACATATCTCATAAAGGCAGCCCTACTGTTCACAGCTCTGTTCTGACACCTGTTTTGGCACCTGCTGTAAAACCTGACAGTGGAAATTAGTCACTTTCTGAGTTGTTGCCTGAGAAAGGGAGCAAGACACCCCTTTTCCACTGCAGAGCTGGTACCAGGCTGACTCACTGAGCAAGGCTGTTTTTCATTATTTTTCTTGTCAGCCTCAGAAAGCACCAACCATGTCAGCTCAGCTCCACTACACATCTGGTGCAGGCCTGGTTACAAGCAGACCAGGGGAAGGGTTAATGAGCTGCATGGGGAAGTAGTGCCAGTCAGTATTAATGCTACAGTATGAGCAAGGAGTATAGTAGGTTTAGGAGTAGGAGTAGTAGAGTGGAGTAGAGTAGGTTTAGGGGTAGTAGGAGGAGTGGGAGTAGTAGAGTACTGTAGGAGTCGTAGGTTTTTTGTTGATATATCATGATGTGTATCTTACTTTTCCATATCACCAAGTCACTTGCAAAACATTAATTCTTATCTTCAGTAGCATAGGCATATGATAGTTGTAGATATACAAGCAGCCATATAAGCAAATTCACGGAAACCAGCAGTTACAGCAGAGTGACACATGCCACTCCATCAAATATTAACACAAAATATAGCTTACGATTCTTTTATGCTAATGCTTCAGAACTGAACTGCATAAATTTCAATACTTCCATCCTGTTTACAAGTCTACAGCGACATATGTGTCTCTCCTTCTATCCAAATGCGTGTCCCATATCCCAACCGAAGCGTGGCAATGCAAACCCAGCTACGCCTGGCAAACACAGGCCAAGCCAGGTTCCCACACACTGCAACTCGAACATCTGCGGGCTGGGAATGGTTGCGGGACGACTGCGCACCCGCTGCACGGTGGCTGCGCAGTCGCAGGGAGCACGGGCAGGTCAGCGCAGGGGAGCTGGCCCTGCCCGGCAGCAGCTGCTGCGACACTGCGCCATTCCACTCTCCCCTGGAATGCCTGGATTGCCCCAGCAGGCACGCACACAAAAGAAACAGGCTCCCGGCTCACGCAGACAAGACTGCAATTTCCGAAAAGCACACGGTAGGTGCCGTTTTCCGTGAGAGTTTCGCAAAGGGGTTCAAATAGCCGCCCGTGCTGACGACAGCCCTTCCGGTGCTTTGTGAACGCATTGAGCTTGTGAAGGGACAGCACTGAACTCAGTACTCCTCCGTGCAGTTAGTCCAACTGGTGTCACCGAGCTCTCATCTACCTTCATTAAACAGACTACTCACTCACACACTCAGGAAAGCCACTGGCACCCATTTGCAAAGATAGAGACTGAGTTGATGTATGACAAGAGATTTGCATGCAAACCTCACTCTCACCAGAGCAGACAACGAATGTCTCGCTCGAGGCAGAAGTGACAGACGGATGAATGAATGTTATAGGCTCCTGCCTTACCAATATGACTTAACACTAGGCCTGAAATAAAGGACTGATCATGTACATGGCCTGGGTTCTATTGGTCCGCCTGTGTCTGCTGTTCTACTGTGACCCGGTATGGCAGTTTGCTTTTCAACTGACAGTCTCTACTACTGCCCAAGTGCTGCTGACCCCAGAATATCTTTAGAGTTCAATTTGTATAGTGTTGCCTGTAACCTCCTATACCCCATTTGTCTGTAATTATATAAGATGTAGCTAAGCATGTTTGTGCCTTTGCTCTCAATCTTATGATGGAGGAAGACATCCCATAATGCTATCATGGTTAATGGTGCTGGCTATGTGTAGATCTCCTTTATGAAATGCAAGGTGAAATGTTTATTTTCTCGTACGAGCTATTGATCACATGTGAATATGGGCAAGCTAACCAGCAACATACTTTCTGGCTGTTTTTTACACAGGACAAACACTTCTTCCACTTGACTCACTTGAGTTCGGGGCAAACCTACTATTATATATGTGGTTAACCAATGTACTGTAGGCCAGGTCAATTTGCTGAGAAAGACTTCCTGCCTTAGTTGTATCTGCCCTACAGCGAAAGTGTGTCAGTAGAAACACAGGTTATGTGTTTAGTCCTGGTGACAACTGAGGAAAGGGGCTACATAAAAAAATCAATAATTTGTGACACAAAAGATAAAAGCTGACAAGGACAATTGGGGGACTCTGGTGAAGTCATGGAAGAGAACCGCATCTACTTATAAGTGGCCAACCTAAGTGGAATAGAATGGCCTATAAGCTTATTCATGACATTGCTGTTGCTATGCAGATAATAACTGAATATGTATGTCATATTAATTTTGCTGAGATTAGCGCTTGTTGCATGTACACAGGGTGATGCTACACCCATGCAGGCACATACACACACACACACACACACACACACACACACACACACACACACCAGTGGTTCCCCTACCATTCCACAAGCCATGCTGCGGCACCTGGACCTTTGGACCTTCACCCTTCACCCCTCTGCTCCCAGGTCATAGAAGAGCAAGTAAAATCTCTGCACAACGCTCTGAGCGCTGATCAGGGATCAGTCCGGAATGAGAAAGCACAAAGCAAGGGAGCAGTATATAATGCAGCCCAGCCCTGACAAGTGCCTTACTTTATCATCATACAATAGCATGCTAAACTGAAGTTCCACATCGTCAGTAATTCCACAGAAATTCAGCATAGTTTCCTGAAACATTATCCTTACTGGTGTGTCTATGCTTTTTATAGACCTGAATAGATCTGAATATTCTCTGTGTATTAAAGACTGACAAAGCTGCTCCTTGTGATTGCTTCAAGACGCAGTTGTCTGAGAGAGATAATAAAAAGTTATGAGTGTCACTGAAGACTGCTCGTAAACTTGCAGAGGTAAAATGTACAGTATCTAAATTCACCTGTGACTGCTAATTAACACTGGCAATATGCTAAAGAAACCTGATGTCCCTTCAAAGACAAGCTATAATTCTTTGTCTCAAAATAACAATAAAAAACAATCACAGTAAAATAAGAATATTGTGAATGAGTTATTTAGACTTGCTTATATAGGCTATCTTAGGTGATGGATGCCATGTACACAAACAATGTTAATTACCGATAATGTATTAAAGGTTTCTGGCTGTACTGATTTTGCCCTTCTGCGGTCTAAAATTATACTGTACCACGTTCGTCTGACAGGTGACTCACTTCACAAAGCTGTCGGTGACATGACAGAGCAAACAGGTCAGGCGTGAGGGTGACGTATGGGACTGTACTGGAGTGCCACGGGTAGTTCTGTATCCACTACATCAGACACCATGGTAACTGACCGCGAGTCTGATTGGCACGGAAGCAGAACGCGGCGCATAAAACACATATAAGAACCGAGCGGGCAGCAAAGCTCTTGAAATCGTATGAGACAGACAGACAGAGAGATGGATGGAGAGAAGGGGGAAAAGGGAAATGCAGGATGAAAGTGGTGGGGGAAGGGAACAGGGATTATGGGGGAGAGTGTGGGGGATTATTCTTTTTTCTGTTAATACAGTAGAGTAGGGTATCTGTAATGGGAGGAGCTCAGCCAGCACGCAACAACAAAGAAAGGAACATCGGCATCAAATATCAACTACTGGCAACACATGGCTATGTAATTACATAGCTTCAGGATAAAGAGTCAAGTATTACTGAAATTATAAAATACAGCATCTTTGCCGGCATTTGAAATGACACAAAACATAAGGTAGCCTAACGTTTATGCCTTAAGTGTATCTACGCGAGATGAGCGTGTGCCTGCGATCGCTATGATGTAACGACCACTTGCGAGCGAAAAACGGAGAATGACGACATCCTGAACTGTGTCCCCGAACCCTATCAAACCTTTGTGAGATAACCCCTTTTTTGCTATCTCTATTGTATTGGCCCATCTCCAGTCGAGTCGAGTGTCCGACCTACTGGGTAAACAGGAGCTACGTGTCAGCTGATAGTCACACTGTCGAAGGGGGTGCGAGATAGAATTAACTAGCCCGGAACATACTAACAAACAACGACAAAACAGAATTTAAAACAAAACTGCTTGGTCTTCTTACCTGTGACACATTACTGCACCGCAACCACCCCTAAAAGCCCCCGGAAGAGCGGAGTATCCCGCTGTCAAAGTCTGTCCTACGGTTCTTCACTGTTGAATGCACGGGTACACACTTTGCTAAACTCGCACTCTGACAGCACTGAGTCCGGCCACGATCACCCTCCGTTGCCCCGTCCGTACTCCACAACGTGTGGTCGCCTCCTTCCGTTCAGACCACTGTGACGCCCGGGTAGTCCGTGATTTTTGACTTCGGGGAAATACTCGTTTCGCCCTGACAGCAGTCCAACTACCAAGCAGCCGCCATCTTTGCTTGGCTCACCGTGCGCAGGTGTGGTCGGACCGACAGAGGGCGGAGTCGGCGGGTGGAGATCGGGATCAGAGTTGTTAGCTGCGAGGAAACCTGGTTAGTCTAAAGTAAACCAGCGATATATGTTTTGCAAGATAATTCAAAAGGCCATCTTACTTGCTGTTATGTATCATAGTATACACAGGTTTGCTGTACAATAATGCAATTTTATTTTATGGCTTTTAACCTATTGCCCTTGGGCGAAGAGTATGAAGATAAACAGCAACAGTTGCCGAACCAAAAAGACCGGAATTATTAAATAAATTTGACTGCATTGAATCCATTCCTGTAAATCAATAATTTGCATGTATTTCGGTTAACATCTGATCAGTAATTTAATACGTACCGCCGAAACTTTCTGCTCTACTGTTTTCATAAAGGTTAAATGTGGGTATTGAAAAATAGTTTAAAGAAACAATAATGGGATATGCATTGAACATACATACGAAAATATTTTATTAATATACAGTATTGTTTGCTCATTTTAAATTAGTACTCACAAAGCACCTCAAAAGATATCCCTTCATATCTTTGTTTGAAATATAGTCAAATCGTCTATAAAATATAAATAAATTGTCAATCTCACACTCACACGAAAGTGCAAATAATACCTGGGCATATATTGTGATTATACGTTTTGCACCATTAAATCATCTATGTGCATATGGTCTTTAAAATTTGGCCATTAAATTATGTGGTACAATAACTACAATAAATAATCCAGTCAATGAATCGTTGATGCCTGTTTTACTCGTATCCTATTGAGCCAGGCATTTGAGCGCATAAATCCACACAAAAGTGACGGCAAAACAAACACCAGATGCTAATTTTGTAATGAGTTTGTGTACTACACTGTAGGGACAAGGGAGTCAAGGGGCCGAGTGGTGGACGGTCGCCATGGAGCCGAGAAATGACTCCATCTGCTGGAGCCACGCTACATGGCAGGCTGTCAAGACCTCAAACGCGCGACACACAGTCAGCACAACAGAAGAGGAATATGGACGGAGAAGCTGATTTGTAAATAACTTGTGTCACGTGAGGACCCCTCCTTATTCACACTCTCAACTGGCACTGCTTAGCACTCAGCTGTCTTCAAATAGGTTGACTGAAAGTAGAATAAATAAGATCATTTAAATTAAATTTTAGGAGCACAGGAAATGCCTATATCCCTTCTCTTTCCAAACCAATACAAACCAGCACATCATGAATACAAACCGCATACTATCTTTTCTTTCCTGTTTCATCAGCTGATCACACACCTCACCTCCCCCCCTCTCTCCGCTTCTTGATTCCCTCCTTCTACCTGCAGGGCTCCATCCCGGGCTATATTCCAGGGTCTTCTGTCTGCTTGGTCCTCTCCACAGTTGGATCCAGGGTTCCATTGTCCTCATCCTACAGCCAGGTCTGGCTACAGACGGTCTGGGTGGGGGAGTGCTCTCACTGCTGTCCTACAGCCATGCTGACATTGGCTCCCTGACAAACTGGACTCCAAGTCAAGCTGAATGTCTCAGCAGACCCGCTTCCCATTCATGTTAATTCTGTGCTTTTCCCACTTATAAATGCTGTTCAATTACTTTCAGTTCTTCTGGAATTTCTTGTCCTAGTGAAATTATCATTTTGTTTTGTGTTTGCTTCAGATTTCATGTGTCTTTTTGTGTAATTAAATTATCAGTGAATTTGCTCCCACCATTTGGTTTCTGTCTTGTTCAGTTATTTTTAACACACACACAGACACACTTAGCCCAACACATGCAAAGAACCTGATGTTATAAGCATAAAGCCATCTAAGTGTACATTGTGCTTATACGTTTGCTTTGTTTTGTGTGAGGTAAGGACACAATGGTGAGCAACTGTAGGGACACTAGTCAATGGATTTAAGGATTGTGGGTCCAGATCCAGAGTGGGAATGTTGTACTGTCAAGCCAAGCAGAAATGTCAGTAAATTATATCAATTTACTAAATATGATATGAAACATAGAATCTGCTTTGTCTGGAGCTGACATTCTATGACTGACAGTCTATCTTTTAACATTGTGTCATGACTATTAAAATTGCCAGAGATGTTTTTCCCCTCTCTCTTACCATTAGACCAAAATTTTAAATATCAGAACCCATGGTACAATCTTGTACAATAATACAAATGATTACAAGAATAGTGTCTGAGATGCAAACAGATGACATATTTACAAATACATTTGGATCTGGATATTTCAGGATACACTGGAATTACTATTTTATATGGGTGTTTTTATCTGAAACATCTCTAATCATCTGTGTAGTTTGAATCACACTCACACATCTCTGCTCACAGACCAATCTCTTCACCACCATGGATTAATTCATTCCTAATGAGGAAAGCGCTAATTAGGCATTTATCATTGCAACAGTGAGGAGCACGCCTTGGTCAGCTCAAGATCACTGTCTGTGTTAATGTGCTTGATAAGATCATTAACTTACTGACCTGGTCAGCAGCCATAAATTCATAATGAACATTAAAGAGATCACCAGAGTGACATAAAGTGCGTCACAATGCGTGTGCAGGCTATGTGCAAAGATAACAGGAAGTTTTTTTTTTTTTTTATCCAGTAATAGCTGCATAATTTCAATAGAGCAAAGCTCTTAAGAAATAGTCAACTCCTAATTCAAAATATTTCTTACCTTAAAAGCACCACAAATTCTTCTGAGTAATTAAAACCAAGGGTTGGACAACCTGGATATTTTTAAATATTTTTAAAAATCAAGGGTCATTTGTTTGATGTATCTTTGGTAAATCCACCTATTGTTTCTCCTGGAAAACTTGAAATGTATCCTTAAGGTCCGATTCAACAATCATATTTAGTGGTAATTGTTAGGGAAATAATCTTTCATTTTTATGGTTCACTAGGTGTAAAGATGGCTGGAAAATGAAACAGAACTAAACATATGAACTATTTTGTTCTTCTTTCATATATGAATAGTTAGAAACACACGGAGGCACAGTGTGTTGAGATTGCCTGTTGGCATTATATGAAAGAATTTAGCGTTTGTGTTTTTTTTCTGCTCACTAGGATACCAGTTGTTTTGCTGTTAGCTGTAAGCAGTGTTTTCAGACTTTCCTCAGTCTCCGTGAATCAGGGGGATTGTGGGTTATTTATGCTCCGTCCCCCCGAGGTATGTGACTCAATAAAGATCTCAGGAGACTTCACGCCAGTCCGCCACAGAAGCAAATATTGACAAATACAGCACTACGACTCCCACAC
The DNA here is from genome assembly GCA_019176425.1 of Megalops atlanticus. Classification (NCBI taxonomy): domain Eukaryota; kingdom Metazoa; phylum Chordata; class Actinopteri; order Elopiformes; family Megalopidae; genus Megalops; species Megalops atlanticus. Next base: position 10,567,359 of record CM032880.1, read on the forward strand.
TCGTCACTCACGAATGTCCCTGCATATCTCTTTTCACTTCCCAGCTCCCTCTTTCATTTTGTTGGTCTGGAAATATTAATACAGATGGTGTTGGTTTTGTTTGTGCAATGCTCTGTGCTTTTTGCAGTGCTGTGTGATGTACGTGCATTGTCGCAAACAGAGAGGAGGGATCAGAGGTAAAGACACATAGAGGGGGATGGAGGGAGTCCATCCTGACCTGGGAGCCAGTGTTCAGCCAGTGAAATGGCCGCATGTTTAATTCACCTCCAATGAGCATGATTAGGGATTAATGAGAGATAAATGATTAACAAGCTGCCTCTGGTGTGGAGGGTGAATCGCACTGTGTCAGTGACAGGCCCCAGGGGAAAATCCACCACCCCTCGTCATTTTAGCCCTCCCTCTGGACCCCTGCCATGTTACATCACCCCTTCTTTAACATATGAAATCTGATAACTGTTTCAACATCAAATATTTCAAAATGAATGGATTTCAACTTGAATTGACACACTTATGTTCTCTTGTGCTCTAAGTCACTCTGTATAAGAGTGTCTGCTAAATGAATGTAATGTAATGTAAATGTTGCACTTATTAAGAATATATCTATAATCAACACATGACAATATAATACTGTACTGTTGAATGTTTGATGATTTGCAATATATTCTAGGTTAAATGTATGGAATGGCATGAAAGTGGTGATAATTGATATTTTTGTGGAGGATTCAAGTTGCTTGCACATAATGTCAAATGTTTTTAAATTTCTTACATTCAGGATTTTGCATTGTATCAACTTCTAATTTCAATTCAAGCATGATGTCATAACTGAGCAAAATTGCTGCAGTATCCACGCGACACAAACAACCATGACGTATGTGGATAGCATTCATGTACGGTACACATAGCTCACTCAATAAGTCCAGTCTCATATGTTCCTCCATATACACCCAATAGCATCCACGAAATTAAGCTGGTAACTGTGCTTACCTCTGCCCCTAAATCCATCTCTGTATGCATGACCACGACTGTGGCCTGTTCCTTAATGACTCCCCCCTCAGTTCCCACACAACTCAAGTCAAACTATCACTGTCCGTTCCCCTGCCCTAATCAGGTATTTTCATTATCATCATGGTGATTAAGGCCAGATCATTAACCTTAAGTGGCAGTGTCGGGCCCATGTCACTCTCTCGGCCAGCGCAGGGAGTATATAAGGGGCTACCTCCAAGCGAGTGACCAGAACACCTATCCTCTTGCTTTTTCCTCATCAAGACCTCAACACACAGTAAGTCTATCTTCTGTCTGTCTGTGCATCTGTATTTTCTTGCAGTCATGCCATTAGTTTGTGTATTTGTCTGTCTGCACACTTGAACAGTAACTACGGGGAAATGAAATGATTTGTTGCTGTTCGATGAGGATACCATTGCCAACTTTTTACAATACTTTGTTTATTCTTTAGGCTTAAATGTATGCCAAGGAGATTCTTCATAATACCTTATAATATCATATCTTTTCAGATCATCATCATGAAATCTTATCAGCCTTTAGGCTATTAACAGAATGCTACTTTAACAAATGCCCCAAAAGCCACACCTGTGCATGCCATACCTGCCTTTTCCCTTAACCTCTCCTTTGCTTCTTTCTTTCAGCCCAATAATGTGGGGAGCTGCTGTGTCCATTTGTGTGCTGTGCCTACTGTCTGTATGCACAGCCTGCTACATCTCCAACTGCCCCATTGGGGGCAAGAGATCCCTTGAGGATTACCCCTCACGCAAGGTACGGGGCCGCTGGGCAACTCTCGGGGTCAGCTTGCTCGGATTGACTCTTATTACTTTTTCAGACGTCAGCTCGTCTGTTAGTGGCATAGTTTACAGTAGTGAAGTCCGTAGTCTGTTCAATAACGTTTTATCTTTGTGCTGGAGAAGTATCCATTTTGCCAGGTCTCTCTTGAAAAACTGTTTCTGAACCTCAAGTGACTTCCTGGTTAAAATAAAGGGTAATAAATAATAAAATTTGCTCTAATAAAGATTTCCTAAGGGCTGGTAAATTTGCTGTTGGTGTTATTCAGTTTTCCTGAGCAATCTATAACCTCTCATTTCTCACAGGACACCACCCTAATAGCGTATAAATGTTACACTACAAATAATAATGTTAATAGTATATACCAGTATACAGTTTTGTGCATTTAACTGTGCACCTAAAAACTTAATGAGCTATCAGTCTGTTGTCTTTTTCCCATCACCGCATATTGAGAAAGTGATGCGTTAATCCCAACCAACACTCGTTCCCTCCCTGACTCTCCCCCTTGCCCCTCTCCAGTGCATGGCGTGTGGTCCGGGGGACAGGGGCCGCTGCTTTGGCCCCAGTATCTGCTGCGGAGAGGAGCTGGGCTGCTATGTGGGCTCCCCGGAGACTACGCACTGCGTGGAGGAGAACTACTTACCGTCCCCCTGTGAGGCGGGAGGAAAAGCCTGTGGGTCCGAGGGGGGGCGCTGTGCCGCGCCGGGGGTTTGCTGTGACACAGGTCAGCCCACTTGCAACTGACACTAACTGTGGGCACTTTTCATGATGTTTTACCAACTGCCCGTCTCTTTCAGGATTAGGGTTAGTTCCTGTCTTCACAATTGCAGTATAATTTTGCCTAACTGCATACTACAAAGCCTGCCAGTTGATGCACGCATTTCGTGGCCCACGTTTCTCTCTTTTTTTGTCCATTGGTAGCTGTAATGTTCCCATTTGACTAAACATTAATTCCTTTGCTGTGCTGCATTTTCCCTTGTAGAGGGCTGCAGCATCGACCAATCCTGCCTACCCGGGGATGATGACGATGATCAGGTCGGCCAATCAGAGGCCGGCAGCCCTGGTCTGGGAGCCGAATTCTTGATGAGGCTTCTGCACCTGGCTGGTCACACCCCTCCCCATCGGCTCCACCAATGAGATTTCCTGAAAGGTGGGCTCAGGGGAGGAGCTCAGCTTTAAGGGAGGGGTCAAGAGGACCACAAAATGAGCCTTTCCACTCACTGAATGACCTGAATTCATCCCTTGATAATGCCTGTACTGCATATTGATGTAAATCTATGTATAAAACATTTTAACAACAATGACATTGTATTGTAAAGTACGGAGGGTGAGGAGAAACCACAAATAAAGTCTGTTACAGTGTCTTTGTGTCCTGTCTTTTACTGTGGTGCCCAGATCTGAGTCACACACCTACAGAACATTATTCTAATATCCTGGAACTGTCAGGAGAATCTTGTGTGTCAGCTGCACAGATCATGGTTTTGTAAGGGGTTCTTCCTAAAGGATCCTTTAAGAATTTATGAGAGAATTAAAAAAATTGACAGGGAAAGGGAAGTGCAGGGTATTTGGATGAAATCCTTCAACATGGAGTCTGAATACGTCTGAATTGCTGTGTCGCTATCCAAACCCACACTTGGAAATGCTGCAATTTCTTCCGAAGAAGAGTTCCCGTTTCTGTGACCAGACTGCTCCGCCACCCGGCAATTACTGTACGTTCCTGAACCTCATCCATCTACCAAAGAGCTGTCTCTAGATCAGTTTTAACTGGTTTTTCCCCTATATCATAACTCCTGCACTAAGAGGAAATGTGCTGAAGAATACTCCATCCATGTATCACAATTGCACCATTATGTGCCAGTTTGATAAAAGGATACATTGGTACAGGTAAGCCCAATTTACAAATGAAGTTGTGTCAAATGACACACTTCTCACAATTATAACTTCTGATGATGCATAAGTCTGCACAAGTCTTAATACCCTCACTATGCCCATAAATGTGTAATGTTTGTAACAACTGGTTAATGATTCAATAATGTACCTGTATACAGGCTTTATCAACTTTGTAGGCAAGTACATTTCTTGAAGGGCTGGGGGTGTTAAGCTAACTCCGCCATTTACCATACTGCAATACGGGGTACCGTCCCTCATACACTGACCAAATGAGCAGCTCCCCCAGGGAAAAGAGAGTGCCTTTGTTGTACCACTAGATGATGAGAAGGTACTATTAAGGGGATCCATCCACAGAGGAGTCAGCGCCAGTGTGTAATCACTGTGTGTGTGTGTGTGTGTGTGTGTGTGTATGTTTGCCTATAATGTGCATGCATGCATATGAATGTGTGGGTGCCATTTGCATGGGGACAAGACCTTTGTCCTGGGAGCCAGTTGGAGTAGTGCAGGAATACTGATTAGTCATTCTGACGGTGACATCACCTCCCAAGGCCGCAGCCCCGCGCAGCAGGCACAGAGTGTCCAAAGGGTGGGAACGCGGACTGCAATAAAGGTGCTTATCTGCTCAGAGAGATGGGGCTGAGATAGAGCAGCACTGACAAAGCCAGACAGGCAGAGACAATGCAGACACCCAGCCAGGTAACAGACACACACAGCCACACACAGCCACACACTGCATTCGACCCTGTGCCTTCATGTGGAACTGTTGGTGGTCCTCCCGCATTAGTACTATCAATTCACGCTGTGAATGTTGTGCAAGATGATTTGTGTAGGGCACCTTGAGGTATAACCAGTCTGACTAAACTCAGGGTGCATCCAAATCTACATTTTTTCTCACTTGCCCCAAGTACTTTCCCTAAAAATGGTACAAGAGTCACGCAGTTGTGGCTATCCCCATCTGCAAAATTAACTTTCACTTGCCCTCAGTTGCTCCCTTCAAGCGAGTGTACAAGCTTGTAGCCTTCACATTCGGTGTGAGATCTCAGGATCCCTTTCGTTCTGCATTGCTGGGTGCGTGTTTTTGCAGACCGCTTTTTACAAATTTTACAAGAGATCAGTTCAACCGCAGTAATGCCAAAAACGCTACAACATTACCACAGATAGTACAGATAGGACTTCTACTGTATGAATGAACAGTTCTCACATACAGTAAAAACCATTTGACCAAATGATTCTAAGGCATTGTAATTTACCTGCAGGTACCTTTATTTACCTGCTAGCTTGTACCTTGCCTGGCCAACCTTTGAAACCTGGTCATGCAGTGCTTCTAATATTGTTGACTCTGTATGGTTTGTCACTTGTGTTGTATTGTACCTCACTTGTAAGTTGCTTTGGATAAAAGTGTCTGCCAAATGAATAAATGTAAATGTAAGTGAACAGAAACTATGGCAAACAAATTTGCATTTATATGTATTCGTTTGCCAGGTAGGCCGGGTTTGAACAGGAATTTGTCCAGAGCGACTTATGCAAGGTTTGCCAGATTTCAAGGCTTAAGGTAATCTGAATCACCATGATATGTATGTGGTTATTAAGCGGGGACTGTCAATAGTTAGAAAACCTGGACTGTTCGTACCAATCACTCGCCTTTTTGCAATAAAGCCAGATTTACAAGTGACTGGCGCTCACTACAATGTGGATAGTCCCCTGAGATCATTTATGCAGAGGAAAATGGCCAGGTTTCAGTCCTCCTTAAAAAGAAACCTGAGACCCAGAACAACCCCAAACAGAAGATGTGACAGAAAGGCCAGCAACAAAAGATTAATTAAAAACAAGCTCAGTTTTTATAAAACTGTGATGCATCAGATGACAGAAGAACTTGTGAAATCATTAAATAATTTTTTAAAATCTATTTTGTCTGGTAGCGGGGTAGTCCACAGCTCACCTATGAGTCAGCACAGTGTGATTGCCACCTCACCGTTGCTTCATAATCCTCACCGGCTCATCTATGCTGGTGAATAAAACAACGCCCCACGCTGGCGGACAGAGCTGACGGATTCTATGCGCTCTCTGAGCCTGCGTCCCCAGTCCTCGCCCTGCTCCAGATCCTCGTAGCGCGTCGCCATCTTCTCCAAGGCCTGCACCTCCTCCGGGAGGTCGATGGTCAGCCCTGCCTTCTGCACGGCTTCCTTGAACTTGGCGGGGGATGCTGTTGCTATGCAACACCTGAAAGGCGAGACCATAAGCCCATTTTACACAAAGGCAGGGCTGTAATATACCTACTACCACCCGGCAAGCATTATAATTCAGCAATACAGGAGGAAACTTGAGCCTATAGTACATTTGAAAACACCTAGGGTGGTACTATGAACAGAAACCCAGAGTTTGGATGGTTGAACTAAGTGTATCGTATCTGCATCCTAAGGCAAACTGACAATCCAAGTTCTCCTTGCGTCCAACAAAACACTCACCCTCAGTTTCATTTTCACATACTCACTGACATTGTCCAGAAAGCTTGCATTGCACACACACGTATACGTATATTATGGAATATTATGGTAAACTACTGACAATTTTCACAGTCCACCTGTATTTTCCTTTTATGATATACAAACAGACGGCATTGAGGATGTGTACCACCCAGTGTGACTGTGACTCCAGAACAGCTGCTCTAAAAGCTGTTTCCAAGAGTGTGTGTGTGTGTGTGTGTGTGTGTGTGTGTGTGTGTGTGTGTGTGTGTGTGTGTGTGTGTGTGTGTGCACGTGTGTGGTGCAACTGACCTGTTCTCCCCCGGGGGCAGCGGACAGTGATAGTGGTGCCACACAGCGACGGCAGTGTGAGGGCACAGCAGGTACTGACTCTCTCTCCAGCATCTCTGCATCGTCTCAACAATCCCCTCGTCTGTCACAGAGCCAGCAGACAGCACCGAGGACAGCTGGGGACAGAAATGAGGCAGGAAAACAGACAGAGTGGGGAGAGAACGGGAGACAAAGACAAAGAAAGAGGCAGACAGCGTGGAGTTAGACAGGAGCGGGCTGGATTAATGACAGCTGGGCCAGATAGGAGGGAGACGAGAGCCCAGCAGGCAGGCCTGCACTCACCGCCTTGTGGAGCGTATCTGGTAGAGTGATTCTGTGAGAGAACTGGAACTCCTCCATCAGCCCTTTCACAAGCCCTCCGTCCCGCCCCGACAGCAGCCAGAACACCCGCTCCATGTTGTAGGGGTCCTGAGGACACACACCTTCCTTTTAACACACACACACACACACACACACACACACACACACACACACACACACGTGCGCACATGCTTGCATGCACACAGTCAATCCGGAACTGACACAAAAACACCACACCTGAATATCTATGGCAGGGGCCAGGGTCTGCTTGACGCTGGTCGCCATGGAGAAGTCACCATTCTGCACCGTCCGGTGTACAATGTCATTGGCATTCACCATGGCGACGAGACGCAAGGGCACGCCCATGAGCTTCACGATGCAGCCAGCTGGAAGAGGGACACAGGAAACAGAACTAATATACCAGATGGGGACAGACAAAAATGACAGAGATAAAGACAGAGAAAAACACAACCTAAAACAAGAGAGATCATATTCAGTAAGTGCAGTTACTCATGTTGACCTGTGCAGACAATGTACAAAATGTACAGCGCAAAGATATCAGTAAACCTTTAATTGAAAATAAACAGTTGAAGAAAGAGTAGGCAGAGGAGAAACATGAAGGGAGAAAAGACAGGTGGGACTGAAAAAGGAAGACATGCCGTGCTGAAGAAGTAAAGCAGATAAGGACAGGATGAACACCCCAGGGGCCTTTGCGGGACGTACCTGCGATATTGCCCGCGCCCCCTGTGGGCACCACCACCTCCAGGGTGGGCAGGGCGTCCCCCTCGGTCTTCTCCAGGCCGCTCAGCTGCAGGTAGGCGTACAGGAAGTGGGCCAGCTGAACCAGGACTCGGGTCCAGTTGACGGAGTTCAGGCTCATTAGCCCGTGATTCCTCACCAGGTCCTGATCCGCAAAGAGGCGCCGCAGAGGGACGTCGATGTCATCCGAGCTGCCGTCCGCTGGAGGGTGGAACAAGTATACAGCCCACGCTTCCATATGTAAAGTATTCAATGTTTCAAATACCATCATGAAAGTACATACACAGATATACTGCCTGAGAATAAATCTCTCTCTATAATCTAATAATATGTTGTATACATCAGAGGTTTCCAATCCAGGGGCCTCCTTTGGCAAACGTGTATAACCCTAAACTGTGAGAGGAGCCTTTTTTTAACTACAAAAGATGCAATTTACAAAAAAAAGGTTTCGTTACAATGTGCCTACTTGCACTCAAATTACAAACAGTGCAGATTTCCTTGTGGCTGAAAGATGAGCAATCATATATTAAGTGTCAGACAGCTGATTTCTGCAGGGGTTGTGTGTGTTCAGTGCTGCTCAGAGAGACACTGGGCGACATGCACCTTTGGACGTAAATGCATAAACTGATAAGGGGACAGGGTGGGCCCTCTGACCTGCAAAGACGTGGACATTGTCCTCCAGGCTTGTGGTCATCTGCCGCTCCTGGACGGAGGTGATGCGACCGCGGGGGAACACCACCACCACGTCCACCCCCCGCAGCCCCCGAACGCTGCGGATCGCCGAGCCGCCCGTGTCCCCCGACGTCCCTGAGGCGGGCGGAGCAGGGGTTAGGGAACGAGACCTGCGACTGGAAACTTGAATGTTCTTGAATGTTGCTTGAATGTTGAATGAACTCGCAGGTGGGACGTCAACACTGGTAATGCAATTTGCAGAATCTCACCATGTTAGGTCAAAATGTCAATTAAAAAGGGCCAGCAGTGTAGCATAGTGGTAAGGAGCAGGGCTCGTAACTGTAACCAGTAACCAAAAGGGGCCGCTGAGGTACTGCTGGGGCACTGCTGCTGTACTCTTGGGCAAGGTAATTTACCCAGAATTGCCTCAGTAAATATCCAGCTGTATATAAGTCACTCTGGTTAACAGCTTCCCCCAGTGCCAATAATGTAATGTAACGTAATGTAAAAATAAACACCCCTCACAGATTTATAAATCAGCATGTTTTATTCATGTATTAACTTATTTATCTGGCAGACACCCTTATACAGAGGAACCTTTAGAGCCAAGATACATCATGTCAATATTATTTCTTGTCTGTAGGGGGACCATTACTGCAGAGTGTCCCACCCACCGACAGACAAATGTTACACCCACGCCGGCGCGAGGGTGCAGACTCACCCACGAGGATGGTGGCCCGGCGGCTCTCTCGGCACAGGAAGTACTCCAGGAGGCGTGCGGTGCAGTTCATGGCCAGGTCTTTGAAGGCCAGCGTCTCGCCGTGGAAGAGCTCCAGGACAGACAGACCCCCTCCCAGCCCAGCCATGCACACTGCCCCCGGGACAGAGAACTGAGACAAGGCGCCTGACAGCACAGCTAGAGAAAGACAGGTGGACAATAGGACAGATTGACAGAGAGAAGGCATGCAGATACACAGACAGACAGAGGTTTCTCCAAGCAATCAATAGCTGAGTGAATTGCACACACCCCCTGAGACAGACAATTAATACAATGAACTCGTGCTGGAAGTCGCTCTGGATAAGATCATCTGCTAAATGAAAGTAATGTAATGTAAAGATGTCAAGCTATTGTTTTTTTTTTTTTTTTTACTAAAAACCACTTTATGCACGCTACTATCAAGCTGAAACAGAAGGTTGGATTCACTTTTGTGACACTGCATTTCACATTGATTGACTCATTCTTCATCTGGTCTGTTCTAACAATGTCACTGCAATGGCAAGGATTACTTGTAAATACAAATGTAGAAAAATCTCTTCAGTGTTTTGAGATTAGTGTCTGTTGGTCTCGTGAACCCAAACAATAAAGCAGATGGCTGAAATGACGTTTTTACCTTCCAGATCCTGGCGAGGGACAAACTCCTCAGGAATAAAGAGGGCACACACTTTCTGAACCAGCTGCGGGTAGGACAGGGGAACCCAGGACCTCAGGGTGTCCGGAGTGAGGGTGGGTAGGGTCTCCGGCATGAACATCCCCCCGTCCGGAGCATAGCCAGAAAACAGCACCTCCCGGAACCCCCATCCCTGCACTCCGCCGCGCGTGCTACAATAACGCATCGCTCCTGCATAAAGAAAGCGGCAGTGCCCAAACACGCACACATGCGCGCTCAAAATAAAGTTTACACGTTCACTGTATGATTCATGCAACCTACTGTCGTTCATGAACTTTCACAACGCAAAACCACACTCGACGCATTTCCAAGGCACACAATCAACACTTTCATTGACTAATACCTTTTCAGTGACGCGAAAACAAAATGTTTTTAAGTTGACGGTATGAGATACAAAGGTTGGAATTGCTTTACTAATTCGCACAATGCGCATAAATGTGGAAATCTGAATGCATTTAGTTACCATTTGTGTCACTGCACATTTAGATTAGGCATACAACTGTTGCATAGCGGAACAGCGCTGTTACTTGAGTATGCGTTCAACGTGACAAACACAGTTTTGCTCGTAGGATCTAAGTAGTTTTAAAAACACATCGGCATTTCTAAGTTAATCTACTCGACTGACCCGATCAATAACGGAACTGCAGAGTCTATGTCAGGCTCCTTCCATATCCCAACTCTTCAAAGTTGCTATGTCTGTCCCTGGTGGTGAAGCCGACGTTTCCAGCGTTGAAATGTCAGTACAATGTGGCAAATCATAGTGCAAGGACAGAGTTCACCCGGAAACACAGTCACGAATAAATACCATAGCGCCATCTTCTGGCCCTTTATACAAATTGCAATAACATATACCGGAGGTCCTGTTGGACTTGCATGTCCCAACTTTCTAAAAGATACTGGAAATTTATTGAATTAAACATACGTCGCACATCTTAATTCATAATCTCATGTGCTTATGTAAAACGATATAGACTGTCATAGTACAATATTATACTAAAGTAGCAGCTGTAAAATGTCCTATATGCCAATTCAGCCGTTTTTAATAGGCCAATACGTCGCTAAAACAGTAAAACAACACAAATTTTTGTGAATGTTTGATAGAATCACGATGCCCTGTGTTGTTACGTCGGCCTTCTCAGTGTGCAATAAACAAAGTTAAATATCTCATCTTTTCATCAACATAGTGAACCACACAGAGACAGCTGCGCTCAGCAAATCTAAGCCTAAATCGAATGGTACTGTTTTTGACGTTAAAGGAATTGGCATGGGTTATCCTTCAGCAAATGTGCTGCACTGTGTGCTACCGGCAAATTGATGTTCGTGTTTCATAAGAGATGTGCTGACCTGCCCTCACAGTTCAGTTATATCTCGCGCTTTATTCGAATAACTATGTCAAAGTTAACGCCGCCTTCTCCTCAAATAAAGAATGAATTTCAGCGGGAAATACCAGTTCCAATCTCAGGAGAATTTCGACCTTGCTTATTCTAGTTTTCATCACCGAAAACTAGAATAAGCAAGTCACGCTGTCAGCGCGAACGCACACTGCGTGTTTGCACCTGATGCCTTTAACTTGTCTTTAACACAAAGAGCATTTCCTTTCTTGGCTGAAGTGTTACACAGGCATAAAAGGTCAATGGACTGAAAACCTTGGAGAAAATGCATACGGGGATGTGGATGACTGTCTCCACGTTGTGACTCTGACCTTCCCCCTGACGAGTTGATTCAGGAGGGCACCTCAAGAGCGTTTCAGAGATCGAAAAAAACGGAAAATACTCCAAGGTTACCGTGACGACGGAGAGCAAGGTCTTGGTCAACTCCTTTACCGCAGGGCAGGACAGTGGGGGCAAAGTGATGTATCCAGCTGTCTTTAAGGGGCATGTGGATGTTACATGTTAATGAACAGTGGAATCTCACTGTCTCAGAACTAAAGTTAAAGAGGGCAAGAATTTCTTCATTTTTAAGAACTGCTGCAAATTCATGGCCATGGATGCAGAAGTTCAATTGGAATAGATGATTATTAGTTTTGCTGACCTTCATCTTAAACGCAGAAATTAATTTTGTGGTGAATCTATCCTCTTCCTTGCACTGCTTTTGCCGTGATGTGCATACAACCTGACACTGTTGCCAATTCTTTTTCCAATGAAAGTAGTTATTGGCCGCTCAAAAGTTGTTAGAAGTCGCCAGACGACGCCATACGTTAGTTCACATACTGATGGCGTCGTCATGCCTTTATTTGCAAGGTGAAGGGAGCGTTTCATGCACAGAACATACTGCATTATTTAAGAACCAGAACATTTGGTTTTCTTTGGTTAAGAAGATGGGAAATTATCAAACTAATTAACATATTTATGAATAAACTATTTACTTGTTGCTCAAACTGCCAGGAGAAGCACAGTTGTGTCAATTGTCATTAAATGCATTGGAAGTCTGAACACAAACATTTTAAGCATTCGTTCTAAAAAGTCACTAGATTTGTCTCTACACGCTTTTGAAAATAAAGTCATTAAAATGGTATGAAAAGTCAAAATTTGCAATTGCATTTCAAGGGTTACAAAATGGTGGCCTTTCTGATATGCACTGTGTAAGAAAAACATCTCTGGTGCATGGCAAGAGGAAAGGATGAGAAAATAAAAAGAAAATTTTTATTTCTGTACATTTTATTTCCAAAAATAGTCTCGTGGGCCCAGTGCAGTACAAACTTAGTGACAAGCACCACACTCAACTCCATACTGAGAAGTAGAACACTTGATTTTTAAAACAGTTTGTTTGTTTTTGACTGGATGGATGTGGCTGTGAGGACCCTACCTCCAGCACCTTTTTTGTGTAGAGGACAGGATGTGAGGAATTCTGAGTAATGCATACTTAAATGTGGAATAAAACATCTGCACAGGTGTCACCTCACACCTGACTGTCGGTATAGCACCCATGAAGCAGTGGAGGTGAGCGGGAATCAGCCAAAAATGGGCAGGGGGGGGGACAGTGTGGAGTGGTTTTAACGTCGGGGCGGCTCATTTCTTGCGGAAGAGGTTTTTGATTCCCTCCTGGACGGGCTCGGACATCATGCTCATGGGCTTGTTCTTGAGCGCCGCCTCACGCATGGTGTGGTAGACGTACTCGTTCTGCCGGAACATCCGCAGCTCCATCTCTGTCTGCATGCGCATGGCCTGGGCACACAAGGGAGGAAAGGAGGGTCAAAGGGCGTGATCGGATTGCTTGGTTACACTGTGATTTTTTTTTTCACATTTACGTTTACATTTATTCATTTGGCAGATACTTTTATCCAAAGCGACTTACAAGTGAGGCAGAGTACAACACAAGCAAAAAGCCATATAAGGAGTCAACAATATTAGAAGCACTGCATGACCAAGTTTCATGACCAAGTTTTTATCCTGCGTGTTTGGTTTCAGTTGTCTTCGTTATTCTCATTCAGAGGCATAGGTGTAGGATGTCAGCTGGTACCTCCAGATCCTTGGTGATGGAGTGAGAGGGCCCGTGGGTAATCATCAGGATGGCGTAGGCCTTGCAGATCATGCTGTGGCCGACCTCGATGGAGCCGGCGTGCCAGTGGGTAACTCCTGCCCGCATCGTGGCCATGCCCAGCTGGGCGTTGTTTGGGTGGTACAGCTTCCTGTCATGGAGGGGAGGGGTGGGGGTGGATAACATGACCATGTTAAGGCTTCTTCACTAACATGAATCCCTGGTTAGGTACACTGATCGTTACATTATCTGGATGGCTTCTCATTCTCTGGACTTGTTTTCTTCCCATCCCAGATCCAGGTATATATATGCACTGATCCTGACATAACTCATCTCTGTAAATGCAGAGATCGTGGCTCAGAACAGACACACTGGCCCTGTTCAACACAGTGCAGATCTGCAGACTAGTATCGAACTTACCATACTAAAATAAATATTCACCGCCTCTGTACTTTTCTAGTGAACACAAATTGCAGTAAAGGTGCAGGTACCTCATTTGATGTCTAATATCAATGTTCATTTGTACTATTGGATCCCTTTCTCATTCAGATAGCATGCAGGGAGCTGTCCATACCAGGTAATCACCAGTGAATCCTTCAGTAATTACAGCACTTACATGTACCCCTCCACCATCCTGCGAGCGTACTCAGCGGCCTCAGAGAAGAACTGCAGGTAGGACAGCACCTCGCTGGCGACGCTCAGGATTCGGAGCAGGTAGATGTGGGTGTCTGCCAGCACCGGCTCCTGTTTCTCCAGACACTCCCGGCACAGTTTTACCACCTGAGAGAGAGAGAGAGAGAGATGAAGCGTCCACAGTGAAGCAATGCTTTCTGCTGTCTCCCTGCCAGACTAAGACACCAATGACCATCATTGCTCTGATGCAATGACCTCATTCAGTTATGCTGTAAGGTAAGAGACAACCAGAGTCATCTGCATTGATATGCTCATCAGTTCTCAGCAGTTTCATGACCAGAGAGTGAGCCTAAACTTGTCTGCATTTATCCATTAGACACAACACTGATCCATCTGGACATGAGGGAAGAAATGCTATTTTTTTAGCACGGAATACATGGAATGGGTTAATTTGACTATTTTGCTAGCAAAATGTTTCATTCATAAAATAGGATTCTGCCAAAAAAAGCCAATTTATAGGTGTAAAGAGGTTTAAAATATTATATCAGCTCTTAAGGAACTATTCAGAGTGAGAAATCCATTAGACGTATTCCATTTTTGTCAAAATACAGTTTATGCTGTTTATATGTTGTAAGCATATTTTTTGTATCAAGGAAATCAAGGAAATATTTTTCTTCCATTATGTGTTTTCTTTGGAACTGGAATTGTCTTTAAAGTTGCCACCAGTTATTGATTTCCAGGTGAAAGAGGGTGCAAGGTTGTAGGAATCGAGGAATGCATGGATGTGAGTACTTTTGGGATGGAGCCATTGTCGCTGCCTGGCAAAGCGGGTGGAAGGGGAAGACTTTGGGTGTCGTACCTCATGGTAGTTCCCTTCAGTGCGAGCCTTCTCAATCTTCTCCAGTGTCTTCAGACTGTATTCTGTCACCTCCTTCACCACCTCCTCAGAGGGCTAAGGACAGAGACAATGGTCAAACGGGAGGCAGAGAGCATCATGAGAACGCACCGCCCCCGCCCATTTCTGAATCCATTTGTCTCAAGAGTTTGGGTTCTGCATGTGCTGTCATTCCTGAAAGATCTCTGTTGTGACCACTAGAGGGTGCAGTTGCTGCTGAAACAACAACAACTCTATTGTCAATGAAAGTGTTTTTTTTTTTACTCAGTAAATTAAAATTAAAATTAAAAATAGTTCAGGCGCTTCAGATTAGCAAGATCAGCCATGACAATGGAATGTCAGCGCTGCTTTTATCACAACATTATTTTTTTTTACTGCAAAGATTTTTAGTATGCACTCTCGGGCTTTGTATCTATTCTTTTTTTAACCATGGGGTGTTTTATGAGTTCAGTTCACACACGAGGGGGAGGGGAGGGGCATTGAGGTCAGACCCCATACTCACTCCTCTTTCCTGATTTACTGCTGTGGAAATGCTGAGTCAGGCTGAGCCTCAGAGAGCATGCTTGTTCCTGGCTTTTGGTAATCATGAACACAGTAATGGCCATAACCCTGTGCCCTCCTGCTTGCACAGAGAACTGTGTGTGTGTGTGTGTGTGTGTGTGTGTGTGTGTGTGTGTGTGTGTGTGTGTGTGTGTGTGTGTGTGTATGTGTGTGTGTGTGAGAAAGAGAGAGCATGAGTGTGGGTGGTAACAAGGATTTGAAGTTGACAAGACAGTGTAGCATCTGTTGCTGATTAGCAGCAAAGAGCTAGTCTGCGTGTCAAACACGAACCTTCACCAGTATTTCTCAGTCTTACTGTCCTACTTTACCTAGGGTGGTCATTAGGAAAATCACTCTGTAGCGACGTGATGCAGTGGTAAAAAGATCAGACATTAGGCCTCTGGCCTGAAATTAATGTTGCACTCAGAGCAATTTCAATGGCTAGGGAAAAAAATCCAATTGCACAATAGTTTGAAAAGTGTAAAGGGCGTCTAGTATGCAAAGGCATCACAGATCTTGGCTTGAGTTTCACACAGCCTTGAACTTTGCATCCTATATCGGATAAAATATTTTTTCTCCTCTCTCAGCTGCCCGGCACCGTGATCTTGTGTGCTAATTATAACCCCCAGCGATGACCCCAGCACTGACCTCTGCAAGTGAGGAGAACAGAATGCTGACCAGGGGAATTTAACGCATGTAACACAGCATGCATTTAACTAATTACTATAACTACTACACTAATTACAAATGCAATAACACTGTTGCTGTTATATAACACTGCAGCTATAATATCGCTGTTGCTTTGCAAATTGGTTTACCCATCATAATTATCTAGTGAGGTCCCCTGACAGAGGTTAGGATGCACTTTGCAACATACCTTTAAAATTACTGAGAGCATAAACCTCAGGGAAAATGTTTGCTTGGCCACACAAATTATAAGCCTAGTGTGAACCATTGACTTGAAGAGCATTTGGTACATCCCCTTTAACACTTTCCTTGGGGGTGTTATTTTTCTGGTTTATTTTTCTAGATGCCCTAAAATAAATACGAAGTTCCAATTTAATTTACATATTAGAAAGCTGTTCAAATCCACTTATACAATTGAATTTTCCAGGCCTAAGTACACAACAGTTTAGTCCCCCCTGAGGATTCAAACACAAATTCAAATTCAAAACTTTTTGGAATCAAGTCCTTTTCAAGGCATAAACTGAACTGGTATGCTGATTTCTATGCTAAATGTCAACAAATGTTACGCCATGTCAAGAAATGTAAAATCTCTCATGTTTTGTCCTGTGATGGCAGATAACTGTGTGAACACTGCTGTGGACAATGCCTGTTTAAGATTTCATCTTTGGAAATGCAAACATGGAACTATTTTTTTTCATCATTGGCTGCATCAGTATCTACATCTATATCTCAACAGGGCAGATTGGGGTCATCTAGCATAACATATACCATTTTGAGTGTAGCAAAGGGAGAGAGCAGTCAGCCCACCCGGCCTCAAACGCGGGTCTACAGGGTACCAAACTGCAACTTTGACCACAACACCAAAGAGCCAGGCTCTGCAGCTTCAGTTTGGTACCCCGTAGACCCAGGTTTGAGGCCGGGTGGGGTGACTGCTCTCTCCCTTCGCTACACTGAGTCAGCATGACCATAGGTATGACACATATGAGTAATGTTATGTAACGTAATATGTGAAGAAGGATATTGTACGGAGAGCTGCTAAGGCGGGTACAGACATGGGAGCTAAGAAGGTGAACGGGGAAGCTGGTTAATGGAGGGGGGGAAGGGGTCACCCCACCTTCTTGCCGTCCACGTCCTTGACGCCCATCATGAGGTCATCTTTGATCTGCTGGGTGCAGTGCTGGCAGGCGCAGTCAAAGAAGTACTGCTGCTTCAGCAGCCGCTGCCGGTCCTTCGACACGTTGAGGAAGTCCACGTAGGCCACCGTCAGCTCCTCCCCTTCCGCGATTTTCCCCAGGGCGCGGAGCTCGATCCTGGGGAAGAGGAGGAGAACCCGCGAGAGGGACGGAGAAATGGGTCAGGGAGAGACAGAAGGCCTTATCGCATCAGTGCCCATCCGTGTGACAGTGCCAGATTGTGTTGACCGCTGGTGTTTAGATAGCACAGTATGGATGGGTAGGGACCATGTGAACGATGTCCAGCTGATCCAACCCCAAGTCCACCTCAGGCCTTGAGACAATGGTACCATTCCCCCACTCGCCCCCTCCCTCTCTCCTTCTTTCTCTCTCGCCCACACTCCCTCTTTCTCTCTTGCTCCCTTTGTATTTCCCTTTTGGAAACACTGAGTCATGTGGCTCCACAAGGCTGTACTGGGTGTGGACCATGGACGTGACTTTATACAGGGACCTGGTTAGCCTAAAGTGGAAGTCTCTACAGACATGCTTAATTACAATATCATTATCTCTACACTGCTACATTTGCCATGCTAGATAACACTGCTTGACCGCTTCGCTGTGGAGGTCATCGACAGTAACAGAAAACATGTAGCCTTTGTGCATAATGTCTCTCTTGTTTGAGGTGTATAATCTTGAATATTTAGTCACAGAATGATGAAAGAAATAACCTTTTATCTTAACCAAAATATATGAATGCGTAATAAATTAAATATTTGAGCATTTTAATACACATTTGAGTGAGTATATAGAGAGCTTTGGTGTTTTTAGTGGTTTTCTAAAGATGCCTTTATATGATTATACAGTTCACATGATTACTTAATTTTGTAGGTTAAATGTAGCTTTTGTTTTGTTTAGGAAAAAATATGAAAAACAAAAGTACTTCTGAAATAAGATTTAAATTTTTGAAGGTGGGCTATTGCATCTGAGAACAAACAACTTGCTATCTATATGTGTACCTTCTATATCTAGTGGTGAAACCCTGTGCAGCTCAAGCAGGTATGATTGGTTGTACATTTTTAAGATGCTTTCTTTGACTTGGTATAAATCAGTCATCTCCACATATGTGACGATGTGTCCAATTTCAAAGGTCCATGCATTAAAATTGTATGAATTGCTGCTCAAAAAACTGACATAGGAAAATGTGAAAGGTTGTTTTTAACACTGACAACATTTTCATTTCCAAAAATTTCATAGAAAACACATTTAAAATAAAAAGGTCCACACAATTATTTAAACATTATATATTCCGATTTAAGAAGTGCATGCCACTTTTGCTAACTTTATGTGTTACAACAGCTTAGTGATTCGATTCACATCCTAGGCTGTTGGGGCAGGGCTATAAACGATAGGATTTGATTGAACAAACTGACAAAACAAAGCCTACAGCAGTCGTCTCAATAGTTGTCTGTGTAAGTAATGGTTATTAGCCACTGCTAGTGCATTGGCAAGAACAACCAAACACAGTGGGCAAGGTCTCAGCCAGCACTGAGGTTGCCATTATTAGCCTTAAGGTGATGATGGGCACATTTAGCATAAGATTTGGCAGCATTTGGGAGTGGCATAAGAGGGGAGTGATGCATTTCTGCTTTGTAGAACATGGCATCTAGTCTGGAGGTAAAAGAAACAAATGGCTAGTTAGTCTTAAGGCAGGCCCGTCGAAAATGCAACTGCAAATGCTCTCTGGATGACGTCACAGCTGGATGGTACTCTTTCAAGTGCCTCCACTGATGGCGTCACAAATAATCATGCGCAAATCAAGAAAGTGCCAGCAAGCAGTGCCCCTTCCTGGGCTGTGTGTCAGGAATAAGGTGAAATCATAAATCAAGAGTAGCCAGCTTCAGAAAAGCAACATTAATCCTCAGTGGTTCATCTTATCGTTTTATAACCTTTGACTGCTATTAGAATGTATCGTTAATATATGTCAATATATGGTAAAATCCGAAATCTGAAGACTATATATTTTTAAAGTCTGTTAATATAAATGGTGTGTGTTTAAGCATTTATCAATTATTCTCAGTTCTCAGTCTCATAAACAGCGCTGGATCAAAGCAGAGAGGCAAACCACTGCTCAGCCATGGCCCAAACATTGCTGGCAGGCAAACAAGCGAGAAGCTGTGACACATCAGTTTTCACCAGGAGCATGCAAGTGTAGACGGGGAGCTGCAGAGGGACTCTCTCCGGTATGGGAGGGGCACAAACACAGAGCCGCCTCACATCAGCTACAACCCGAAAACTCATGCGGCAAATCTGGAGGAAAAATTTGAGGTTTTATGATATCTCTTTTATGCTCCATGCTACAGGGAAGAGTGGGCCACTGTCTTGTTGGTTTCATAAGAATGACTCTCTCTCTTTCTCTGGTGATTTGATGTCTATTTTGCTGGCACTAAAAGTGCTATTGCATGAATTCTGTGCAAACTTCAACAGCTGCCAAGAAAAATATTGGCACTTTAAAGAAATAGTTTATATGTTAAGATTAGAATCTGTTGACAAAATATAATAACAATGTGGGGTATTAGGGACAAATTAGGTACATACTCCCTTGGACAGCTGCAAAGGGTTCTGGGATGTACTCTATGTTGTAAATAAATTTTGGACGAGACCTCAGATGACCTGATTTTTTTCCCCTCCGGTTCATCAAAGGATGTTGTTAGCTATCAGCATGCTCAAGAATTTCTCCAGCAAGAGTCATAGGGTAAGCTCAGTTGTAAGCATGAGGGTGGGGCAGTCTGAGAAAACCCTTCAAATGTCAAAATATTGACATTTTAAACTTAAACAGTGTGTTTGAAAATGACATACCATTCTACAATCAGAACTGTGTCTTATCGCTGAAGCAAAGCTTGATCATCCCGGTTCCTTTCACTGTTTGTTGCTTAAGTGATCAGTATCCCCATCATTGGGGCATTCAATAAAATCCTCATCTTGTTTTTCTAATGCACCTCTTCAACGATATAGTGGCTAAGAACAATACTCATTTTTAGCTCAGTTTATTCATTCAAACAGTAACAATAATGTAACGTGACTGTCTAAAGATGCAGCCGTCCTGAACACCATCCTTTTTCATAGGCTCAGCGCTGTGCTCTCAGAGTAATAATGGACAGTGGCAGTTGGGCTATATGACATTTGTACTGCTGTGTGATGAACAGGACTGCAAGAGCAGAAATTAAGCTTCCAGAAGTAGCAGTACCTTTTTCCAAAACATTTCTTACTTAATCAATGTGAAAACACTGCTTCACAAATGGTGAAAAACTTCTGAAAATCTTGTCTTTTCAAAACTGATGCTGTCATTCAAAAATCTAGTTTTTGACCAGAAATGACACTCATTGCATTTTAGAAGCCAAAATTCACTCCTGACTGCTGACAGGGTTATGCAGACTGCTACACATCTATGTAAACCAAACTGAGAGGGATTATCTGAGGCCCTGTGTTGTAGACACCCTCTTGCTGGCGCCTGGAATAAGGAGCTGTGTTTGGGATAGGATGGCTAAATTAATGAGCTTATATGGTAAGGGTGTTGGGTTATTTTGGGGGTCAAATTTCAAAGGTCAGCTCACACCATACAGACCCACCTCCTCTGAGTATGAAAGAGAGGGTTCAAAGCCGTCTGACTGGAAAACAAAATGAGAGGCAACCATTTACATAACTCCAGAGAGAAATACATATTCTCTCTCCTAAACATATAACACACACATACACAAAACCAGATACAGCTGTCCTAAACATATAGCTTACTCATACACAGAACCAGACACAACTATGCTTATGGTCTCCTTTTCACGAACAGTACACACATACAGCTGGACACAGCTGTTCTCACTCTCTTTTCTTCCAACACACAAACAAACAATATCCCATTCCCCAGTCTCTCTCAGCACTATATTCAGCAGTTACAAGCTTACATTACATTACGTTTAGGCTTATCAAGAACAACTTACATAGCTCCATTTTTATGTCTTATATCTTTATACAGCTAGATATTTACTGGAGCAATTCAGGCTAAATACCTTACCCAAGAGTACAACAGCTGTGACCCACGTGGGAATCAAAGTGAGAGACTTTGGTGCCAAGCCCTGTTCCTTACCATTATGTTGCTTAGCTTGTCCTCTGCTGTGCTGAAGCTGAATTGAAGGTATGGGATGTGTGGTACTCACTTGCCGTGGTTGAGGATGATGGTGCAGTTGGGCCAGCAGTCATGGTTGACCAGGCACAGATTGGGAAAGATGCCCACGCCCACCGCCTGCAGTCCTCTCTGGTCACTCAGTGTGAACCCGTTACAGTTAATCTGGGAGACAGAGACAAAGAGAGAGAGGAGAGGCACTGTCAGACTCAGAAGAGAGGCTAGTGTTGACACACTGAAACTGAGGCCGCTACTGACACACTAAACACAGAGGCTGGACATAACTCACTGAGGACAGGGGCTGGTACTGACACTCTGAGAACAGAGGCTGATGGTGACACACTGAGGACAGAGACCAACACACCAAGAACTGAGACTGGTACTGACAAACTAAGAAAAGGTAAAGATAGTGGGGGGGGGGAGACAGACAGGACAGAAGAGGACAGAGAAAGTAAAATGCAGCAAGACAGAAGGCAAACAATATTGACAGAAATGAAAAGAAAGACAGGTAAGGAATGTGGGGGCACAAGGAAAGGGGGTGAGGGCAGACTGAGCCCAAGATCGAGACAGAACAGAGAGAAGCAGACAGATAAAGACAGGCAGGCCTCTGACTACGCACCACGCCCATGATGTGAGAGATGCAGTCCACGTTGTACTGCCGGCTGCCGTGCGGCCAGTAGTCCAGGAAGTTGTGCACGTCGATCTTCAGCTCCTTCAGGTCTTCCTCAGGCATGTCTGCCACGTGGTCCTCCAGCTCGTCCAGTGTGGTCAGCTGACCGTCGGACATGACGCCCCCATCCTTCTCAATGCGCCACAGTATGCGAGCAGCAAGGCTACAGTTTTTTCGGGAGGGAACAGAGTCAGCACAATATCTATGGAGATTTGTCAGACCTGGGTACACACACCCCAAAATACACAAGGAAGTGGGAGAACAGAGCAGAAGCAGGGAATTCATTTCAATTAGCCAGAGTTACCTTTCAAGCAGTAACTGAAACATACCCACGGCGCCAGGTTAAGTGGCTTCTTGTATAAATAATCATTTCAATTCGGCCAATAAGAGCTAAGACGGAACTATCACCAACAGCACTACAGAAGTAGGACTGCTCACCCCTGACACAGAGGATTCACACAGCATAAATATGCAAAAGTGTCGGAGCGTGCCAAGGCATGATAACGTCTTCATCGTGCCTAAGGGACATTCTTGTGAAATCAATTCCTCTCGCATGTCCATGATACGCACGTTCTCTCCTCCCCTCTCTTTTGCCCTCTCTCCCTCCCTCCCTCCCTCCCTCCTTCCCTCTCTCCTCACCGGACATTCTCGTTGGGCGCCTTGCCGTACTTCTTGATAGCGGCGCACTCATGCTTGTGCTCCTCCCAGCAGGCCCTCTGGCAGGTGCGGTCGCAGTACTGGGCGAACTTGCACTGGCCGCAGCGGTGCAGCTTCTCCTGCCTCCGGAAGCAACTGTGGCACACCTGCTCTGACAGACTAGGGGGCAGAACAGAGACGGGAGTTTTTTAAGTCAGCCATATCAGAAAGTACGGAAGATACTATTAATATTTTTTTGACTTTTGAATTATAGTGTGATTACAGCACTAGTTTTGTCCTTCTAGTCTGTCTTGTGTCACTAACTTTGTGTCTGTTTTGTGAAACTATCCATTGTGTCCAAATATCCAAACTATCCAAAAATCTATCTTCCAAGTAAGGCTTGGACAAATCTTACTTGGGAGATACATTTCCAACCTTAGTGCATCACCAATAATCACCATAATTATAAAATGATAAACTTCATCATTTGCCACGATACTCAAGGCCTTGGCACTTGACCTTTGCTACCCCTCAGCAAAACAATGTGCTTCTATCTGGTCAGGGCCATCACATGCTTGCGGGCATTGTGTGGACACAATGTCTGATATCATAACAGGAATACTTTACTCAACACCCCTCCCCTGGCCTCCTTTTCTGGCAACAAGACTTTTCCCCTTTAGCTCAGGGAATATGAAGAACGGGGCAGCACAAACCATTCTCCTGTGGTAGATTCTACACGTCAATCTGCAGGTTTTGAGTGTCTATGGAGACAATGAGGTCTGCTAAACAGCCCACTGTACAGTATTAAGGTATTAGTGTAAACCATTCAGCACATCAGTAAGGTGAGTTCCCCACTCAGACAGTGTCTGGAAACTCTGAATTCAGCAGACATTCAGGTTATAGATTGTCTTAAGGGATTTGCCAAACAAAACAGGACAGTCAACAGGAGAAATGTGAATGAGACACATTGCATAAAAAAAAATATTTATGATAATGGTGCCTCAAAACAGGTTAGGATTGCTATGAACACTGAAAACTAGCTCTAAAGCTATAACCCCACACAATGCATTCTGTGAATGGAAAATGAGGTTGCAAAAGGAAAAAAACTATAGCATACTAAGGCCCCAGATTCAATAGTGACAAAATGATGACATAAAATGTTTACAGTAAACACCTGGTATTCTACGGGTGCCAAACTGATCAGAGGTACATGAATATTACTGTCACTGTATGCAATACAGTGTTAAAATGTAACCTCCAGTTTTTGGGACAAAGACTACCAATGGACCCTGTAACAGTTCTGATTATCTTAGTGGTTACATAATGCAGTGGACACTGGACAGTGGGCAGACCAGACCAACAGCAACCAATGAGAGATCAGCATTGTAGCATGAGGGTGGGGCATTTTCAAAAAATGAGTGCAAGGCTGAGTAAACCATCAATTGACACCAGTGACCTCTTTTGGCCACAGTTCTTCTCAGTCCAACGTTCAGACTGAACACTGGTTGCTGTTTGATTGCGTTTGTGGAGTTGTTTCAAGGCTGTGTGAATATTTTTGAAACTAAAAGAAAACCACTGAAGCTGACTGTGTCCCTAATTGTGTGGGGCTGCATGCTTTTCCATTGAACAATACCAGTACAACAACTGTTACAGGGCATGAAGTATGTCAAGATGGGAAAACCATTACTGAGGTTTACTAATTTACAGCCATGGCGTTTGCTGGGGGAAACAGATGAATGACTTACCCCTGAGTTGGACAGCAAGAGAGGTCACCATGATCTAGCCACAGAAGCTCACAGACACATTCCGACCAAGTGTTTGTTTAATCAGGTGGCTGTGTGACAGTGTTGTGGAATGGGGTCTGTGCTGTGTCTTGGAGTGCACAGAGCACACAGAGAATTTTCTAGTGCATAAAAAATAGCACAGGGGTGAAGGGCGACGGTAAATATTTTGTAGTTTATGGCCGATTTTGATCTTGAACATACAGTCCTTCATGCTTGGGCTTGTTTTCACTTCTGTCCTCAACTGCAGTGGATGTTATGATTAGTTTGGTTTTTGTAGCACTTTTTGTGCATTGAGAGTTTTGCCCTTGGGGCTTTGACCTTTTGTTGACTGTTGCAGCACTCAGTGAATAGGTCTTTTTAGACTGGAGCTATGGTTAAGGCAGGACAACTATATACACTTATTTTTAACTTCTGTGAAAATGTATTACTAAAGATTTCCTGGATCTGTACTGCTGTTTGTGTGGCTTTTTATAGGCACTAATGTACCTTGCTTTGTGAGTCACTCTGTGTAAAAGTCTGCCAAAGGAATAAAAACATAGATGTAAACATCAAACCCCCCCTGGGTGGAAATGGAGGATTAGCCTGCCAATGTACCAAACTGCTACAGGGCCCCGGTCTGGATCAGTCTCGCCTTCACACCTGTCTCTCTCCTATAGGCTTTATCTGTTTATCCAGGCACCACACCTGTTCTCTGAGGGTTCTGTGTCTGTCCATCTCTGTCTATCCCCAGCTGTCACTATCCCCGATGGCTCTCTGTGTTCACCTGTTGGTTGTGAACACCGCTGCAGACAGCTGGCCCACACACAGTCTCTGTGCCAGTCAGCAAAGATCAGCCACAATTGTTCCATCCAAACAAAAATGCCTAATTGGACACAAAAATACAGTGTAGTTTACTGTCAGAGGTGTCCGATAGGACATTTTCATGTACTCATGAAAAAGGATACTTTTATAAGGGGAATCAAATATTCACACGCTAATTAAATGTTTTCAATGCAATGTGTCAATCAAAGCTGGAGCAAACAAGGAAGCACTGCTTGTGACAAGAAAGGGAGATGAGACGACAAGTAAGACAGATGACAAAAACTTGACAAAAACAGTCCCTGCCCCTTTCAGCATTACATTACATTACATTGCATTATATTTGCTAACCAGATGCTTTTAACCAGGGTGACTTACAAAGCTTACAATTTATAAATGTTATAATGTTGTTTACATCTGAGGCAGTTTGGTTTATATACCTGGGTGGTTTATATACATTGCAACAGCAGTGGCTTCACCTGGGAACCGAGCTCTTTGGGTTATGGGCCCTGCCCCTTACCACTGCTCCACACTGTTCCACACTCCACTGTGTGCTCATACAAGGAGGTGCAGAGGTCTGCAGTTCATCAGCGCAAGGTGTCATGTGACACCGGTGAGGAAAGGGGGACTGCACTGTGTCAGGCAGAGGCGGCCTCAGAAGACTGCCACCCCCTCCCTCTCCACCAGCCTGAATGCACCCCCACTTTTCTGATTACGATCATCCCAGTACATAACCCCCCACACACAACATACACCTCTCCTTTGCCCTTCTTCCTCACCCCCATCCTATAATCCAACGCTCCTGAAATACAAGCTACCCATCACGACGTGTGACACGCTTACGTAATGGGCTATTTTGGGATGACATTACAGACCGGCTCCAGCATTACACCCTCAACCACCCCCACCTTCACTGCCAGTGAAAAAAAAAACAGTCGCAGTATCTCCACTAAACCCATTGTATATTCTCTCATTGCCCAACTTGCTGCTGTGCTTCGAATTGAAAGCCCAGCCGATAAAACAAGTTCCTGTGCATTGTAAAGGCAAGTCTTTACATCCAGTCAATTCGTCTCAGACCCTCATCACATTTTTTCTATTCTTCTATTGCTGGAGTGGGCCTTACGTGAAAAAAAATGAAAAAAAAAAAAAAACACTCACTTGGTGGCTCACTTGGTGGCTAATCGTTAGTGGCTCAGTCTAGCCAGAGCTGGCAGGCTATTTTTGGATGTGAAAGAACCCTCTTATCACAAGGGGTACTGGTGAAACGGGGCACATACCTCACTTAAGTCATCTATCATAGCGTGACCTTGGGGCCTTGAGGACATCATATGCAGGCAAGAAATCCTTGCATTTACAAACATGACTGCATAGATATTACTAAGAGAACAGAAATGATTGTGCACAGAATAGCACTGTGGATGTTCAGCATTGCTCTTTTATCATTAAGAATTTGCAAAGGGTAGTGCTTTCTGATGTAGAGGAATGTGTGAGAATTCTTATTTCTGAATCATACAGACACACTTAGTGCCCTGGGTTTTGATTTTAATGTTTCGTTGATTTCATCTCTTTTCAGTGTGGGTAGGAACACCTTCACATGTCAAAACACCTTTTCTTAAGGTGGCCTAAAGTAAGAGCAATTTGGTGCAACACAATGAAACATCAATCAGTGGAAAACTATTTGAAGCTATCATTAAAATTATGTATTACAACTAGTTATACCAAGGCACAGTGGCGTCGTGTCAGTCAATTTAGTTGGGCACGTGCCCACCCAATATTTTGTAAAAATGTATTAATAATTATTCAATCAATAAATAACCTGCCTACATCGTTTGATTGTCAGTTTGTAGTTTTGCCTGTACCAATTACACTGTCCATCAGTGCTTGCTAGCTAGCCACCAACACAACACAGCCTTTTTCATCTCCATGTCCGTTATTTTGAACACAACTAGCCAACTATTTTCTGGTTGACGTTAACTAGCTAGCTAGCTAGCTAGCTAAATGTTACACTGTCAAACTTGCTTCTTTCACTTCAAGAACATTAATATATGCGTATGTGTATTTTTTATGTCTTGTGTGTGTGGTTTTGAACATGACTGAAAATGGTGCCCACCCACAAATTTGGTTTGCATGACGCCCCTGCCAAGGCAGCCCATAAGCCAGTTACAGCATTTTCAGTTTTTCTGATTCACATGTTGCTGCTGCGCAGAACCAGACCATCTTAGAGATTATGTGAACTCCTCATTTTCTGATATAGGTAAGGTCATCCACGGTTCATTGTGTTGAAATGCATGAAACTGGTCCAAAAAAAAAAATGCTGCCTTATGGAGACAGTCTGGTCAGTAAATAATCATGTTAGTAGATATAATTTGTGACTGCCTGACACAAACGTAGGCCTAATGTGACCAGCTGTCTGGTCATGTGCTTACCCTGTGTAATCAGGAGTGTCTACTAACAAATCCAGGCAAGCCATGTCAAATCTGTCATGCTGCACCTGATGGAATCATGGCAGGCAATGTGATCTATTATCTGTGGTGTGGTTTTTTTTCCCCTTTTTACCCTTACAGTGACCTCAGAGGTCTCTGGCCCTGAGAACACAGATAACAAAGTAAGACCAGCCAGTCTACTGCCCAGCTGAAATGGTGAATAAATATAGAAAGGATAAAAACAGGATCAATAATTACACAGCTACCAGATGCTCTGCAAATATGCATGAACAAAATGTAATTCTTAATATGTGTTTTATGAAACTGTGTAAGGAACCATAAAATGAGCTACTGGCTACATAATAATACATAATAATGGCTACATAATGCCATTATGTGGTCTGTTAACGTTTCCAAATTTTAACAAGTGCTCTGCCAGTATAAACATCAATGAACTCAAGTCAGCGACTTAAGCACCTTTTAAAATACACTTTACCTCCTCATTTCTGTGGCACCTCTTGTCTCTCAAAAGGCAATCAAACATCCACAAACAAGGGTAAAAATGTACTGTGGGGTTTTTCTTCATTTTTGCTATTTTCCACATTTTACAATAATAATAAAGACATCACAACTATGAAATAACACAAATGGAATTATGCAGTGACAAAAAAGTCACCTCATAATTCAAGTCAAATCAAGACTATCTTATATTTTAAAATTTTCAAAGTAGCCAAAAATTAAAAAAAAAAAATTTAAAACAAATTTGGAAAGAAATTCACACATAGGCATCAACTTCACTATTTGTATTTGTCTAAGAAACAAATTTCAAGCATTTAAGCATGAGTGTTTAGATCAGATTGCCCTTGAATGCACATTTCCCATGTTCTTAATCAGGTGTGTCCAAACCTTTGACTGGTACTGTATGTGTGTGTGTTGTGTTTTGGTTCGTGTGTGTCTTTGGGATCTGGAGTTTGCAGATTAAAATAGCCACTCCGTGTTCACTCCAAGAAAACCATACGCTGGAACAGAGTGAGAAGGATGTGTGACTTGTTCAGCATGTACTCGGATCCATGTTGCTGGCGGCTCTATTTTTCTAAATGACTTTCAGTGCAAAAAAAAAAAAAAAGCTGGAAGATTCAGTTTCCTTCTAAACAGTAAGGTCAAGGGAGGTTCTTTGCTTATAAGCAATGATGATTGCTGAAAAACCAAGATTGAGTCAGAGAAAAAACTTGCCTAGGAGAGAGCGTGAGTGAGAGAGAAGCTTATGTCTGTGGGTGAAAATTAAAATGGTACAAGTGTGTTAATGCTTATTGGCATGGTGTGAGGCTAAAATGAGCTCAGGTGAAAAAACAGAGGTGACAAAAGGACACAAAGCACAACCCTCCTTGTCCCCCTCTGTAACCTCCCTCAGAAGGTGGCAGTGGACGGGAGTGGGCAGCAGTGTAGCATAGTGGTTAGGGAGCAGGATTCGTAACCAAAAGATTGCCAGTTCGATTCCCCACGGGGGCCCTGCTGCTGTACCCTTGGGCAGGTACTTAACCCACAATTGCCTCAGTAAATGTCCAGCTGTATAAATGGATAACATTGTAAAATCCTGTAACTGATGTAAGTCGCTCTCGATAAGAGCGTCTGCTAAATGCCAATAAAGTCATGTAATGTAATGTAAGAACTGTTCAATCTTCCCGTTCCCTATCCACCAAATCCTTGACACTGATATGGCCGCGGGACGCAAAGGAAGCACATACGAGGACAACATTCCAGCATTCCAGGGAGAAGAGGACACCTCTTCTCCACATCACGACCCCTCTCCCTAACCCCAAACATAGCCAGTCAGGCATAGTGTCGACAAGTCAACCAAATATTAATAGAGAGTTGCATGGGGGAAAAACAGGGACACAAACACATTGCGTTCTTGTGTTATGGTCCTCCCTTTTGTGACGTCAGCTGAGCTGCATCCTACAAACCTGAACACTCTGGAATTCAGAATACTGAGCCAGTCTGACTGGGTTGCAGCACAGAATACAGTAGGTTTCACTGAGTTACTGAAACTTGCTTCAGTCTGTGAAGCTGATCACACCATAGCCTTACTGAGCAGCTGAATCCTGTACAGTCTAACTGAAATACAGCACTTAAATACAGCACTGTAATCTTACTGAGCAGACAATCAAATCCTAAACCCACAGCAGTCTTATCAAGTCTCTGAGTACACATTCTCTTCTTGCACTCTTACTGAGTGACTGAACACAGTCATTACATTGAATTACATTACATGACATTACATTACATGCATTTAGCAGATGCTCTTATCCAGAGCAACTTCCAGCACAAGAGAGTCAAAGTCATTCACTCACTCAGTCAAATTCTCACTGTGTTTGAGTCCTGAAAACAATTCAGTCCTACCAGCCTAAACAGACTGTGGTCCAACAGATCTCCGAACACATTGTCATCTCCTTCAGCCACTGAACAGACTACAGCCTCACTGAGCAACTAAACACTGAATTCTTATTACGTGCTATCTGGGCTATGTAGGTTTAGATGTTCATGAAAGTCTGACCAGACACACTGAAGTACTGAACCCACCGCGCCAGCAGTTTCAGAGAGTAGCTTTCAGATGGCGTGGTATCAGCATGGTACCATGGTAATCTGCAAGCCAGCGATTCTGTGGCACTGTAAATACCAATGAGCACATCGGGTGCGTTGCATCACCCTACAGACTGTGCACTTTGCTGTCGGCAGGGCATCAGGACTGTACTAGCGGCCAGGGAAGGACGCTGCCAGGTGAAAACAGACACTGTTCTTTGGTTACGAATGTGAGTGCAGCTGACCTAGCATTTACTGAGGGGGTCTGTAGACTGCAGGAGAGCACGCTGAGTGCCCCTACTCTGCTGCCAGTGTCAGGGAGGTGATGTTAGCGTGTCCGCACTGTAACATCTGATCCCCATCCAGCGATATTCACTTCCCACAGTGGCAGTGTGTATCGGTGTATCTCAGGTTTGTCCAGGATTCCTCTCAGGACCTACCTGTCGAAGACGACGGCGGCGAAGCTGGGCTCGGCGAAGATCACGTCCCCCGCCCACAGCTCCTTGGTGGCCCTCAGGCCACGGCCCTTCCCTTCAGCATTGAACACTTCCACGTTCTCCATGTTCCCCAGGGTCATGTCACTGAGGCTGTCAGAGAGTGTGTGAGAGACTGAGAGAGAGAGACAGAGAGGGGAGAGGGAAGAGTAGAGGTGCTGGCTGCTGCCCTGAAGCTGCACACTGTCTCTCAAGTCCCCTCTGTTCCAACACCTGCCCTTTCCATGCTCCTACCCCCCACCCACCCAAAATAGACTGCCCACCCAGGCCATACCACCTCAGTAGAGGGGCGGGGGGCCTCTGACAGAATTTGGGTGAGGGGTGTGCCTCTGGCCAGAAGAGACTGTTGGTCCCTCTAGGGTGATGGTAGAGGTGTAAAGGGGGGTGGGGGGCATGAGTGTGCTCCCCTTTTTTGGAGAAATTGGGCTGTCCCAGTAGTATTTTTATCTGACAGCTGTGTCTGCCTGTCAGTGAAGGGGTTGGGGGAGATGGGAGGCAGCTGGGGAGGGCTTTCTCGTGGGTTGGCCGCCTCCATCTCCTTTTCTCCGGCAATCCGTCTCCTCGCTGCACTGTTCTCTTTCTCAGCTCCTCTCCCTCCTTCTCACTGGTTTCCCTTCTCGTTCTATCTCATAGCTTCCCTGTTCACTCTTTCTCCTGTATTTCCCCTTGCTCTGCTTGTGTCCCCCTCTGCTTTCTCTTCCCACCTCCCGTGTTCCCCATTCCCTTTCTCTTTGCTTTATTGTTGCCAGCCTTTTTCCTCGCTCTTTTCACTCACACGGTTCCTTCATTCTTCCAGCCTCCGACTCTCTCTCTCTCAACTCGAATGCACTGTCTGAGCGCTGAACCATCCGTCAAAAGTGAGATCAGTTCAGACTGGCAGGCCATGCTCATGCAGGAGTTTCATGCATGTACGTAGGGTTCTCTGTCACTACTAACAGTTGTTTTAGCATCAGCCTGAGAGTCCAAGCTGTAGCCCTTTTAAATCTGGATACAACCACAGACAGTAAAGCACTGCAAAAGCAGCATCCTTCCCCGGTTCAACCTCATTGGCCGTGGTAACCCGATCTGAAAACTGCAAAAAACAGGAGGAGCTGAAGGCGCAAGCATTTTTTCCCCCCTCACACTTGAGGGGTGATTAATCCTCGGAAAAAAATTCCCCCCTTTTATAAACAAGCAGGGATGCTTGAAGGCTTACATCGCCACGTTGAGATCAACTGTTTACAGTGGGGCGGGAAGAACGGGGGAATGGGGGGGCGGAGCCTGAGCCTGATGTTTTCCAGGTGATGGGAAAGATAGAGCACCAGCAGCACCAGAGCCTCTCAGAACATTCCTGATTTGTCCCGCTGATCGCAGGGCGACCGGCTGCGGCTTCGCACAGCCTGATCGCAAACTGTGATGAGAAGACCTGCATCACTAAATCAGCCGGTCAGCCATCTTCACGGGAAATCGCTAGCTCACCGGCCCATCTTTAAGGGAGATTGTTATCACATCAAAGGCAGAGAATCCCTGAGTGGACTGTTTGCCACATAACACAGGTCAGAGTTTTCAACTGTTGTATGTACACGGGTAATAAAGTACAGTATTCCTCTCACGAAAATAATGAATCATTTTGCATTGAAGTCTTTCCGATACACAAGGAGCTTATAATGTCCTTATTCATTGCAGCACAGGTCATAGCAACATCAATCATTCAAGATTTTCAAAGTTAAAAATGAATTTTGATGAGCATATAACTATCAATTCTATTATAAAATATAAAAGATCATTGATAAAGAGTATTAAGGCACAGTTAAAAGAGTGTTTTTTACTGAGTGTGAGAAAGAGATGAGGAAATAGCCACCTCTTACACAGAGAAAAAACAGATCTCAGTAATCATGGTGAGGTTGTTTTTAGATTAGTCTTTATGGCTTTTTTTTTTACAATGGATTTAGCTTGAGGAGTTTTATTGCCATTCTTCCCAAAATTTGGCAACTGTTCATTTTGATTAGTTGATACAATGCTTTTTATATTTTGCGGTCCACACCTTTTGAGTCTCTTGGCAAATATGAAAATTGAGCATCAAAAGGTCAACATGCAGTGCTAGCCTTTCAGCTCCTTCCTTAAAAGAAGAGAAGACACTGTGACTGAACAAGCCATTGAAGTGTTATATTACATTGATTTAGCAGATATTCTTACTCAGAGCGACTTCCAGCCCCAGCACTGGATTGAGATAAGGCCAATATGGGTCACAGTCAACCAATTGTAAGCCAACGGTCACAACATAGAAAGAGATATTTGAAAAAGGGGGAGTGGGAAGGCGGTAAGGATAATTACTCTCTCTGATGTGGTTCAAGGAGGTAAACAGTTAAGCTCAGAAAAAGACAGAAAACATCTGCTTCACAACATTGATTCACTACAAAAAGTCACTACACAGACAGGATGTGTGTGAACTTTCAAAGAATTTATACTTCACCAGGTCTGGCTATCTTATATTCAATTATTTGCTTAATGACCAATGATACAGCCAAGGCAAAGTACATATAATTTGTATTTTATTATTCAAATTTCTATGAGCAGCAAATAATCTACAAATCTAAAGGAATACAGAATTTCTCTTAGATACAAGCGAAAATTATTTTCACATAGTTAGGTCCCATGTTGGTCTTTTCGATATCCTGTTATAGTACACTTGAAATACTTTGGCACATTTCAGAGGCATTGATATATCTACACTTGCTTTAAGATTAGAACCACAGCAGTGCAAATTCTTAACAGCCTTTAAATATGTACATTTTGGACAAAATAACCAAAACAAAAGGGTCATCTGAAACAGTAACATGAAAATATCCAAGACAAAACAGGTCTCCTTGAAATTACAACTCAAGGATCATAATGCTACATTTTGCCCTGGCTCACAGATATGAGGTACATCTACAAGAGAGAGGAATAATATTGTTGTGTGCCCCAAACAGCTGATCTAGGATCAGTTTACTCAACCTTAACTCCATCTCCAAACATTATGTGGAGAATGCAAACTGAGCATAACCACAAACTGCATCTACAGCTCTGCAGGTCACTGCTGCCCTGTGGACACAGTGTCTGTATTGTGCAACTACAGCAATCATCACCTACGACTGGAATGCTTTCCTTAGGAAACATCAACAGAAATGAACATAACCAGCAGAAGAGGAAATTCGGAAAGGCACCATTTGAAAATAAATGATTGTTATGCTAGTGACATAAGGATTGCACATTAAAGTGAGGAAAAGACACCACATCTAAAGCCACGTTTTTGAGGTATGAACACATCATGAAAACAGATGTGCTGTCAGGATTGTTTTCTAACTCCTGATTGGATCACATAAGCACGGTCTTCCTGATCTCATGGAGCGGTCACACTGCAAATACACAACGTTTGCAACATTTACTGTGAATAATTTCTACTTCATACCAACAACGCCACAAAGAAAACTGCAGTGCGACTCGCAACGAATCACGGCCATCCCTGCTGCCTCCTCCCTCTAATAGTCATAGCTTAGTTGAGGGCCACGTCTTGCCTTCAAAATACATCTGCCATCCCACACACAAGCTACACCTCTTCCTGCCCCCTAAAACTGAGGGCCAGCACATTTGGGACTTTCTATCCCTGCCTCTAAAGGTCATAGAAGTCCAGGTGGGCCCCGGAGGGGAAGTCGTCGTCCAGCAGCAGCTTCATGAGTTTGACGCCGGACTCCTCGCAGGTCAGCAGCTGGCCCTGCGAATGCATGGCAGAGAAGGAGCTCCTGACGACCGTGTCTCCGGTGTTTGCCCGCGCCTCCACCTGCATGTCTGTGTCCAAAGGGCCTAAGTGTAGCAGGGGAGACAGAGAGGGAGGGAGAGAGAGAGACCATAAAAACTCCCATCATAAGAAAACAAATCAGCCCTCATCACACAGAAAAAGAACAAACAACTATTCACAGACTATTAGCAGCAGGGATTATGACTGGTCAAAAAGGTGTGTTATTCCTAAACAAAGCTCAATAATCTTGTTTGCACCGGTTGCTAACGGCGACATGGCTGCTGTATTCTACCTACTTGGTGTTGTACAAAATTGTGGACAGCACTTCTCTGGCTTCCCCAAATCTAACAAATGTTCCATCAAACATTTTATCTGTCCCCATCCTTGCTATATCGATCTATATCGATATATGAGAATACAACACAACAGTCAGATCATAGCTACTTCATCCTGCCTCCGATTCAACCCCGACTGGGTACGAGTTCAGTGTGGCCCGCTTATCTGAGTCAGCACGCTTTCGGTCACTACTGATGAGAAGACACATTGACTCTGGACCTGGCTACACCGAAGTACAGACTTTGTCTAATGAAATCACTGCTAAATTTACTTGAAAACTAAATTATATACTCGTCTTAACAGTGAACCATTTCCAATCCATCGTCTAAGTATCTTCTAACGCCGAGACAGTGCATTTATGCGCTGAAGAACCACTTGTACCTGGAGCGTAGTTGAGCACACGCAGGTCGGGCTCCTCCTCCGCCAGCACCCTGAACATCATGTCGCGGGCAGCCTTGCCGGTGCAGTACAGCACCCAGGACGGGAAGGGCTGCACGGCGCACAACGAGCTGATGTTGACCACGTAGCGCCGCATCCCCTGCCGCTGAGGGAAGGCGCTCATCACCCCCGCCGTCAGACTAAGGGCAGAGCTCACGTTGAGAGACAGGTAGGAGTCCACCTCCGCGGGGTCGGTGAAGCTCAGGGCGAAGCGAGACACGTCCCCTAGAGAGGCTGCAGGAAAAAGGACGGAGACGTGTGTCAGTAACCTCGCCTCCATCGTAAACTCAACATGCACCTAATGCAGTTGCCGTAGGATATGTTGCCTCTTGAATCAAACTGACATCACCTGTTGCTCTATCTTTTGTAGTGGTGATTACTGCTGGAAATCGTACAACACTAATACAACGTATAATACAGTTACTAAATAACTAGTATCATACCAATAGTATAGTACTAATGCAACAACAGTAATAATTTCAAAGTGTAGACGTAAAACCCACAAACAGCCGTGTATCTGCAAGATCATGAAAATACACATCACCGTGAAACAATTCAAGATGGCCTGTCAAATTATAGCAAAGTAAGTCTAGCGAACATAGCTGTCATGGCTCTCACCTGCGTTATTTATCAATATGAGGCGGTCGATGTCTATGGGGCACGTCTCTTTCGCCGCCCTCACCGTCTCTTCCACAGCCTCTTTCTGCCCCAGGTCTGCTATCACACAGCGTACCACCAAACCGGCCCGGCCTGCCTCCGATGCGGCGAGCTCTGCTTGCAGCTCCCGCAGCTTGTCGCCGGATCGGGCCACCAACAGAAGCACCGACCTCGGTTTGAGCAGACCGGCTATCTGCAACGCCAGGCATCGGCCGAACCCTCTCGAGGCCCCAGTGATAATGCACAGCGACTGACCCAGATCCCTTGAGACTGGAGGCACCATGTCTGAAATCACGTCAGACTGCATATTGATTGCAAGAGCGAAAAGTACGGTCTATTTAAAGCTATACTGTATCCCCAGAAGCGGACAAAATTAGCTCTTTCATGCCAAGAATAAAAGCCGCAGTTAAAATTCTTCACTCGCCAGACCATGAAGGAAACAAGCACCCAATGGAAACAAAGCTGTGGTGCGTGACTCCACCCCGTTACAATTGTGTAACTGCTTAAACGTGGAACTGCAGACCCTGGACTGTGCAGAATTTTTTTTTTCCTCGAAAAGAAGAATGTAACTGTGGTTGTTTCTATAACTATATCTTTCAGAACTAAACATAAACATAAAAATAAACATAAACATAAACTTTGCGATTACCGGGGGGATGCTTGAAAGAACGCCTGTCGTATGTTGCGACTGTGTGTAACACAGTAAAGGATTGATCAGAGAGCAATTCTGCTGTTGGGTTCGCCAACCTGACCAAGAGCAGAGGCCAGTGTCCATTGTCAGAGTCACAGTAAAAGTTTTTTTCCCCCAAAATTGCATTAGCCAATATGTTTGTCTGAGGACTGTATGTGTGTAATATCTGTTGAATTTTACATTTGACATGAGTTGGAAAGAGGGGGAGGAAACAGAATGGCTGTTTTGCCTACCAAATTGCAGGTTCTTCCTCATCTGAAAAAATCTGAAGATGAACCTTCACCTGTCCTCAGAATGCTGAAGTTGAAAATGTCTCAGTAGCATGGTCATTGCATTGTGTGTAATTGTGCCATTGTATGATCCCTGTCTTAATCATTACCTTACAAATTTGCCAATGATAGATCTCTTCTGCTCATCGTCTTTTGAAGCAGTATAATTGTCATTTTCTGTAATTGTTTGGTAGCCAGTCAAGTTAAGAGGAGGTGTTTTCTCCTTCCTGCATTTTTCATGGGCAGTGCATTGGCCAGCACAGTAACAGACGGTGACATGTATAACCTTTATAACTCCTAACTCACAATACCCAGTTTGTCTCCTTTGAAACTGAAGTCAGATTATTAGTTGCAAAAATCCTTAGCTCAAGGAGACATATGTGTCACATCCTGTGGTTGTGTTACATAGGTTTAAGCATATATATTAAGTATATAGGTTCAAAAATCAGAATAAAATGTTTTGCTTTTAATTGTGTAGCAGTATAAATGTATACATGTTGCATTAGAGATATAAATAAAGAGAGATATAAATAAATCTTACACAGTCGTTTAATATCAAAACTGAACTACTACATTTTTGTTCATGGGGAGCACAAGGTTAAAAAGCAAATTAAAAATTTTGTTCAATATATTGTAGAGTGGAGGTAGCTATATAGCGAAGACCAGCCACACATCTCAAAACAGCAGCAACAACAGCAGCACAGGCCAAAACAGGCAGCTAGTGCAGATTGAGAATGGGTTTTCGCTGAGATTATACCATTACATATGCAACTCAAAATTGAATATTTGTCAGCTTTTATGTTTATTTCTTCTGTTGGTCCTCATTAGAGAATTGGGATCCAACAAAATACTTCAGAAAATAGGTGCTGAAACATTGGTCAGCTGAACGTCTAACATGCAAGGAAATGAGTCATATTCTGCAGAACTCATAATTTCATCCATTTTGGAAATTTACTTGTCAGCTTAGATACTCATGGTTTCATATTATTTTTATTGTTTATTTTGTTTTGGCTTTTTTTTTCTTCCTTTCACTAGGTCTTAGGGTTCCCCCATCTCCCAATTCCCAATTTAACATGGCTGTAGAGTCACCCTGATGCTAAATCAATGCCATATTGTGTGCGTGTGGACTTTCTCCACAGGGCTCCACAACCTGTGGGCAGCCCTTCTAAATAATATAGCCAGAAAGCTTGTCCACAATTTCTGTGCACACTAAATCCAGCTTAATTGGTTTCATGGTGCTTTCAGCGCAACAAATCAGTTTCACTAGCTCATGCCACTGGGCATTTTAAAAATTATTCTGTATCAGTTACTTCCATTGACTTCAGAGGCTGATTCATACGAGTGTGTAACACTTAAACTGGTAAATGTGCGATTTTGATGAAGTGATGCTAATAACATATAGCATGGCTGGTCTATACTATCAGCAAAATGTCATATATTTTTGGCCGTGTCTCAGGAAAAAGACGACCCATTATTTTAATGACATTTTGTAATCAAAGAGTCAGGGGCATGACTGGGTCTGTGGAGCACATTCTGACCCAGTTTTACCCTCTGTTTTGTTTGTTACTGTAGCTAATAATCAGAATGAATGCTATAAATCTTATATAAAACTTGATTCTTACACACATTGAATTATACAGTATATGTATTGCCATAAGTATTTTTGCTAGTTTGTGAAGCATTTGAATTGGGCAGTGTTCTGAGGAAACTAGGCCACTTGGTCAACCCTCTTTAGGTTTCTCAGTGGCTCATCGGTCCCACAGGATTGTTTGACCAAGTATGAAATGGAAAGAGGCACTCGGTATATTTCAATGTGACCTATATCAGTGCACCAATATAAACTCCTTGATTGCTTAGGCTATAGATGGGCTCCCTCTACAAGAACTTGTACAGAAAATCTGATACGCCTGGTACAATCCACACAGACATCGAGTCAGCAAATTGTACAACTACATAGCACTACGTTTTACAAGAGAAGTGGTAAACACTGTGCAAAAGACCCAGGTCAAAGCACAGGGACTAACCAAGTGCTTATCGTGACTCCAATGGTTAAGTCATTCTCTTTAGTGGTCTGAGATACACGGTAAGCTACACCACTTTCTTCCTTTGAGACACGTACAAGAACCTCAGCCAGCCAATAGGCCCCAGTCTCCAATATGTAAATCATGATAATGGTGTATCAAGAGTGGTCCAATTAGGAAACTAAGTTTTCAATGACATGACACAATTCCCTCAAGAGACTCAATTAAATAATTTTGCAAGACAGAGATCCCTTAGAGACCAGTCAAAGTCTTCTCATAATTCTAAGGGGGGTTTTACCACCATAGTGACCTGATGATCTGTGCCCAGCTGTGTAGACAGTCTTTGCTTTAACAACTTTTTCTCTAAGATCCTTCTGTCTGTGATGGAAAGTGTTTAGATTTTAGAGGAACAAATAAGAATACAATGTTATGTGTACAAATCTCAAAATGCTCCTTCCATATGCATTACTTTCACCATATGAAGCATCCCTAAACATTAAAGGGCGCATAAAAGACTTTTTGTTATAAGATCTCATGTGACATTCATCAGGGGTGTCAAACTCCCCCTACATGATGGCATAACTGGAGGCATTCTGCTCCACTTTAAGTTCATATTCTACCACAATATTTTGAATGGGCACAAAAACATTGATAACATTCACACAAAACTACAGAAACTATTTAACGTAAACAATTCATTTGATGTGGTATGTGGTATGAGTGAGATCAACACTAGATTATAAGAACTGTTTTTCCCCATGCACACTGATACATGCCTGCAGTGCTGAATAGTAGTTTAAAGTAGTTTAATTGTAGTTTAAAGGAAATGCCAAATGTTCATTTGAAATCAATCACCACCTCCGCCATGCTGGACAGAAATATTTTGGTTTGAAGAAAGTAATTGCATTCATTATACTCCAGAATCATTTCTAAAGACAAATAGATCCAATTATGTGCAGAGTGAACGTCATGACTGAGACAGAACCATCTTTCTTTTAATATATTTTAACACAAATAAAGTATTGTCATATATAAAATGGATAAAAGCTACAGAAGTTACCTTCATGCAGATTTGATAACAGTTTAGTTTTCGACAACTTCCAATCACATACAATCTCAGGTGTCCACAGTTTGTAATAATAATTACACACTTCCATGTGTTCGTACTTGTATCAACAGTCTGCACCCCATACCTTCCTCGCGCTAGCGCAGCAACACAAAATCAGGCTGAGCACTTCCCGTTGACAATGGGGGACATTCGGCGTAAAGGTTTTGACGTTTTGGGTAACAGCTTTAAACAAGTATTAGCTTATACGCTGCTCGGGTTTGTTCCTTACAGCTGAAGATTATTTGTCATATCGATTTAACATAATGCTTGCCTCTAGCCTTTTCAGAAAGGGATAGTGACTGGCAAGTAACTTAGTAGATGCTGTAGGTCTGTCAGTCCAGGAGGTGGCAGTAATTAATAAGTTTTCCGTAGTGACTGCAAGCTCTGATCACGTGATAGGGGTACGCGAAGCGATTCTCGACGTGTACCGGGTCACTGGTTGTTGATGAAGCAGGGCGGCAGCAATGGACGTCGTGTTGTATGTAGTAGCTGCGGCAATCCTTCTCCTGCTGATCGTGTTTGCTGTGAAAGCACGAGGGCAAGCCGAGCAAGGTGAGTAGCTAACTAGTTAGTCGTCTAACGGCGAGTAGGACGGAGAAAATACTGAAGCTGGGCAGAATTGTTAAAACACGCGACTGATTGCATTTCCTAGTGTGTATGTTAGCTTGCTAGCTGCCGCAAATAACATACAGAGGTTGACAGGAGTAACTGTTCGGCAGTTACTCGAAAGTTACAGGTCGTTCCGTTGCCAGCACGTTGTGGATTCAAGCTAGCTAGCTAGCCAGTGATACAATGTTTCTTTGAGTATTCTGTCTGTAAAGCTGTTTGTAACCAAATCGTTCCAGTGTGGAAGGCTGGTATTAGTCGTACCACCTGAATAAGCGATTATGGATGGGGGCTAACTATTAATAACAATAGTGGAAGTTGGAAGTAGTATGAGCAGGGTTTCTGATATGTGTGCATATATACATATATAAATTGCATTCGTGAAAAACAATATATGGGCCTCCTCGTCCCGGTTTTGCAAGAAAACTGACTTTGTCAAGACCAAAATGGTTGTCCGAGGCTTCAAAACAGTTGTCGTTACTGGTGACGTTGTACATGCGCCTTGTGAACATAGCAGCCATAGTTTTTCAGTGTACTTCGTCAGATGTAATGACTTTCTAGACCTGAGACTGACAAAAATAGAATTGTGTTGGTTTTCATGATGTGGGACACAACATTATCAGTCATTTTCCCATCAGCCAACGTGCTTAGTATGCAAGGTATGAGTTGACACAGGCAACACCTTTACATCTTAAAAGTCATGCATTGTGCAGGAAATAACTATTTTTAATGGGAGCTGGTTTGCAGAGCTTGAAATGACAGCATATTAACTTGTGTATCTGGGGACTTGATAGTAAAAACCCTTAAGCAACCCCTCACTCAAACCATTGCATTGCTTCAAAGCATCTGAAGCAACTTGTAGAGGTGGGGCCTTTTTTGAGTATTGTTACTAAAGACCCTTAAGCAATCCCTCACTCAAACCATTGCATAGTGCTTCAAAGCATCTGAAGCATGTCATCACTGACACCATCAGTAAGGGTTGAACCTGGCTGAAGTTGCTCCTCCCTCCTTCTTGACACCCAGCTGACCGGGAGCACAGGCAGGATGTGGCGGCTCGAGCAGCAGTGCGCCCCCAGGTGGCAGGGGAGCGCGCTGCGGGCATGCCCCGCCGGCGCAGGATGATGGCGAGACGCACACAGAGGGACGATTCCGACAACGGTAATGCACCGCGACTCAAACACAGGAATCCTTTTCCCTTCTAGTGGTGCGGTGTAGTAGTAAGGAGCTGGTGTAGTGGTTAGGAGCAGGGCTCGTAACCACAAGGTCACTGGTTCGAATCCCTGCTAGGGCACTGCTGTTGTACCCCTGGGCAAGGTACTTAACCCACAATTTCCTCAAGAAATATCTGGCTGTATTAATGGATAAAATTGTAACCTACTGCATGTAAGTTGCTCTGGGTCAGACTGTCTGCTAGATGACAATAATATAATGTAACAAATCCATTTAGCAGCTAGCTTTAGGCATGACACATGCAGACGGTCTGTTCCATGTCCAGAACCCAAGTACAAGTGAGTGCATGTGTATAGGACTTTAGAGCAGGTGCTGGGTGGATCCACTTGTTGTACATTGTACTGATGCCCTCATGTAATCATCTGTGCCCGCCATCATCCCATCCTAAGGATATACAGATCAGCGGATCTGCACAGTGTCATTTGCTCTGACATGATGTTTGTGAACAAGCAGTCGGAGTCTGTTTTTCTTTCAGAGGACAGCAATGTGGAGGAAGAAAACGAGGAGGCGGAGCCACAGTTCCAGTCTGTAGGGAAAATTGGGGCTAAGAAACAGAGGAAACTGGATGAGAAACAGGCCAGGAGGGCCCAGAGAGAGGTAGGGATGGTGGGAGGGAAGGAGGGAGGGAGGGAAGGAGAGAGGGAAGGGTGGGTGGATGGATGGATGGAGGGGGTGATCTGGTTTAGTCTGATGTGTGTTTTTTTCAGTAATTCCTCTCTATGAGTGACTTCGAAATAGCACAGCTTTGCTGACATCCAACTGAAAAACAGTACTGTTTGACAATGGGTGGAACTATAAGTGTTATTGAATTGAGCTTCTAAGTGCCGAGGGTGTTTTGATGTCATTAGGGGTAAATTACAATAAACTGTATAGATACTTTCAACTCATTAGTAGCTTTAATGGAAGATACAGCTCGGGTTTTGAGCTAATACTCATAATACTCCTGCTACTGTTTTATACCAGTGAAAAGTACTTCTACCAGAAGTATTCCATTATGCAAACCAGTGAATGTGTTTGCCGCACAGCATGGCTTTGTTGTGTTCTCCTTGATTGTTGGGGCCTATTAGTTGGGTATTAGCTCAGATTTTATAATAATTTATGCAGTTAGGCATACTGTGAAATTCTGTAGATCAGAATAGGAATGACATTGAAAAAGTTAGGGAATGATTAGTCTATTCAGAAGCTTTATCAGCTATTTTTGTGAATGCCAACAGTGGGACTGATTGTTACGCTGGCCTTTGGCCAAACATGTACAATGTGTTAGTGTGTAAAATGTTGTGAAATAGCTGTTTAAAGGAAGCAGGGCATGTGATTGGCTACGCTGTGTTACAGGCGGAGCAGGAGGAGCGAGAGGAGAGGAAGAGGACTCAGGAGCTGAGGGAGCAGGAGAAACGGAAGGAGGAGGAGAGAGAGAGGCAGCAGGAGCAGAGACAGGTAACAGTACCTGGGATCGACATTCACTTTGACAAACACGCATGTGCACTACTTCATAAAAGTCTTCAACGTTTAACATTTTTATGGTCTCATGTATAAGGAAACTTAAGCTTTGTCTGCATATTTTTAGCCTTTTAGCGCTGTAACATTATAGTGTTGTATAGCATTTTAACCTCTAAACAAGCAATAACTGCACTACATCTTTAAGTCCTGATTTCAGGAGTGACCTTTGTACTGTTGATGTATGGACAAGGACACTGACCGTTCTACAAGTTCTGTATGTCTTCTTGTCAATTCCCTGCTTGTCTTCTTTCTATTCATTAAAGACATTGTCTTCAAGTGTTGCACATCTCACTTAGAGACAGCTGGATATCACTCATGTTACTTATATACGAACATTATACATTGTTTACATTGTGAGTACTGAACATGACATTTGTACAGTTGTGTAACACACAGGTTTCCACATATATACATGTATGCCAGTACAATCAAAGCCAGCCCTACTTTGGGGCTGTTTCTCTGATTTTTTTGTGCTCTCAAGAAGCAGTGGTATGTGATGTCTTACTGTATTTAAGTACAACATATTGCTTTGGGACAGTTTTATGCCCAGTAATACCTGAATTGTCTATATGAAATGTACTGTGTGGAGTGGTCTGTGACAATTCTTTTCTTTTGAGTGCTATATCAAACAGAATGACTGATTCATAATACAGTGATCCACAACTGTAGTCCTGGAGGGCAGAAATCCAGCAAGATTTATAAGCATTTGTAACACCAGTGTTTCATCCAGTTAAACAACAAATTGATATAATTGGCCAATTAAGAGCTCCGGGGGTAACAAAAGCCAGACATCCCTTGGCCCACTAGGAGTGGAGCTGTGCACCTGTGGTTGCTCTTAGAGGACACCATACACAAGCCTGACCTCATGCTCCAGTAATGGTGTTTCAGGAGGAAGAGAGTCGCCGGGCGAAGGAGGAGCAGGAGAGAAGGGAGGAAGAGGAGTACCA
Organism: Megalops atlanticus; assembly: GCA_019176425.1. Taxonomy (NCBI): domain Eukaryota; kingdom Metazoa; phylum Chordata; class Actinopteri; order Elopiformes; family Megalopidae; genus Megalops; species Megalops atlanticus. The sequence continues at coordinate 10,611,555 of CM032880.1, forward strand.
GCGGCTGAAGGAGTCTTTCGTCATTGAGGAGCAGGGCGTCGCCGATGAGCTATCAGAACAGGAGGTTGTGACACACTGTGTGTGTGTGTGTGTGTGTGTTCATGTGTATGTTTGTAGGCACATGTGTGTGTGAGAGAGAAAGTACTTGGAGACTTGGTTTCTGTTCTTACCCGATACATGCTGTGTAATGCTGTCTACATCTGTCCCAGAATGAGAGTGTGAAAAATCTTCCACTATATGTGCATGTGTGTGTTTGTGCATGTGTGTGTGAGATAGTCAGCCTATTTTCCTGTGAGTGCCTGTAACATGCTGTCTGTTTCTCTGTCTGCCTCTCTCTGTGTGAGAGATCAGTCTGTTTTAATCTTACTATATTATTTTTTATTCCAGTCTCGCAGTCTGCTGCAGGAATTCATTCAGTACGTTAAGGTGAGAGCCGACACAGATGTCATTCTGTCTCTTCTCTTCTTCCTTTCATACAGTCCCCCATTTTCTGAACAGTAGAAAACACTTGGAAACACAGCTCTCATTTCATTGCCTCTGCATGGTGAATAGCAAGTGATCAAGGTGCATAGCACTTAAAAGCCTCCTCTGCCCTGATTTGTTCATATTTACATATCATTATTTTACCAGAACAAGACATCCAGCCAAAAGCAGTATACGTATTTCATTTTACATTACATTACATTATATCCTTTAGCAGACGCTCTTACCCAGGGCGATTGCCAAATAAGATAATTTCAAGAGTAATTAAAGTCCATTAGCTTGAAGCATCAATTACTTTCATGTTGTATGTGAACATAATTTGTGGGGTGTTCATTATATTTGTTCGTGGCACTCCATATAAATATATCACTGTTCGGACATGCCATCAGTGTGAAAAGTGAGTAATATTACCGGGATGGTTATCACTGTTTAGATTTACCTTGTTCCTCTTACTTTTGGTATATCTTGTTGCATCTGTTTAGCTATGACATGATGCAAGCTAAACCATATGGCTAGGCCTAACCAGCTACAGAAAGTATACACTGTATCGATACACTACAACTGATATGAGTCAGACTGCCATCCAATAGACAGAATAAAGCTCACACAGTGTGTCTGCATGTCTCTCAGGACTCCAAGGTGGTTCTTTTGGAGGACTTGGCGTCTCACTTTGGAATGCGCACCCAGGTCAGTGTTAACACATGATGAAGAAATACACTATGCTGCATAAGTAGGAATTCAGTATGGGTGGGGTGGACATGAAGCCAGTCTTAAGAAAAACATGGAAAAAAGGTAAGATTAAGCAGAATGTTCCCATATGTTTGCCTGGGATGATATTCAATATTAAAAAATGAGTTTTCACATTTATACATACATGAACCAGATGTAAACCACAAATAGCTTGGTTTGCCTGGGAGGTGTGCCCTCCTTTGATTGTATTACCTTGGGTGGGTTAGTCATATGATTGACTTACCTTGGGTGGATTTGTCATGTGGTGAGTCATGTGAAGTGCAAATCTACAAAATCCAAACTGTGAATCTCCCAGTGTGCGTGTCACCTTTGAGCGTCACCTAATATGTAATGAAGTAGTTGTAAAGTTGTTTCTGTGCTTGATTTTTAGTGAGTGTGGAGGTAGAGAGGGAGATGTGGATTTAAAGCTTCATGTTGAGGTTTATCATTGGCGTTTGACTTGTGTGCGCAGGATGCTATCTCCAGACTGCAGGACCTGATGGCAGATGGCTCCCTCACAGGTGAGAGAGAGGATGCAGCCATGTGGAGTGAAAGAGGAGTATTTTTGATTTATGAGGGGTGTCTTTTGTACCAATGTCTCTGTGCTCCTGGTTACCTGCCTGTCCCCCTTCTCTCCCTCCCTTATCCCTTCCTCTGTCCCTTATGCTGTCTCTGTTTTCTCCCTTTCGCTCCATCCCTCTCCCTCTGCTGCTCACTCCCACTCTTGGTCACTTTTTTCCACTTCCTTTCCCTCCCAGGTGTGATAGATGACAGGGGGAAGTTCATCTCCATCACCCCAGAGGAGCTGAGTGCTGTCGCCAACTTCATCAAGCAGCGAGGGCGGGTATCCATCAGTGAGCTGGCCCAGGCTAGCAACTCCCTCATCAACCTCACGCCTGTGATCCGCAACAGTGCTTGACACCACAAATACACACACACACACATACAAGCACACTCATGCACGCACACTTTGTGCACATGTTCCCCAAAGCAATGGCTCCAAGCTGATGTTTGTTTCTCTGTGTAAATGTACATCAATAAATTTCAGATATTTATGTTTTATCAATTTCTTTGTGAATTTCTTTAAATCCCCAAGCAAAGTCCTTATCCCAAATTAGCTGGAGGAAACATCCTATGGTACAATATAAAAATTGTTCAATAAATGGTTATCAATATGCTTAGTATAATGTATGAAATATCCTACATCATAAAGGAAAAATTGTTAACTATGATTATGCTCAGTATAATATGTATTATGTTCATTATAATGCTGCCAATGATTTCAAAGTGCAGTGTACTGGGAGATCAGGGCAGAATGCTGTGGAAGTAGCTTACTTCTAGTTTATATTTTCAGAATTCATATTTCATGTTTCAAAAACTGCACATAAGCAAAGCCTGTCCTGCACAAAACATTAAATATCACAGTGTGTGTGCCCTGTTTTGCCATCAGTTTAAAGTTATAAGTTTATAATCATAGTACTTAAGTGTAGACTGTGTAGTGGTAAGGTGAAGGGCTCTTAAACAGAAGGTTGTTGGTTCAGTTCCCTACTTGGGCACTGCTGTTGAACACGGTAGTTAACCCACGAACGCCTCAGTGAATATCCAGACATTTCATCCATATTCAATGGATAAAATTGTATGTAAGTTGTTCTGGAGCGTCCGCTATAATTTATAGCGATTGTATGTAGTGAATATAATTTGTCATCCGTTTTGAAAAGGAAAGAAAAAACTGCTTTTATATTCCTCACCGAGAATCAAAAAGCTGCAATCGTGCGTTCGGGTAAGTTACAGCATTAATCGTATCAGCCTCAGATTTAAGTGCTCACCGACTGCCTGCCCCGTGTTTGTAATTTCCGGTTTTCCCGGAAGTCTCTCTGACAGCTGAACCTCTGCTTTGACGAGAAAGAGCGTCTTTATGGAGGACTAATGTTAGTCTTCGATCAGGACCGCGCGTGTCATTTCAGCTGTGGATTTGGGGTTCTGTGAAGAGAACTTGCGTGTTCTCATCCGGGTAAGAAACTCAGACCGCCTTTGCGCTTGCACATAAATAAACGGGAGTGAATTAGCTAGCGACATGATCTCGCAGGTTAGTTGGCTAGCTAGCTGTTCTGCGTTGAGAATTACCTTGTCAGAATCCCGTGATGATCTGGTTGGGTAATTGCTTGCATGAATCAGCTAAACTTATCTCTGTATTTTCGGTTGTGACATAGGTTGTCGTTCTTGAAGGTGTACTCACTGGGTAGTGATCGGCTCTATATCCTTGAAATATTATTGAATTTTACATTGTTTTGCTGTTTTTATTCAGATATTATTATTTTAACTGTTAAGTGCTGTGAGAACTGAGTAGCTGCAAACCTTTTGGTTGACAGTGCGTTTTGGGTTTTGTTGAGAGAGAGAGGTCGTAGCCGCACGTTAGATGTGTATTGTGTTTTCTTCTTTTTCCCCGGTGTTTGTTTGCGTATGTGCTTCTGTCTTCTGTTGAGGGACTACAAGAAGTCACGTGGTGTAACCCCCGCGAGAAATTATCCAGAGAATTCAGAGAGAACAACAAGGAGAGTTCTTGACTGTACACTGGAATAAAGAACGCTCGTGCACAATATGTAAATGTGAAACATACAAAACATGGGACTAAGAGACCTTGTAACACAAGACACACAAATGCAGATTCATACATCTCTACAACATATACAACCTGCAACCCGCTTCCCCAAAACAGATACTGCACGTAGACATGCTCTGCCACATATGCAAACTGGGATTGAGATGCATTTTCACATCAGGGTACACATGCAGAGACTAGTACACTTATTTCACGGAAAAGCACCTGCATGTTCATGCTCACAGAATCGCCTGCATTGTACCACCGTTGCAGTTGTGTGTCAGTATCTGAATTTTCACTGTACCTCTCTCAACAGTCATGACCCTCAGCCTGTCCCCTGCTGCCGTCTGTCAGTGCTTCACCCTGGTGTCCCTTTGCACCTCCGTTGCCGACCCAAACTGGATCCAGATCAGTAATGGCAGCGACCCCAGCAGCGGGCAGCTTATCTACGGCGTGGCCTTCACTCTGCACGCTGCAGAGAACCTCACCAACACAGGTACACGCACGCCACACTGTCCTGCTGTCCATCACCCTCTCTTTCTCTGTCCCTCCTTCTCTTTTCTTTCTCTATCTCTCATTCTCTGTCTCTGTTTTTTTTCTACCCTTCTCTCACTACAGACACACACCCACACACAAACACACACGTTCGCGCATGCTTCTACACTCTAACGTGAATGTGTATACACAGACATATAGACAGTGCCGTAACGTCACACTGACGCGTTCAGGTGTTACAGCACCAGTCTCATTCAGGATTTCATCACAGGCCTGTGCATATTGTACTCATCTGTCAGCATTATTGTGTGGTCGTGTGTGTGTGTGTGTGTGTGTGTGTGTGTGTGTGTGTGTGTGAATTCCAGATCCCCTGGGAGGAGTGAATGGGCTGGGCATGTGTTTGCTGTACGCCCTGGCTGCGGTGTGCTACAGCGCCATCTTGCTCTCCAGCTCCTCCTTCCTCACTGATTTCCTGGGCTGCAGCCGGACTCGTCCACGGGTGGTTGCAACACTGCATATCTGCACAGGTACTGCCCGGACACCGTGCCTAATCACCTCTGTCAGAGAGCAGCTTCTTTCACACGGTCGACACACCATGTACACTCTTAAGGGAAAGGCAGTTTTAGCCCCAAAGTGCCCCAGAGGCTGCTGTCTCTTCCTCAAGGTCAGCTCTTAAAGGGTAATTTCCCCAAGCTTCTTCAGAAATGTATGTTGTTACTCTCCTTTATTTTAATAGTAATCCACACCAACAAACAATTGTGTTTTTAACAGAAAAATGAAACAAGCTCATTTGCGGTTCCTTAACCAGCTCCACAGCAATTGAAGACTCGCACAAACCACAGAATGTGCTTCCTCATCTCTCTCTCTTTTTTTCTCTCTCTGTGGATAGAACAACCTTTCTATGCTATTATTGCATTTGCACCATGTGCGTAGAGAGGGGAAGTGTTATTTTCAGACTTCACAACGAGTACAAGTTGAGAAATGACAGTTCTCTGCCCCAAGAAGATTTTTTGCAGATCATGTGTGCCTACTGAAGTCTGAGGGAAGATATAAGTGTAGTGTTGCTTAAATTCGACAGGAAGTCACCGCTGCTCATGCTCCAGGCATAAACCGTTACTGATTTCAGTTACCACTAAAATGTAATGGGGCCTCCATGAGTGTATACTTTGATTTACATGTACCATTGCACATGGCAATATAATGCTCAAGTCTACAGTATATACTTCTGTGCTTTCATTATACATTATATAATATATAGGTAGATATATATACAAATTATTTTTTCAGCCTAAGGAAGTGTTAGATGCACCACATAATTTCAATGATCAGGACAAGATCAGGACAGTAACCTGTGTGCTCATCAAATTTACACAACCTCAGCCCAAGATTTCACATATTCTTATTCACACCATATATTTGTTAGGATGGTAAATTCTTAGTGTTGATTAGTTGATGATTTGTGAATGGAAGGATGTCTGCTCAAGACATTCTGAGCATACTGGTCAAATACTGCCCCCAAGTGTTGACATGGGATGAAGGCTCTTAACCGTGCTCCTAAACCCATTAGCCATGCTGAGACTCAGATCATTGTTTTGGGGCACTGTTCATCTACACCACTCATCCAGCCGGTGTATAATTGGATTTTGTCAGATGCATGTGCTAGTCCAGGAAAATTCCAATTTTTGGCCTCTGTAGTCATAGTCATCTATCATTGACTTGTTGCTGTCATTGGTTCGTTTGAGTCACGCTGAATGTGAATATCTCCTTATTGTTAAAAGTTAATATTGTTTTTCCTGTTTATTAAATAATTGATAGATTAATCAGATCTCTTTTTTAAAGTCTGAATTGTTTTCTTTTCTGAAAGTTTAGCTCATTTTGCTGTCAGTGTTATGTTTATCATATTTTTGTTTAATAACTTTTTTGTTTTAATATTGAGATTTTTTTTATCCATTTCTTCATTTTTGCAGTTTGCAAGTTACTCCTTGAATGTTGCTAGCCAGCTGGCTAGTGCTGTTACTTTTGCAAATGCGGTAAACAAAATCATTCCCGTCTTGTATTTTTTTCTGAAGTGCAAAGCAGAAAGGTTAGAAAGATACACATCCAACTCTCCTGAAGTGGTTAGCTAGCTAAGATAGAATTGGGACATGTGTATCTGCAAATACAGTAACCCAGATCTAGTATTCTGTTTTTTCTTTGACATTGCTGCAGTGCAGAACGGTAAGACACACGTCTTACTTTGCTAAAGTAGCTAACTAGTTAGCTTGCTATATACTGTGGCAGCATGACTCTGCTTGTCGTTTTATGTCAAACCTGTAGAGGTATTCATGTTTTTCCGATGACTTATTTGCGACAGTAAGTCATCGCTTGTAAGTTTACTACTTACACGTTGCATGGTGTACTAAACCTTAGTGTACTTGTGCATGGTATGCTAAACATTAACTGAGCGGGATAGTTTGTGCTAGCTCATTGCTAGCTTTCTTCAGTGTAACACAATGCAGGAACAGGTAGCAGGTCCGTTTTTTTCTAATATTCAAAAACAGTTTTTCCAGGACTGGGTCAGAAAACATGTAGCTTAGTCGATACAGTATCAGAGCTTGAACCCGACCTTGTGGAGGTAAACATCAGAGAGTCTGGTTAGGAAATCCCAACCGTAATCTAACAAAGCATACACTGATCTGAGGTCAGTGCTCGAGTGTCCTGTCCGCTAGCGCCTGACATGCACTGCCCCCCTCTGTGCCCTCCTTCTCTCCCGGACAGCTGTGTTGTGTGTGGGAGCCCTCGGCGTGTGTGGGGCCTGCCTCTGCGTCATCGTCCGCAACCTGCAGAAGGGCCTGGCGGGGCGATTCTGGGACGGCGATGGCGGCAGCGGGGGCAGGGCGTCCGGCCTGCGCCCCTCCCCTGGGGAGAGCTTCTACATCGCGCTCCTGGCCCTGCTCTTCTCCGGCCTGGCTGCCGGCTTCAGCCTCCGAGGCTGCGCGGAGACCTCCCCGCACGGGGACTACATGCCCATCGAGCCGGGGGACAGTGACTGCGAGACCCCCGCCGCCAGAGAGCCAGCGGAGGAGTGGGGGGAGGTGTTCCCTGACTGGAACCGCTAGAGGAGAGACGCGCAGGTGCCGCTGTTTTTCGTGCTGCGACCTCCACAGGACCAGGCTGAAGGGACCCAGTCAGGAGACCAAAAGCATGACAAAACCCCCCTAAAGTTCCTTTGTTTATTTGCTTAGCCGACGCCCTTACCCGGCATGGCTTTGTGTGCTTGCACTTTTATATCTATCACACTTAGTAACCTCTCTGTGCAGCTGAATTTTTAGTGGAGCAGATTCACTGTTGTGTTCCAGTGGACAACAGCAGTGTTGCACCAAGGCTCAGACTCCTGGGGCCCTGAGGTCCAGAGTCCAGAGCAATCTCTGGAACTGTGACCAAGGCACCCCTGAGGAGTCTGAGAATAGGAGGGGCCATTCTGGCCAAGCCAGACCGCTCAAATGATGGTGCACCAGGCCCTTTTTACCCCCAGTGACTAATCCCAGAATCGGTTCACCCAACTGCAACTAAACCTCAACAGCCAATGTGTGAAAAAAGGTGTTACTGATCCAGGATCAGTTCATCAGGGAAGACTGGTGAAGCACTGGAAGATGAAGGATAGAGAGTCAGTTGACTGCACTCTGTCACTCAGCTGCATATCACTACCACTGTGTTTTCCTGTATCTTACAACTGGCCTTACTGTGAACACACCTCAAGTCAGCCTTGTTCGCACAGCACCTACAAATAACCTGCATCAAATTGCAAGTTCCCTTTTCTCCTATAAATAGGGTCCCCTTCACACAGGATGGTTATAAGTGAGAAGAACACCCGTGGTTTTCAGTCCTGCAACAGAGGGCTGTGGAAATATATGCAAGTCCCATTTGTATGCTGTTGAGTGCGTGTATCTAGGAAGCTCAGCTGACTAATAGAAGTAATTGCATGGTAGAGAATAGCTTGCTGACTAGTTAATAACCAAAAGTGTCATTTTATTTAGGGGCTAATCTTTAAAGAGTCAGCCACTATAGATTAAAAAATATTAAGTCTTGGGTATGTCTCAAGAACTTAACATTAGCACTGAGCTTCAGAGAGCTGAAGGTATTGCTGCTTATTTGAAATATGTAGGAATAAAGATACCGTGATTGATTGTTTAATGGCAGGTCGCAGATCCCATATTTAATATGTTTGTCCTCAACGACAGCAAAAAAGAAGCTGGCAGGCACAGCTCCTGTGTTAGTACAGCTGTGGCCTCACGTTAGTACCGCTCTCGGTCATCTGAAATGAGCCTGACCTGAGTTTGTTACTGAGTTTGTTACTGCGGTCAAGACAAAAGATGTGTGTGAACCAAGGCATAGGGACATTACTTTTTCAGTTTGAACAATGATGAGTCCCCCAAGCATGGAGTTCAGACTGAGAGTAATATTACGTCAGTTTCCTTGCACAAGGCACTGCCATGACACACCTTCATTCAGTCAGCCCTCATTGGCTGAGGGTGGGAGAACACGCCCTGCATTGGCTAGAGCAGTGTGACGGGCTTCTCTGATTGGCTTCCTCTATGCTGTTCTTTAGGAATACCCTGGCCTTCAGCTTGGTCTGCCTCTCTTTTGACTCTTTCTCTCTGTCTTCCTCTTTCGTCCATTCTACCTCTGTCTTGCTGTGAAGAATGTTTCCCAACGCTAAGTGGCTGAGGCCTGTTGCTCCACCATCGTCCGCATGATGCTTGCTGCTTGGTTATTTTTATAATGTTTTTCATCTTGTTTCTTATTTTTCGGGACATGTAGTTTTCACTTTGCACCAGGACCCCCCTTATAATAGACATATTTATCAAAATAACACGATTAACACAAAGGGCCGGATTCACAAAAGGGTGATAGCTGTCTACTGTATGAAGCTAACGTGTGTCATGAAAGCTCAAAGGAGAAGTTCATTCATAAGCAGCCATTAGTATAACTGAAGCTGGTTAAATTATGTAATTTTGTTGGCTGCTGTCGAAAGTGTTTCTTATCGTGTATCACAGTGAGCAGGAACAGAATGCTTCTGTCTGCAGAATGCTGAAAGTTGGAAGTTGAGTGTTATTCTGAAATGTAAGTGAAATGCACTGCACAAATTAATTTTGATAATGTGTACTTACTATTTACACTCTTCTCCAGCCTGCAATACAAATTTTATTAATTATTGAAACATCTTCTTACTACTTATATTCCATATACACAAAAACTAGATGTGTTAAGTGGCATTAACTGAAGTTGATTATATACATATAATGTAATTTTAAAAGTTGGTATAATACATAATATATAAGTGTATTCCTTTCATTTTGCATTTTGAATATCAACAGATATTACATTTGATAAGAGAGGCTGTAAGATGACATTGTGCATTAAGTGGTTATTGCTCTGTGAATCTAGCCCTCTTGTGGATATTCACATAGGTTTCTGATACAATTAGATGCATCTTATCAAGTGAAACTCAGAAACCGCTAAACAGGAAAATTGGGGAAAAAAACAGGAAAGGATCACTATCTTCGTAAGGGAAAAATGAAAAATTTGAAATAACATTAGATGATTAAATTTTAAAAGGTCCATCAGGTATTTGTTCTGTACAGGAACCTCATGACCAGTTTGTATCCAAAGTGTAAATGCAGCTACATAAGCAATAGTCATATTGAGTTAGTAATGTCCTGTTAGCAGGCGATTCACGCTTTTGATTTGAGATGGTCCCAAACCTCATGCTTGACATTCCTGATGCGAGCTGCACAGTGACGTCCTCTGTCCAGCAGAGGGCAGCGTACTGGAGTTACAGGTCACTGGCCACCCTCGAGTGAGCTGGAGGAGCACCTCAGGGCAGACTGCCCCTTACACAGGGCGACACTGAGTGCAGGACCTGCAGGGCAGATGGGCCTCAGCAGAGTTGCGGCATATGTGAAGCCGGGGGTAAAAACTGCACAGAACTGTGCACACTATGCAGCAGGGGGAGTAGACTTCCCCTTAGCAGACATCAGCCCTGCCAATCCCCACCTTTCAGGGCAGGGGCTACTATATTTAACTGGACTGTTACTGTTTGCTTTTTTATTGTTATTATTTTTGTATTAAACTATTTGAAATGGTCTGTTTCTGTGACAGAACAATAATTTGTGTAATTCCAGTTTTTTAATAAGTCGGTCTGTTTTTTTATATGATTTGTATACAATAAGGAACAGTAATCCTCTTTTTGTGTGTCTCTGCTGCCCTGATCCACTGTGCTGTCAAACCACTATGTTCCTTTACTGCACTGTGTTCTTCTATAGACTGTGGACTTTTAATCTCTGTTCATTCCCTCAAGACAATCAAGCGATCACAAATATACCTCTGCCTCCACTTGGCTCTCGCCTCCTCTTTGTTTGGTTTGCACAGGCCCTGATGAAGACAGCACAGCTGTGCTGCTGTATCCCAGTTTGGTAAGGTGTGCTGCCTTTCTCTTCCTGACAGCGCGCCTCTCTCCTCTGATTGGCTCGGATGTCCCATGTGACACATCATACACAAGTTTGCATTGTGTGAAGAGGAAAAACAACACCTGTGTTGAATTGTTTCCTGGAATCAGATCTTTGTTACAGATGTACTGCTGTTGTGGGGGAGTGATTTGATAAGGGGTTTGTAGCGAAGTGTGTGAAAGCAGTGGACGGGAAAAACAACAGATTCAGTGGGGCATAATATAACTGTATTTCCTGATGGCATATTAGGGAGCTCTTTCATGCAGTGAACCAGACAGCTTAGATGTGTTTGTTTGGAGCACAACAGATATTTTAGCATGAATGTGTTAAATCCATTGGCAAAAAGTGATTGGATATACAGTTTTTCCCTGTGGATTCCCAATAATTTCCCCCATCCATAAATCTCAGCCTCCCCTCTCTCATATTCTCCTTCTCTCTCTTTTTCTCTCTCTCTCTCTCCTACATCACAATTGCCTCACTCCCCCCGTATCACACGTGTCGCTGGTCCAGGCTTCGCATTGGGTAGAGCACGTCGCCATAGTAACCTTGACACATTGTTGATGTCACCAGTGAATTTGTGAATGGAGAGAGAGAGAGAGAGAGAGAGAGAGGAGAGGGGGAGAGAGAGAGAAGGCAAGGAGGGCTCATGGGAGCGTGCGAGCGGTGTGTGTGTGTGTCGGTGCGGTGGTGGGCGTGCGTGCTCCTGTGTGTGAACATGCGAGTGTCCATGTGCATGCCTGCACAGAGGGCCTCTCCTCTCGCGGGCGCCTCAGCCGCAGGCCATCCCGCCACCGCCTTCCCCGCTCGCGTGTGCGCTGGCACCAGCGTGTGTGACGCGACTTCAAAGTGACTGATCATCGTGCACCTCCGCGGAAGGGGAAAAAAAAAAGAGTATCTTCTGTCAGCGGCAGGCTACCTCTTTCTGTCCTCCCCAGGCTCTCGCTTGCTCGATTTACGAGCCTCTCTCCGAGCGAGTGGGGGCAGGGGGTGGAGGAAGAGGGTGTGTGTGTGTTGGGGGGGTGAACGCTGCTACACTGACAGTTCCACAAAAAGGAACAGGGCGAGGGGGAGGTTGAGAGCAGGGAAGGGAGGAGAGAGGGACGAAAAGCGAGAGAGAGAGAGAGAGAGAGAGAGAGAGAGAGAGAGAGAGCCTGCGGACCACAGACCTGAAGGCAGGAATGCGGTGAGTACCGGAGCCGCTCCCGGGGCCGGCAGAGGGAGAGAGAGAGATCGGGTGGAGGAGAGAGGCGCGGCGTCCCTGAGCCGGGCTGCGGAGTCCTCGTCCACCTACCCTCTCCCCCCCGTCTCTCTCTCCTCTCTCTCTCCTCTCTCTCTCTCTTCCTCCCCTTCAGCTGACATTCAGCCACTGCTGCTGAGAGAGAGAGAGAGAGAGAGAGAGAGAGAGAGAGGAAGAGAGCAGCTGGGGATGAAGCTCTGCCTGCCGTCGCTCTGATGTGCGTGCGTGAGTTCCGAGGCCCGCGCTTATATGGTGTGTGTGTGTGTGTATGTGTTTGTTTCTGTGTGGGTGGGTCAGCGTGGAAAAGCCGTGAGTGCGTTCTGCGTCCCACTGCCGCCCTGTACAAACGGGTCGGAGTGTGAGCAGCCGCATGTTCCTGTTGTGCGGGCCGGGGCGAGAGCGTACTAACGTCTCTGAGCATCGATCGGTGTGTGTTTCAGGGCGTACGGGAGGTTGCTGTTTGTGGCTGTAGGTTTATGTGTCAGCCAGTGTCAGTAGGTCAGCGTATTTGTGTGTATGTGTGTGTGTTGCTTTATCTTAGTGCAGTGGAACGCCTGCAGTTTGGCATCGCTTCGTGGTCCTTTATTGTTGCTACGTGTATGCGGGCACGTGTGCTCTTGTGCAACAGTGCATGGAACAGAACAGCCCGCGATTTGGGGAGCTGCATTCGTACGTACACTGTGGGTGCATGAGCGTGCGTGCAGGTGCGTATAGTAGTGCACGTGAGTCTGTGCATGCCCCTCAATGCGAGTGACGAATGCACATTATGAGCGTCTCATTGTGAGCGTATGCTTCTCCGGGCAAACCTTGATGATTTACTTGCTGTGCGTTTGTGTTTTGCATAGTCTGTTTTTGAGTTGGTATCTATTACATTCATGTGTCATTAATAAGTGTCTGTTCATATGAGTTTGGGAGGGAGAGGAAAGTTACATTAATGTCCTCTGCACTAACATAAGCACAACTCTTTAGTATTGTGATACAGCAAGGCACAATGGTAGTGTTAAGTCATGTGGAGTGGTGCATTCTAAATGTTAGGTCCATCTCCTACGTCTTCTGCTGAGTTTAGCAGGAAAGGATGCAGTGAGAAGTTTTTCATTGACGTTGTTGAGCAGCTGTAAGGTGTGAGGTGGTTCAATATGGAAGAGGCTGCACTAAAAGCCAGGTCTAAGACAATGACCATGGACTAGTTTAGTGCTTCAGAAAATGCAGCGTGGTCACGGGTTCTGGGATGCAGGTGAGTCTGACACGGTCTAACTACTGAGATTTGTGGTCAGGAGTCTCAGATTTCCCTTTTGCAGGTAAACTAGGATGAACTGCCCTGATAAAGAAATCCAGCTATATGCACTGTCAATGTTTTTGAATGGGTAATAGGTGACATGTACAAGATATAATCATGAAAAAAACCATGTTGGTCATCCAAGCCAAGGAGGTTCACTAAATGAATAAAATAAAATCAAACTCCACACCTTTCGGATGTGTCACGGTATGTTCATTATATGTTGAAATGACATCCCCATCCCCACTCTCTGTGCAAAATGAAGCCCTCTCTCTTCCCCACATTGAGGGCATGGGTGTGTGGTATAGGGACAGCAGTATAGCGTAGTAGTAAGGAGCAGGGCTTGTAACCAAAAGGTTGCTGGTTCAATTCCCTGCTTGGATGTTGCTGTTGTACCCTAGTTACTTAACCCACAGTTGCTTCAGTTAGTATCTAGCTGTATAAATGGATAAAGCTGTAACCTGCTGTATGTAAGTCGCTCTGGATGACAACAATGTAATGTTTTACTTAGTTGTTAACATTTCAAGCTCATCCAAGGCAATTTTTTAGTAACAATACCATAGGTGCATGTTAACAATGCTATTATTTCCACTTGTGAGCTCTTACCCCCCAAAGGTGATGACAGATTCCTTTAACACAAAGCTACTGAACTCAGATGCTAGAGGACCATGGCAATGCATGTCCATGGCAAAGCATCAGTTTCTGAACTGGAGAGGGGAGCTAAACTGGTTTGGTCAAATTGGTAACGGGCTGGATCAGAAGGCTGTTTGGCTAGAAAAGCCTTGGTGCTGCTGCAGCCCCTTGAGCCAGAGGGTCGCTGCAGTAACAGCTACAACAGTGCAGTACCACGGACAGCGATTGACAGCTTGTCTAATCCAGCACCACCCACCTCCCCACCCCTCTGCTCTGCCCATCTTCCCATGTTGTTTGTCCTCAGTTCACCAGTGACCTGTTCCTCAGTCCAGGCTCTGGTCCTTGACTAACAGCGAGTGGCTCGGATTTGTCCCGCTGGGATCGGCCAGGCCTAGGCCCACATATGGCCTCAGTTACCCTCCTTATTCCCCCTGCCAAAGCTGTCCACATCTCCACCCAACACCTTTTTTACTCAGGGTGTTCATATAGAGTGAAGGAGACACTATGCCGTGGAGGCTGAGAGAAGTACGTACACGTGTATGCAAGTATCAAGGAATGCCGAAAAGAAGCACACGCACACATTATAATTACAACGATTTTAATGTGTTTTGGAAGGACACAATATTACGAAAGCGAGGTGTGTATCGACAGCTAGGTAGAGAGAATCACACGGTGCTGCCCCCTGGATTGTGTGCAGCGGCGGCGCAGGCGCTTTGGGTCTTTGGGGAGGGGGGCGGTGCTGGCGTGTGGCAGAGGGGGCGGGGCGGAGGTGGGTGTGTGACACAGCTGATGCACGCAGCCGCTGCTGCCTCCATCGCCCGATCTCAGCCACAGGCGAAAGCAGTAGCGTTCGGAGCGACCCACAGATCGCCTCCACAACCTCCCCGCAACCTCCGAACCGGATCGGACCGAGGCAGGGAAGCGAGCCAAGGAGCGGTCTTCGCGGGGCAATTCGGAACCACGCGCCGCTGCTAATAGTAAGTGCGGAGCGTTGTGTGAGGTGAAGGAGCCGAGCTCATCCACACCGAAATACTCACACCGAATGCACTGCAAGATGCTCAACTGCACATGCATTTTTGAAAATGCATTTGCATGTGTGGCAAATCAATTGTATATCGCGTTTTACGTGTTGCGTTGTGCCAGAGAATTGTGGATGGGGTGATGCTAAGGTTGATCACAGAGAGCGGGGAAACCAGAGGCAGCGGGAGAGGGAGAACGAGAGAGATGCCGTGTTTGTTAATATTACTCAACCGAGTGGAAGTAAAGACGGTGTAAGAGCGAGAGCAGGGTGCACCGTGTACGCGACGATGAACGATGCTCGCTTCCTCGCCCGGATCGAGGCACCGAGAGCGGCGGATCAGTGGCGTGTGCCGACACGCATTATGTAATGCGTTAACGGTGCGAAAGACACGGAGAAAAACGAGATCCGTTCGCTCATCACCCTTCACGGCGCTGACTGATGCGGTTGGTGTGAAGGACTGATGTTAGCTCTCTATTGTGCTTCAACAGCGCCCGCATCAGCGGTCTGTCGTCCTGTCTGTTTGCCCATCTGTCTGTCATGGCAGCTGTAGTTTTCACCGTTTGTGGGGGTTGGGAGGATTACACCGTGTAGCAGAAAAGGGGTGTAAGGTGTACTATGAGTAGTTGTGGGTGTAGAGCTGCAGTGAGTTGGGTGCATTGATTGGTAGTGGGGCGCAGCGTGTGCAGCGAGTAGCAGATGTTTGTAAGGATAACAGTGAGTAGTACGGGTTGCAAGGAGTGCGGTGTACTCTGGGGAAGTGAGAGGGATGCAGAGCATTATAAGGAATATGATGAGTGGATAAAATTTGTAGGGGTCAGAGGACCAAGATGTGTAGTGTATCGGGTGTTGTATTAAGTATTATGAAGGATATAGACAGAGCGTGCAGAGGAGAGACAATGTGTAAACAGACAGTTTGTAGATGGAGGGAGTACAACATGTGAATATTGTGTACGTCAGGGGCGTGTAGCGTGTTTATAAGTAATGTGTAGAAAGAGGTGCAGCGGTGGATGGAAAGATTGTTTGCAATTGAAGGGGATATCGTGTTGCAAAGTGTCCGAATGGAAGTGGTACAGCGCGTGTTAGTCCAGGGGGTATATCGTGTAAATGAAAGTGCATTGTGGGAACAATAGGTACAATGTATAGGTGTGCAGAAAAGGGTGCCAAGGGA
The DNA here is from genome assembly GCA_019176425.1 of Megalops atlanticus. NCBI lineage: Eukaryota > Metazoa > Chordata > Actinopteri > Elopiformes > Megalopidae > Megalops > Megalops atlanticus. Next base: position 10,627,684 of record CM032880.1, read on the forward strand.
AGGGAAGCGAACAGGTGTAGCGTGTTATTTTAGGGGGTGCGGTGTGTAGACCCGGGTGCAGGTTGCAGGTGAAAGAGTACAGTGTGTTGATGAATGGGTGCCTTATGTAAATAGTGGGGTGCAATGCACAGATATAGAAAATTCACTTTGTAGCTGGAAGGAGTACAAGGGGTAGTGTGTAGATGCAAAGGATACAGCATGTAGGTAGAGCGCAGATGAAGGGGTACAATGTGTGGTTGGAGATGGCAAGGCTATGTTGTGGTGAGAGTGGTGGTATCCTCTCCGGCTCCACCAAGTCTGTGCTGATATGTGCCACACAATGCAGCTCCAGTCTGGACCCTTGCAGTTCACTGTGTGTCACCAGAGCCTACTCACAGCACTGGAACCAGGAGTGTTCATGCACACAAAGGCCTGTTGGTCGAGGCCTCCCCATCATAGGAATGCAAGCCAGCTGCTGCCCTGAAGACTAACAGCGCAGTTCAGCTGAGTCTTTGTTTCCCAGCTTCTGCTGAGTGACTGTCATGTGAGTGTGTGTGTGAGAAAGAGTGTGTGTGTGTGCGCGCGCGCGTGTGCGTGAGTGTGTGTGAGTATGTGTCTGCAAAGAATACAGAAAAATGATGGAGAATGGAGGACTGAGCTTGTAAATTTTGTCATTGTAGTAGTAGTAGTAGTGTGTGTGTGTGTGTGTGTGTGTGTGTGTGTGCTCATTTGTGTGTCTGCACATGTACATGTAAATAAAAGTGAAATAATTGATTAGCACTACAGGTATGTATGTCTGTATGTCAGAGAAGTGCGTTTAGCAGTGCATATGAGTGTGTGTGTGTCTGTGCGTGCATGCGGAGAGATGCAGCGAGCATTAATTAGCTGATGTGTCAGAAAATGTATGAAAGGAAGGAAAAGAGACAGGGAGATGGAGAGACTGCCCGTGTGTATTTATTGTGTGTGAGAGAGAGGGCGCACGATCGAGGGAGAGAGTGTGTGTGTGTGTGCGCGCGCAGTGAGAAGCATGGGGGCGATGATGTAATGCTTGTGACTGTGGCAGTGAGGGGAGTGTCGGCACGTGCCAGGGCCCAGCCACGTAGGGGGAGCTGCCCCCTGCTGGCCAGATTGTGCAACAGCGCACAGCTCTACGCTGGAAAGCAGCATCGAGGGCAGCACCCTCATTGAAAGCCTTTCGATATAGTGTATTGCAATGTAATCTGACCCGATTTTGTAATCCGGTTCAGTTAATATGTGCCAATGTGAGATAGAGGACAGTATTAAAGCCAGGCTGATAACCCAGCTGTTTCGGTGTCTGTGGGTGTGTTGCCGAGACAAGGAAATAACAGCTAAAAACAAAGCCAGAGGGAGGGGTTTCAGTGAAGATGTTTACCTGCCTCTTTCCAAAGAAAAGGGAGGTGTGAACACTCGCATTTACTGTATAAACATGCTCCTTATCTACAGGTCAATGTTCATTGACAACAGACTGAGGTTTCTGTGCTTCTTGTGAGGTTTTGGCCTTCCCTGTCCAGGGCGTGGCTCTGTAGTAAGTGCCACTTAAGTCTAACCTAAGTAAAATCAGTTCACGCTTATGTAAGCAGTGGTATTGACAGGAATAAAGTGATGAACACTCATACACAACCACCCCAGACACCTTCTGATGCACAGTGATCTGTATCTGTTCATACCTGCCTTTACGTCTACTCTACAGTATGTGTGGTGACAGACAGTGCACAAGCTCTGACCTCTATTCACACATTAATGCTGTACAAAGTATAGAAGCTCTGACCTGTGTACATACACCAACACACTCGTCTGTGCTTCAACTGGTGTGTACTCACAGGTATGCTGAGACTCACACACACAGTAGCCAGTAACACACTGCACACACACACTGACATACTCGCACATACAATGACATACTCACACATACACTGACATACTCAAAAACAGTACAAGAACACTGACATACTTGCATATACATTCACATACTCACACACAGTACAAGCACACTGATATACCCGCATATACACAGACACACTTACACACCATGCACACTGATACACAATGCACTCACACAGATAGACCTGCAGCCTCTGTGTCTCAGAGGAGAATTTCTCAACAGCCTTAAGCTTTACTAAACACAGCGTCAGCAGAGTAAGAAATTGCCTATAAATCAGTGAGCCGTGCTGCACTGTGCATGTCAGTGTTTGAGAATGTCAGCAAAGGGTTAACACGTTCAGGCACCAGGTGTGCCGATCCTTCCCCCGGCCGACCAATCACAGCGCAGACTGTGTGGGGGTGAGAAAGAGAGAGAAAAAGAAGAAACAGAAGGCAAACCCAGAGGAGTGTTCTGACACAGTAAGCTTCCTCTCTACTTGCATTCATGTATTCTTAGCTATTTATGCCTTTAGCTGTTAACGTGCTAATTAAATACATGTTCATGTATGTATATAGTTGTAATTATTCAATCCACTATATGCACACTGTAGTTCTTAGTTTGTAAATGTTTAAATTCTGCCTGGTACAATGTATTGTTTTGGCAACAGTTTACTTATCGCTCCATGTTGATGGAGCCTGATTAATTTGAATTGAATAGCTCTGACTGAATGTCGCTGATATGTGCAACATTAGTAGCACCTTGCATTTTTATGGCAGATTTCATTTGAGGATCTCAAGCCCAAGAGTGAGGAGGTGACTGAGAGAGAAAAGGATGACGAGGATGGCATACTGGGGGGTTGTGAATTGCAAATTTTGAGTGTCAGGAAGGGAGTTAAGGAAGATAGAGGAGATAAGGAAGACTTGTTGGTTGACTTTAGTTGCTATCGTCTCATCATTGGCTACGCTGTAAGTGTGATCCTATAATGATGGTTCTGGAGTCTTTTTTGTACGCTGGTCCTGTATGTGCCATTACAGCAAGATGCCTTCCCAAGTCTAATACATTAACATACTTTCCATTTAGACAGCTGGACCTTCATTGGAAGGTGTGAAAATACCTCATACAAGGGTACAACAGCATTGCCTTAAGATGTACATTATTTTTATGTTACATTACTGTCATTTAACAGACACTGTTATCCAGAGTGACTTGCGAAGTGCATCTGATAAAGTGGCATGAAAAGTTGCAAAAGCAGGGCACTCCTCACCACATATGACCAAACAGCGGTGGCAAACACAGTGCTGAGATCGCAAGCGCGTGCCTAGATCGACATGTAAGTGTAATGTAATTGAAATGCTTTAATGGTACGTGCTCAGAACATGCTCTGAAAACCAAATTGGGGGGACTGCTTGGAGACCATGGGGCACCATTTTGCCATGGAGAGGGGGAGGGGTCTGAGAGTTGTGGGTTACCTCATCCTCCGTGTCAGTGTCCCGGGAGAATATAAGAGGCTGGGGACTGATGTGGAGGGAGCATTTTAGTCAATAACACAGAGCAAAGCTGAGACAATGCAGGAAGAGAAGTATAGACGAAAGGGCATGGCACAGTTACAAAGTTCAAGTGCTACGGACTGTGACAGTTGCACATTTTCAGTGATACTGACACTGCATATTAAGTGATAGAGTATGGCACAGTTACACAGTTTAAGTGTAATTGAGAATGAGCCAGTAGCACAGTAACCTTGTTCTTATGACACACTATGTTATTATATTCAGTTTATGATTATGATTTAGACCAATTATGAGTAAGTGTTTGAGTGTGTCAGAGTATGTCACAGTCTGGAGTGTTGGAGTATATAGCGTGCATGAGACAGTGTTAGAGTATGATGAGTTAAACCAGGGGTGGGCAATTCCGGTCCTGGAGGGCCAGTGTCCTGCTGGTTTTTGTTTTCATCTCTTAGTTACCTGTTGATTTTCACCTTGAAAACAGGTGTGCTTGCTCTTCAGCCAATCAGAGATTGTATTTAGTTGGTCAACAAGAAAAACAGCAGGGCCATGGCCCTCCAGGACTGGAGTTGCCCACCCCTGAGTTAAACTGTTGCCGACCTGGCATTAGTGTGTAACAAGTAGTATTGTTGCAATGATTACAGTTAACATTGGAGCATGGCACAATTAGTTTCACAGAGTAAACCATTATTTGTGAAATAGATAATGACACAGTGACCATATAGTATCTCATATGACATATAGAGTATGACACAGCATAGCAGAATGTTACAGAAATTTTTTCTGTAATGTGGCATTATGGAATTTAGCTTCTTACCTGAATGTTGTGAGTCTGAGTCTGGAGTAGGGGACTGGTCAGAAAATGGCACTTAATTGCTCCAGGAATAGGTAGAGATGAAGACTAATGTCAAATACGCACTATATTAAATGCCGTTGGGGGACACAGCTGGCCAGTCAGTAGGGCCACATTTTCATTAAGAAGCATGGTCAGTCTGAAACTGTAGCCGTGGGTTGAAATGCATTGTGGGGCCAGGGGAGAGTTGAGCAGGTCAGGCCCACCCAGGCCTCCCTGTAGAAGCAGGCCAGGAGGAGGTTGACCCTGTCCCCCTGTCCCGCTGTCCCCCTGTCCCCCCGTCCCGCTGTCTCTCTGCAGTGTGTGTGCCTGTTGTCTGGCCCTGCACTCCTGCCCGCTATGGCGCGTGTGGAGCGTGGTCGGCCGAGTGAGGGGGCGGCCCCACCCGGGATGGGCAGTGTGGGCAGTGGGGTCGCCGGCGAGCAGGAGTTCGCCATGAAGAGTGTGGGAACGCGCACCCAGAACAGCCTGCCCCGCGGCCCGCCCCCGGCCCGCCGGGTCCTGGAGGACCGCAGCTACAGCGCCGAGCGGCCCGGCCCGCCCGCCAGCTCCGAGGGCACGGGCTCCAGCGACGAGCGCAGCTACGGAACCGACCGCACCTACACAGCCGAGCGCCTGCCGCCGCCCGCCAGCTCCGAGGGCCCCGCCTCCAACGGCGAGCGGGCGCTGTTCAACGGCAACCGCCCGGTCTCCAACGGCGACCGGCTGGTGTCCAACGCGCTGTACCTGAACGGGGCGGGGCGGCGGGAGGGCCCGAGGGGTGCTGTGAGCCTGGACATCTGCGGCAACAATGTGGCGCTCAACAACGAGAAGAACAGCAGCCTGCCCCCGCCCCAGTACCGAGAGCCCCCATTGGCCAAGTTAGACAACCACAACCCCCCAAAAATCCTGCCTGTGTCTGGCAAGCTGGAGCAGGTAAGGGCTAGGCAAGGGAATCTGTATGTGTGTTTGTGTGTGTGTGTGTGTGTGTGTGTGTATGGAATTTTGTGGGAATTTACAATGATACTCTGTAGCAGTAAAAGGATGTTTCCATTGAAATTTCTTATAGGGTGTTTATATAATTTTATAGGGTGTTGCCATGTAATTAGTCTTCCAGTTGGATATTGTGACTAAAAACCCATACCACAGGAGTATTAGTAATAAGCCAGTTTACGCTGGTTCTTTACTTTTGTAGGGCTTTCTCATAAATAGAGACTGTGTGTTGCATTAACTATTCCCTCTTTCTCTGCATCCATACCTACCTTGCCCCCCCACCCACCCCAAATGAATTCCCCCCCCTTCTCCAGAACAACGATGGACTGGTCCGCCCCTCTGCCTTTAAGCCAGTGGTGCCCAAGAGCTTCCACTCCATGCAGAACCTGGTGTGCCCCCCCCAGGCGGGTGTGGGAGGGGGTCGCGGCGCCGGAGGTCCCGGTGTGGCGGGGAGCCACAGAGAGCGGGACAGCCCGGGAGGGAGCGGAGGTGGGGGTGGCAGGGGAGGGGGCCGGGGCGGGCAGGGGGCTGTCCGACTCCGGGAGGAACTCTCTGACCAGCCTGCCCACGTACACGGGCTCTGGCTCGGGCTACGGGCCCCCGCACACGCTGGGTCCCCTGAGTGCCTCCACCAGCCACATTAACCGGCTGGGCACAGCCGCCCTGGACAAGCCCGGCTACCAGAACGGACTCAGCGCGTCCGACAGCGGCCGCTCCTCGTCCGGGAAGAGCTCCTCCTCCTACCAGCGGCTCAGCCACCTGGGCGACGCCCCTGCACCGCTGCGCCCCTCCCCCTCCTCCGATGACATCATCCAGGATCTGGAGGACAGGCTTTGGGAGAGAGAGCAAGAGGTAATTGAGGGGAGGGGGGAGCTAGCTGGACTAAAATAAATTCCTTACTCGTTAAGAAGGCTTTCATGAGCTGTTATTCAAATTTATTTAGCTCATTTGAATTTGTTCTATTGTCAGAGAAATCCTCTCCTATTCAAATATATTTAGCCCCTTTGAATTTGCTCTGTTGTCAGAGAAATTCAGGTAAATTTTCCTGCCTTGGGGTTCAACGGCAGTGTTTTAGCCTGAGGTTGATCCCTTGTGCTTTGCACCAACCATGTGCCAGTCACTCTGCTTTACTTGTCTTCGGAAGCTAAGAGTTGAGATGTTGCACTGGTTTCGGGGAGGTTTTCTAATGTAGTTCATCCTGGGAGGTCCCCGTAATGTAGTCGCAATTTAAAATCATTATGTTATTATTATGAGCTATTATAGCTTTACACAGTTTCTCGCTGAGTGCAGCTGAAAAAAAGCTCCAAGCAGGACTTTATTTACCCATAAAGATTAGGAAAGGACAAAGGGACATTTGATACTTCAGAGAAGGAGTGTGTGAACAGCATCTTTGGCTCAGAATCTGATCACGCGTTTCAGGAAACTGGTTTGGTGAGTTGGGAAACTGGTTAGGTATATGTGCTTTTGATGTTTTATTTGCACTAGTTGCAGTATAGAACATTGTGTAAAACACACATTAATACTGAAAGCCATCAATGAGGTGTTTCAGGATACATGTAAAGGGACATAGATGTGCTTACCATTATATTTGAAGGTAATATTCAATGGACATTAGATTGATGAATATTTTTTGCATACATGGCATCTGACTGAACAGTAGTCCTTTATGAAGGGCTTCTACAGTGATATTAACATTCAATTTATCGAACTGGCGTTTAAAAGAATTACTGTTATATTCTCTAGTAGCCACATAATGCCAGGTATTTGATAGTTAAACCCAGGGAGCGGGTTTAATTTGATATACAAGGCATGCACATTAAGGCTTGGTATGTCCATGGCATAGTACTGCCAGAGACCAACATTTGATGCCCTTATTTCCTGATATATTGTCCTGAGTTAACCCTTTCGCACATGACTTATTTTATTATATGTAGCGCGTGTGTTATGTTACATGGTTCGTTATGTTTTCACTGCGGCATTTGCTATACTTTGTAAAGTTAAATCACTGTTTCCTCAAAGCTAACGTCAGCTAGAATTTTTCCAATCTGGTGTTCTAATCACACCGGTTTGACCGTACACGCGAATGGGCTAATCACACCGGTGTGACCGTACGCGCGGAAGGGTTAAAAGCACGCTCTCTCTCTCCTCCCCCGCCCCAGGTGCTGCACATGCGCCGGAACCTGGACCAGAGCGAGGCGGCCATCGTGCAGGTGTTCGAGGAGAAGCAGCGGGTGTGGGAGCGGGAGATGGAGGAGCTGCGGCAGAACTACGCCAGCCGCCTGCAGCAGGTGTCGCGCCGTGCCCAGCGCTCGCAGCAGGCCCTGCAGGCCCAGATCGCCCGGCTGCAGCAGGACAAGCGGCGGCTGCAGGACGAGATCGCCGCCCTGCTCTCCCACCGCGAGGAGCTGGAGAGGAAGTGCCTGGACTACAGGAAGGAGCAGGCCGACATCCTGCCCCGCCTGGAAGAGACCAAGTGGGAGGTGAGGTCCGGGGGGAGGGAGGGAAATTGGGGGGCAGCAGGGCAGCAGGGCAGCAGGGTAGCAGGGCTGTAAGGCCACAGGGCAGGGGGTCAGGTGATGATGAAGGCAGTGAAGTTTCCAGCAAAGACAAAGTAAACGAAGTGAACAACGTGATAGATTATCGCGAGTGAACTTCAGGGCCCCAACTGAGTCACAGCGGTAGAATTGCTTTTCTTGTGAAGTCACAGCTTAAAGTTGTCATCCTTGTCTGGAAATTCAGTTGTCATTATTTACACCCCTTATTTATAGTTCTTGGGCTACAGTGAGGGAGGAGGTGAGGGGTGAATGAAGTCCAAGTAAGAGGTGAGCCCAGGACACAGTGTCACCTCACTCCTATATGAGTTAAGTGGATCATACCAAATTTGGGTAGGGGGTAGAATGCAACCATGGAAGGAAGAAAAATGCTAAATAGGTAATACCACGTGGTGGAGGGAGTACGTATGGAGGAGACCAAGTGGGAAGTGAGAGGAATGGGCAACCAATGATGGAGCCCACAGATATTTTCTCTTTAATTACAGTACCAGTTAAAGGTTTGGAGACATCTTGTATTCTTTATTTTTACCATTTTCATCATTTTAGAATAGTAGTAAAGACATAAAAACTATGAAATAACACAAATGGAATGATGCAGTGACCATGGTAAACAAATCAAAACTGTCTTATATTTTAGATTCTTCAAAATAGCCCAAAATGTTTTAAAACATAAATTTTTTGGAAAGAAATTCATACAATAGGCATCACTTTACTATATAGACTTTACTATTTATATTTGTCCAAGAAACAAATTCCAAGCATTTAAATCTAAGTAAAAATGTTTCCCATTATCTCAATCAGGTGTGTCCAAACTTTTGACTGATACTATATATCCGGAATCCAGAAATGTAATGTCACTGTCACCCTCCTGCTTGCTGGCGTGCAGCTCCATCTCCGTCTGTCTGCTTGTCCATGCCAGGTTTGCCAGAAGGCGGGAGAGATCTCCCTGCTGAAGCAGCAGCTGCGGGAGAGCCAGGCGGAGGTGACCCAGCGGGCGGGCGAGATGGTGGCCCTGCGGGGCCAGCTGAAGGAGCTCAACGCCCAGCTGAAGGAGCGGGAGGAGGTGATGCTGGGGTTAAAGGACTCCTACAGCAGCAAGAGCCTGGAGCTGGAACGCTGTGAGGGGGAGCTGCAGAAGACACTGACCGAGGTGCGTTACCCCCGAGACCCCCACGCAAACACACTCTCACTAGCGGAAACAGACTGTGGTGATGCTCATATATCCTGTACAGTTACATATTGACCCAAACTCATTACATTACATCATTGTCATTTAGCAGATGCTCTCATCCAGAATGATTTACGGATGTTATAGTTTTTACATGTTATCCATTGATACAGCTGGATATTTACTGAGGCAATTGTGGGTTACAAAGGTACAGCAACGCTGCTCCAGCAGGGAATTGAACCGGCAACCTTTTGGTTACAAGCCCTGCTCCTTAACACTACGCTACACTGCCGCCCCACACATAAACACATAAAGACAGGGGTACACTGACACACACGCATATGAGTGAGGTATAGCCCTGACGCACAACCTCTCTGCCACTGGTTTCCATGGCAGAGACTGCGTCTTCTGTCATTCAAAGAACGGTAACCACTTATTATTATAAACATGTCTCTCTGTGTTTGTCTCTGTGTGTGTGTCTCTCTCAGGTATCTATGCTGAGGGACAAGCTGGGAGTGTTTGACGCAGAGGTGAAGGGGCTGAAGCGAGCTCTGGGCGAGCTGAGCGGGGGCGGGGCCGGGGGTGGAACTGGGGGCGGGGCTGTGGGCGGGGCCGGGAGCGGAGTCGGAAGCGGAGCCAGGGGAACGGGAAGGACCTTAGGGGGGCTGCCCTCCCCGCAGAGCCCGTTGGAGGCGGCGGCCCTGCTGCCCCCGCCCCCGCCCCGGCCCCCGGCGGACGCGCTGCTGAGCCTGCAGTCGGACGAGGCGAAGGCGCAGCGGCAGGAGGCGGGCGACCTGCGCCGGCAGCTGGAGCGGCTGCAGGGGGAGCTGCGGCTGGAGCGGCAGCAGCGCGAGCGGCAGGCGCTCACCTTCGCCCAGGAGCGCCACACCTGGCAGGGCGAGAAGGAGCGCGTGCTCAAGTACCAGGCCCAGCTGCAGCTCAACTACGTGGAGATGCTGCAGAAGAACCAGGCGCTGGAGCAGCGCGTGGGCGAGCTCAACACCAAGATCGTCGCCTCCCCCACCTCGCCCCCCCGCCCCCCCGCCCGTCCCGCTGAACCTCCCGCTCTCCCTCTCCCCGCCCCCCGCCCCCGCCATCGCCGAGGACAAGAAGCCTCCCGCCCTGCACCAGCTGGCGCCCCCCTGGCCCACCCCCACCCGCTTGGAGAGGATCGAGTCGACGGAGATCTAAACCCCCCGAACTGTTCAGTCCGGCAACTCAGAAAATGAAATGCATTCAGTTCAGTACAATTATCCTTCAGTACCAGTATCAATATCCTTCAATACAGTCCAGTTTAAAGTCATACCTACTGCTTCCCTGGGCAGTCCTGCCACTGCCAAAGGAGCCACAGACAGAGGGGCGAGGACTCAGGGCCCAGGCAGCAACACTGGTCAGATCCGTCAGGCAGGACTGATAGAGGATTCGGGCTGGAGAGGCACTGGAGGAAGGGGTATTCATCTTTTGACATTTTGGGGCAGTGAACACCGAAACTCACACTGACAGTCAAACGCACTGGCACACAGCTCATACACTGAACCTGACACTGACACTCAAGCACTAGCACACGTTCACGCACACAGAAACCTACACTGACACTTTCACGCAAGGACAAAAGCAGACAGTCATTCACTGTCGAAAGGTATCGATGGTCGTGTTTCCCAGTGCTGCCACGGTATCCTGGTCACAGAACCACTGGTCTAGAATTCCCACAGTGTGCCAGCTAGCCCTGGAAACCACAGTCCGTTTGTGCCCGCTGGCCCTACGTTCCCCGTGCCAAGGGAACAAGCCCCTGGTGGGCACTGAAAGAGACCGAAACCATAGATCAGCCCGCCAGCAGAGGGTCAGTAGAGTCACCAGAGAAGTCTCCTCAGTGAGACCAAAGGAGATCCCGAAAGTGCCCCCTTGTGGTCTGTTGGTGCCAGGGCAACACAAAGCACCTGGTTGTATCCCCAGAATGATAGCAGTTCTCAGTACCAGTTCCATGGCGTTTTCAGGCTCAAGGGAAAAGGGGCGTTGGAGTTTAATGAAGAGTAGAAAAGGTCGAAGGGGTGGAGACTTCAGAGGGAGTTTTAGACAGTGAAAACACTTAAGTGCATGAAGGGACACACAGGTGTGTGTCTGTTTGACAGCTGAATACAGGAACGTGTAAAAAAGGTGTTTCAGGGACGCTGGGCAAGAAGGGCCAAATGTATACCAAGGAGTTTATCAGGGACATTGGAATTTTAGGGGATTATTAGACATTGGGGGGACAAGTGTATTTCAGGGATAAGGGGTATTTTTGTTGGGGGGGGTGTTAATAGTGTGGATTGTTTGTTGGAGGGAGTTGGGGAGGGGTGGTAGGGTATTCCACAGGATGGGGGGTTACACTAATCTGTTTCAGAGGATGGGAAGATGACACTAGTGTGTTTCACTCGATGTGGGGCTGATACTAGTGCGTGTCAGTCAGTGACACTCATGTGTTTCAGGGACAATGGAGAGCCCGTCTCTCTTGCACTGTCAGCGGCTGCAGTGACTGAGGACAAACACCAGGGGGCAGAATGCTGACACAGAGCTCCCAATCAAAGGAAGAATTACTTGAAAAATGACTTTCGCATTTCTTTGTATTGAACAGTGATGGCGAACAACAAAAAAAATGGCTTCACTTTGTTAATGTAATACCTTGATCTCTATTGATGTTTCTTTGAGTGGAGAGTAGAGGAAGGGTTAGTGAACGCTTGTGTTAAGGCTGGTCAATGAAGCTGGTAATCTGTGTTAGACAACAGTGACATGCAGCAGCAGATAGCAGCTGAACCAGAGGAGCTTGATGGCTAGCAGTAAGACTGAGACATGACTGGAAGGAAGTGCACCTTAAATACATGTAAACATAGAAAAGATGGGAAATGACATCTCACTGCGAAAGGTGCCACTCAGTGACATGGAAGGGAACAGTGCAATTGTATGTGTGTGTGTGTGTGTGTGTGCGTGTGTGTGTGTGAAAGAGAGAGAGATGGAGAGAGAGTGAGAGAGAGAGAGAGAGAGAGAGAGAGAGAGAGAGAATGAATGTATTTGTGCATGTACGAGAACACTCACGTGCATGCCTTTTCATGCACAAGCGTGTGTGTGGACGTCGTCGCCGTAACTCTCTTAATGTCCTGTTGCAGTGAGACCGCGAAATACACAGCCCTCGGCGAGCGGAAAGGGGGGGTGAGGAAAAAATTACACACTGACACAAATATGGAGGGACCGAAAAGAGACAAGGATAGGGTGACACGGAGTTAAAGTGACGGATGAAACAGACAGAAAGTGTGTAGAATGAGATATGGCTTGCACAGTCAGAGTCGGGAGAGAGAGGAATGGGATGAGGATGCCAGATAAATCGAGTGGAAAAAGAATAAAGTGAAGGGGTAGGTTATAGATGGCCAGATTTGCTGCTATGTTCTTCTGTTGTGTCCTGCTGTGTTCTTGGTAGAAACAGAGAGGCAGTGTACTTGGATGTAAATATCATTGTTATTTATGTGTACATATTTATTCCAGTATACCAAGCTATTGCGTGTGAATACTTTAAGAGGATTATTGTGAATTAATGAAACAGACATTTCAGCTTTTATTTTTTAAACTATATGAATATATATAAATCTATTTACTTTTGATCTACTACATGGTACAGATGAAGCAAACATATCCAAAATCATTGTCTGTTTGTTTCCTTTTATTGTTGTTATCAATGTAACTCTTGTAATGTTTGAGAGAACAAAATGCTACCAATGTTTTTTTATAATTATTTTTATCATTTTTATTTATGTTACTGTAATGGCTTGATGGAAAGCATACCCTAGCAAAAATGAATTTAAATAATAAAGACGTGAATAAATCAATAAAACTACATTTCCCAGAGTTCTTTGTGTAATGTTTTGGTTGTGTATAATTGTCAGCGATGAAGAGAAGGAGAGTGAATCACAATCGCACTTAGACCATTCTGCAAGTCTCTGCAGTGATAGTATATCACTGAAGTGTTTAATCTGCTATATTACAACAGCTATACTAGTTTAATTGTCAAGTCATCCCAGCTACTGGGGCATTGCTGTTGTACCCTCAGGCAAGGATGCTAATTCACAGTTGCCTCAGTAAATATCCAGATGTGTGACTGGAGGAAATTGTAACCTATATAAGTCTCTCTGGATAAGACCGTCTGCTAAATGACAGTAATGTAATACTAAGAGGGCAACTTTTTAAATCCCCCTTAATTCCTAATCATGCATTTTTATTTCAAAATTTTTATTTTATTTTTATTTTTAAAGGAAGGCTTTTCCTTCACTTCTAATAATTTTGATTTTTGTAACCGAGGTTTTAAATGAATTGAAAGTTGAAAAGTTGAAATAAATAATAAGCTTTATTCATTTTCATTATGTAATACAATATTGTGAGTCCTTTCATTTGACGGAAAATACGTAATTAACGAAAATTTTAATACTTGTAATACTTTTCAATGCTCAATTCCCGTCGAAGTTGAATGACACTACCCGTGTTGCTATCCGACCAATCAACAGATCGTATTCAAAGCAATTGTTCCTGGGATGATTCATTGCAAAGAACAAGAGGTGGCGCTACTTCCACGAGTAAATCGATCCTTTCCCTGCATCATTTCAACATTCAGTCAATTGCTCCTACCTGCAGCGTGTTTTTTTGCTCACAGGCATTACTGAAAAGGGAAAACAAAATGCAGACGCCGATTTTGCGACATATTTCCTGTTACGGTTACTTATTCCAGGGACATTCGGTGGAAAAATTTCGACACAGTTGTTAGATGTTGATGGTTTCACTTCGACAACGTTTCGCATAACTGCTCTGTTTGTCCCTGTACACTTGCTGTAGGCTCATGTGTATTGTGACCTTTCTTTCACTCCTGTATTCACAAGCAAGTCCTGACACCGGCATGGCACTGACCAGATAACCGTGTAGTAGTTGTTCTCGCTAGAGTGGAGACTTCCACAGAGTTGGTGGGTTTATATTTCACAACAGCACTTGTTGTTAGCGCAACTGAAATGTATAGGTAATTATTGCTTGGTAGTTAGCGCTTCGGAACATGTTGCCTAGCGAGGTAGCTAACTGTCTAGCTAGCTGTAGTTTGTACATAAATGCCATTGGCTAGTCCGGGGAAATACTTTACCTTGGTTGCTAAGGGGCTCGCTAAATTATCTGAATGATAAGTGGCAGTCACCGACATCTTAGTAGACATTCTTCTTGCTCTCGGCCAACCGTTAAATTTAAACCGCGAGTGAGTGCCGCTGTCGGGTCAAACATCATTGCTAGCAAGCTAAACAGTGCAGGCGTTAGTCACTACCGTAAGCTACTTAGCAATAGATTTTGACCTTTGAGTGGCTCTACAAACTGGAACATTGTTAACAGTGTTGCTAGCGAACAGCTTTCGCCTATCTGTATCCTATTGTCCTAGATATACCGGTAGTGTTCAATGGTTTAATAACCGGGAGCTTGACATGAGCCACTCTGCATGGATACTTGCTTTTTTGTAGCAAGTTGGTAACGTAAGTTAGTTAGCCTAAAGCAGCGTTGATACCTCTAAAAAGATATGTCCTGTGTAGGCCACAGACAAAAATATTTATGTCATAAATTAACTTATTCACATTTTCGAAAATATTGTGTGACTTATGTAACATACTAAAACGTATCAACGTTGGTCAGTCAGTCAATATTCTCAAAAATGGTTGAAAGCCACACTCTGATGTTGCTTCAGGGTTGTCATGTGGTCTGAATTATTGGTATCAATACTGATATATTTATAAGTACTTATTTTTTCTGATTTCCCATTTCATAATGCCATGGAAAATAGGGGGTTGGCATTAATATGAGAAAAGTATCTAGCTCCAAAAGGCATGGACAATGTTGCATCCTATATACACACAGAAATATCAGATGATGACAACCCCAGTGAACCCTACGTCAGCAGTGTGTTAAGATCCTTATTTAAAGAAAGCCCATGCCCTTCAAACGTCCTTTCAAAACTGTGAAGTAAATCTCAGGTCATGCAAGACAGCATGCTGCTTTCATCCATTACTAAGCATTACACTACCTTACATCACATTCACTTCCAGAACAAAAGAACAGAAGTGCATTCATTCAAGCTGAATGAACTGAAGTGTCAAACGAGGCTAAGCCTGAAAGCATCAGTGTATATGTAGTGTGTGTGTGACAGGTGGCCTCTGTGCTAATATTCTACCATGTCCTCCAGTGTTTGAGGTTGATGTCTGCGCGAGCACTATGCCGGGTTGCAGCTCTCCGTCTCCTCCCCCTCCCCCCACGGAAGGAGGTCCAGAGGGCTAAATTCCACCACTGGGACCATGAGCATCATAAGGAGAAAGAGGAAGAGGTACAGCCAGGCCCCCGGGTGGAGGGTTACACGGTGCAGTACAACCCTGCCGCGTACCAGGTTCGGCAGGGCGTGGCTGCCTCGAAGGGGGCTGACCAGGAGGAGGAGCTACCCCCACTCACCCTCGCGCCACCCTTCCGACAGCAGAGCAACCCCTACAGCGTCTGCACCTCGCGGCGCCTGTCCAGCGCCAAGAACACCCTGCTGGACCTGGCCTTCAGCCGGGGGGGCGATTCTGGCAAGGAAACGGCCGCCCCCTTGTCCCCCGCTGAAGACCTCTCCCCCAGCTTTAACCCCCGTGCCTTCCAGAAGTGCCGGCCGGAGTACGGTGCCGTGAGCCACGACCTCTCCCAGCGGCCTCCCACCATCCCCACCGAGGAGGCCTTCCTGCTGCTGCACAAGGTGAAGGTCCTGAAGGGGAGCCTGGGGCCGGCGGAGGTGGCGCACTTCCTGAGCGAGCTTGGCCGCCTGGCCCCGGAGCAGCTGCCGCTGGCCAGGGCCGACACGCGCTTCTCCATGCTGCTCCGCTACGGCGTGGAGAGCCTGCGGCGCTTCTCCGCCGCCCAGCTGCTGGAGGCGCTGCGGGCCTTCGTGCTCCTCGGCCTGCCCGCCACCCACGGCGTGCTGGGACTGTACGAGGCGGAGCTGGTGTGGCGGGCCGGGGAGATGGAGCCGCAGCAGCTGCTGCTGGCCGCCGACCTGTGGCGGTGCCTGGGCCGGCCGGTCCCACAGTACCTGGAGCGGCTGTACGGCTGCGCCGCGACCTGGGCCTGGGCCCGGCTGGGCCCGGCTGAGCTGGTCCAGCTGATCTACCTGATGGGGGAGGGCCGGCACTGCCCCGCCTCCCTGCTGCTGCCCCTGGAGCTGCAGCTGCTCCGGCACCTGGACCAGCTGACGGCGGAGGAGGTGGGCGCCGTCTCCCTCGGCCTCTTCAAGTCCCAGAGCGGGCTCTCGGAGGGCACGGTGCGCCGGCTGGTGGATCGGGCCCGGGAGGTGGTGCAGGAGATGAGCGACTACGCGCTGGTGAACGTGCTCAAACTGCTGCGCTTCGGCCACCTGGACCACCTGGGGCTGCTGGGGAGCCTGGGCGAGGAGATCCCGCGCCGCGCGCCCCGCATGGGCATCCAGGGCCTGATGCACGTGGCCCTGGGCTGCTCGGCCCTGCATTACCGTGACGACCGCGTGCTGGAGGCCATCGCGGACTGCCTGCCCTCCCTCGCGCCCCAGTGCCGGAGCAAGGACGCGGGCAAGCTGCTGTGGGCGTTCGGCACCCTGGGCTTCCCCCCGAGTCAGGCCCCCCGGCTCTTCCCCAGCCTCACCCAGGCGCTGCGCCAGCGGGAGGCCGAGTTCAAGCGCTTCCCCGAGCACCTCCTGACCGGGCTGTTGGGCCTGGCCTTCGCCGGCCTCTTCCCCGCCGACCTGCTCACCCTGGCCCTGAGCCCGGACTTCGTCAGCCTGGCCGCCAGCTCGCGGCAGCTGGAGCTGAAGAAGGACCTGTTCACCCTGGACGGGTCGGTGGGCCTGGAGCTGCCCGGCTGGACGGGCCCGCGGGTCAGCCGGGCCCTGGCGCAGGAGGTGACCCAGCAGCTGTGGCAATTCGCTCTGCAGGACGTGTGCAGGAAGCCGGAGGTGCTGGAGGCGGAGCAGCTCCTGCAGGAGCTGCTGGGAGGGGAGGGCTTTGTGCGCAAGCACATGATCCTTCCGCACACCCGCTCCATTGACCTGGAGGTGCGGCTCGACTCCGCGGGGCACCCCTTGCCTCTCCGCTCTGAGCCTGGCCAGCCCAGCACCATCCTGGGGGGCGTTTCTGCCCCTCAGCAGAGCTGGGAGGGCGGCCACATTGGGGTCACCATCACTGAGGACCTGCTGGCTCAGCTGACTAACATCAAACCGGTCGCGGTAAAGCCACCAGCTGAGCCACCACATTCCCCGACCCTCCACAGAATCCCGGAGAGGGAGCAGGAGGGGGCCTTCCTTAGCGGGGTGGACCTGACGGAGGGGCTTATGGACACCCTGCGGAGGCCGGCAGGGAAGCCGCAAAGTCCCAAGCAGCCACCACCCTGCTCCACCAGCAACGGGGTCCTGCAGCTGGCAGTGCAGGTCAGCAACAGGAACCAGTACTGCTATCGCACTCAGCAGCTGCTGGGGCTGCACGCTCTGAAGAGGAGGCAGCTGGCGCTGGCCGGCTACAGGGTGGTGGAGCTGCCTCCCTGGGAGTGGTTCCCACTTCTGCGCCGATCCCGCGCTGAGAAACTGGACTACCTGCGTGCTAAGATCTTTGGTTAGCTGGATTGAAAAACTGGCCTCCCTGCTTATTAAGATCTTCAGCAACCCGGACAGACAAGCAGGGCTATGTGTCTGATCCTCTTTGTTCTGGGCTGAGTAACAAGCCAGCCTTTGCTGTAAGGTTTACAGCAGCCTGGACTGATACAGGCCTACTGTAAGGACTTCCGCAGTCTGGATTGAGAAACAGGCCATCAATGTTAGGATTTCAGCAGTTTGGGCAGAGAAATGGGACTACCATCACTGTAATTACATCTGCAGTATAGACTGAGAGATTGCCCTCCCTGCATACATACCATCTTCAGCAGAGTGTCTGGCAGGTTAATAATTAGACTATAATACCTGGATCACTTGAGAGCATAAATACTGTATAGTTTCTCAGCTCTAATTCAGAGGTAATGAACAGATTACGCTGTTGAAATCAACAGCCAACTGAAGTGGGTCTTGGTTCTTGCATGGTCTGGGGCATGGGATAAAGCAGAAATGGCTTGGTTTACACCAAGGGCCCTGTGCACTGGCATCTGTCAGCAGGCATTTTGTTGGTGGAATAATAAAATGCCTTCATGAAGGTCTGGACGTTATTTGTGTGACATTATATTACATTACAGCACAAAAGAACAGACGTGTGTCCATCCAAATTAAATGAACAGCAGTGTCAGACCTGGTCAACAGCACTCCCAGACCAGTGAGTGTGAGCCCAAAACCATTCACGCACTACTACGAGTTAACCTGCGCTAATCTGACACTAGACAGCCAAGAAAACAAAGGGAAATCCAACAAATACACTACCTCATATCTCAGTGTGACTAGATCACAATATTCATAACACATCATGATACTACAAGGAGTAAAGTAATACACAGTCACAACGCAGGGATGTTTGATATAAACATGCATAAATGTATGAAAAGTCATTCATGAAAATTACTAGATGCTTTTTCTCACTTTAATATTACACCAAACATTGTGTCAAAGCTGTTACTTAGTCTGACAGAATGCTGAACATGTTACATGTGTGGATCACACATCAGGTGAGTAGTTTTATTAGTGGGTTTTGTTTATGTTCTGTGCTGTGTTTTTGTTTGAAGGATGGTAGACAACAGGCTATGAACCATAGATTATTCCAGAAAAGGAACAGGAAGAGCAGGTGTGACAAATGAGAATTCAATCCTGAGCCTTCTTTCACGATAAACTGCAAGAAACCAGGAAGACCACATTGCTGAGATACAATTGGGAGCTTAAGAAAAATCACAAAAAACTGATATATCACTGTTCACATTGCCTTAAACCTTGCTCCCCTGTTTGTCGGTGTTGCGTCAAGAGTCAGAGTCCCTCTGCCCCCCTCTTTGCATGAAAATACATTTGAATGCAAATATTCATGAACAGTACACTCATTTGCCTCTCCCCTTTCCCAGCCCCATACAGCACAATAATGCGCAGAAACAAAAAGGCTCTGTTTTCATAACTGAGTTATTAGCGCGAGCAGGCGTTTAATTAGATCCCTGTGTTTTGCGCAATTAAAACGCAAATAAATAATCAGCGGAGAGAAAGGCTGCATGACCAGACTTGGCAGCTCTTTATCAGGCGTGCGGGGGAGCGACCCTGGATCAGCCGCCAGGGGACTGAAAGGGACCAGGGCGTCGGAGGTATGGGGGGAGCGGAGAGGCTACCACCCCTGTGTGGTCCACGTCACCGCTCTGTCTCTCCTTGTCCTTCTTCTTTGTGACCCACTCCTCTTTCACAGCAGCTTTTCTGCAGAAGCCTTGAGCAGTTGTGTTGAGGAGGTGTTCAGTGCACAGATGTTCAGGACCCCCCCCGCACTCTAAATCCACTTGGCAGGGGACCATTCACTCTTAGCCCATGAAGCAAGGCCTTCCCACTGAATGAATGAATGAATGAATGAATGAAACCTTTATTACCCTTGAAGGGAATTTGTTTTGCGCGTGAGTCTGAGCATAAGCGCAAGAATATGAAACAAAAGAGACATCATGATAAAAAATGCATTCACATACACACACGCACATAATTACACAATGGTGGGACTAGCCTTCCAACAGGATAATCAACTTCACACAAGTTAAACTGCAATTGTGCAGTTCATCAATCAACTCATTTGATCATGAATTGAATACTCTTCAGTGTAAAGAAGATAAGTGCTCTTTTTGTCCCTGCTCAAGGCATTTGCTATCTACAGCCAGATAAAAATGGTTTGTAGTGACTAATAGGTAAGAAAGGTCACCGAGAATTGATGCACAGCTTGGGAGAAGACATAATGCTCTCCAGTGGAACACCTGTAATTTTGCAGCCAAAATTACTTTGCCCAGCTTGTTCTTATTTTGGACAGAAAGGGCACCTCCCTAACTCTGAATGCAAAAGTCATCATACTCTGTTCAAAAGTCAGTCTCCAAGAACCTAAGGATTGGACTTTCAGTGCTTCTGAGGGTTATATAAATCACCTGGCTCATTCTCGTGGTACATTCAGGCATATCAAGGTTAATTTATTTAAAATTTTGACAGATATGTGCCCAACATACTGAAAAAAAATTTAATTTTAATTTCATATCTGTCATCAGTCATATTCAAAATAAATTCACATAACTAGGTCCAGACAATAATCTGAAAACGGACAATGACCAAAATGGATACCTAAATCTGTGTCAGACAGAACAGTTTTAATGAAAACCTGTCATGAACTCTGCACGTTCGCTTGATGCAAAGAGAGATGAGTTCACCCGTCATTTTGCATGATAGACACACACAAGCAAATTACTTATGCACATCTAATCACACTACCCTTACATACCTTGAAGCCAAAGGTAATGTCCATTACAAAAAAAAAAAGTTTAAATCGTCCCATTCACTCATCACATGCAATGATTGTCCTGCATGTTCCTGTACAAGCAAAAGACTTGCAGAAATAATATTTGAGTGGATACAGTGATACATTGGCCATGGTCTGCACTTCAGTTTTTTCAGGGATTCCAAGATGATTTAACAAACTGACTTGGGAGACTGGAGTGCTGCAGTACTTCTGCACGGATTCGCCTTTTTGACTGGTGGCTTCAGCGCACATCTGCTTTGGTACAGTAGGTTCTGGGTTTACCAGTGGCTAGGTAATCATGATAAAAAGGTGCATTGTTGACTGTGATTGTGTAGTTGTATCAGTTTACAGTTGATTCTGCGTCAATTATAAGAGTGTTTTTTGTATGCTCTCATGTCTGCAATTTGGAATTTTTCAGGGCAGTACCACACACAGGCAGGGAGAGAGAGCAAGAGACAGCACAAGGTTTCTGTTCCAGTTGGCAAACTGCTTTTTTTAGTAGAGTATCTTTACTGAAACATTTATTCCCATTCATATGAAATTACATTTTCAAACGTGTTCAACAATAAACTCTACATATGAAAGTGGCACTAGTTAGTTTACATGTACAACAGCTGTGTGAAAAAAAGTAAGCGAGCCTTTCACATTTTCTCATTTATCCACATGTTTATGGTAAGGGAGGGCCATGGTGTCAGCTGAAAGGCTCCAGTACAGGATCTCAGCGCACCTGACCATGTGAACCTGTGAATCTGGAAGTGTTCAGGAATACAGGGGCGTGTCCTTTGACTGCGTGCCTGTTCCTCACTGCCAGCGTCCCTGTCGCCCTGCTCCCGTCGTCCCATTGGCTGTGTGTCCTTCCCTTTGTTAGCGAATGAGGCGCGGCAGAGGGAGGAGGAGGAGGAGGGCGGACTGAGTCAGAGTTGTCCTTGAAAGGAGCTGTGATGTTCTCTTCTCCGCAGAGCCGTCCAGGTCTGTGCGCGTGTGTTTTGCGTGAGCATGTGTGAGCGTGCGCTGTGTGTTCCTTTACGTTTTTACATTTGTCCTTGTGTCTCGTACAATTTTTCATGAACCTCCTGTGTTCTCTTGTGCAAGCACTGATGGTCACTGATGGTTGTCTGGTTATGTGATCCCACACATGAGCTGTCAGTGGCTCACAGTTTCCCTTGATTTTTTCTGTGTATATGTACAGTACTGTCAGTATTTACTCATGCCCCCCTGTTGAGTGTGAACAAAAAACATGATATAGTATAACAGAAAAGAAATATGTATTGAATAATTTTTGTGCATTTTTTAAATGTTATATTATGTATATATTTTTATATATATGTCATAGCCACAGAGCAGATCCCTGGAGTGTTTATGAGGTTTTGACACTTCTGAGAGAGCATTTTTGGTCATTCTTTCCTGCAGATTAACAGTCTTTAGATCTTTTGGTTTTCATTTATAATCTGCTTTCTTGAGTTTGAACCGCAAATCTTGCATTGGGTTTAGCTCTGGAGATGGAGATGGTCAGATGAGAACATTCATTTTGTGCTCAGGTAATGATATCTTTGTATATCTGAAACAATGTTAGAAGGTCCGGTTTTGGCTTGGGCTTCCTAATAGAAGGAACCGTATTACGGTTAAAATGTTCTGATATGTGTTGAAGTTCATGACTCCCTGGATCGTAACAAAAGCTCCATCATCCATAAATTTGGCACAACCAGAAAAGAAAATAGACCCTCTGCCACAGTGCATATGGTTTTTTTTACCTTCACCTTTTTGGCCAAACAGAACACTCATAAGCAAGTCAAAAAGCTACATTTTTGTCTTCCTCTGGCCATTAGACATGCTTCCAATTGTCATTCATATTTTCTAAATTCCAGATGCCTCTTTTTGTGGTTTGCCTTCAGAAACAGCATTGTTTTCCATGCATTCCACATTAGTGCAAGTAACATCAGATTGTGCTTTTTGTTTCCTATCCTGAAGATGCCAGTTTGATTTGGAGATCTCTAACTGTGCTTCTGGATTTGTACTTGATTCCTAATCCTCTTGTTTCACAGACCATGGTAGCAGGATACATTTGTGCCATCTTTCTGACAGCGTTGTCCTTGTACCACTTTTAATATCGACTACTGAATCATGTTTTTATGCCTGTCACAGAGTTATGCATGTCACAGAGTCCCTAAAATAATCACAAAAAGAAAACATTCATAACATTCATTCAAGTCTTATACCGTAGATGAAGTATATATAATGCAAAACAATGTGTATAATACCAAAAAATGATCTGTAATTCTAATCCAACCTTGAAAACAAACAATATCTCTCCATCAAATGAATGGCCGTCATGTAGTAATATAAATGATTACAATGGCGATGATGATGTCAGTGAACCACGAGCCGCAGGTCACAGCCGTGTAACTGGGTACAAGGCCGGCGCTGCTTTGTCCAATGAGATACAGGGCTGGCCCGAGAATTGGGCCCAACCCCTTTTCCTTCACTGTGGTCGGGACTGTGCGCCTCCGCTTGCCCAGTGGACCACGCAAGGTCAGCCCTTTGAGACGCCTCGGTGCGGAGAGGCTGCTGAGGAACAGGAATAACAACAGATGCGCATACCCTGCAGGCCACGGAGCTCCAAATTTTACCCACGCCGTTTACGTTTCCATAGTCGCTTTTGTTATTTTGTAAGTAATTAAAGTTTTCTTTTTTTGAATGGAGTGCAGCACAAATGCTTCACGGCGATACAGGTGCGGTGTAATGGGGCTTCTAGGATGGATAAATACATCACAATGTAAAATAAAAAATTTAAGAGATGCGCCATGAATCATAACGTACTACAAGGTAGCCATGAAGTTTACTTCAATACAAAATACATGTCCAAGAATGAACTCAACAAACTATATTTGGTCCCTTCAGACTGTATCTGAAATAGAATATTACCACTTACATGTTAAGTGTACTTTGAGTCACAGTGAAAGAATTCTGTGTTTTTCAACCAAATAGATGTGGGCTGTGACCACCCTATATATACTTCAAGTGACACAAAATACAGCGATAGTTATCGCTTCCATGTATGCATTTACATAAAAGTATCAGGTCATAGCAAAGTCATAGCGGTACATTTCAGTTGCAGTGAAGTATTCCCAAGCTCAGACATGGAAGTTTTAAAGATATTTTTCCAGTGATTAAGATTTGTTAAATAAAAACTTCAATGCAGGGCAATATACAGTACTGCTTGATTCAAAACATGTGCACTGCTACCCCTTGGTGCTAGCTATTTTTTAAGATTAATTCAATATTGATAAATACTTTGCAGCGATGTCTCACAAGGGACTCAAAACTGTTTGGCTGTGAATTACACGAACTACCTGCATAGCCACCTGAATAACAGACAGCGATCACCTGAGCTCCTTAAAAGCTCAGTCAGCCAAAGCTGTCATTCCCAGCAAAGGCTAAGCAGCACCATCGTGGTTTGCGCCCAGCCGTGGTATCAGGTGACAACGACCAGGAGCCCACAACGGCCTAACAAACTGGCTTTGCCCCTCCAGGGGCAGGGGTGGGTAGGCCAAGCTGACAAGATCCTCTCATCTCTCAGCCATGGCGATTTCCCATTGTGAGAAGCCTGCAAAGTTCCTTCAACTGGCGCCTGCCTCACTTTGGTGCATTGTGGGACTTGCAGTGTGGAAATCAGCCGTTGCCTGTGTCCGAGCATATGAGAGGATTGCACATGTGTCACTTCAGTGTTCCTGCAAAAGCACAAAAGGAAGTGTGAAAGTGTGAGCTCAGAGTACCACTGGCAATTGCAGACTAGGGAGAAAAAGGGGCATAAGCATAAAGATTAAATAACATTCAATTAGTGTTACAGACGGATGGTACTGCTACAATGAGACATAAAAGTTGAGAAAGTCTTATATGCTAGCTTGGCATAATGGCACCAGTGTAAGCAGTAATTAGAGACAGTTGTGTGTCCTTGTTGGGACACACAAGCTGCAGTTCTGGCTGGCTCAGGAATCACATTGCCCAGGAAATGACTAAGAGCCAAACGTGATTACCAATAATCTTTTTCTCTCAAGTAAAAAAAAAAAACAAGCTTGCATCCCCTTAAAGTCTAGACAACACAGGGAAGTGCTATGTGTCTCACAGTGGCACAAGGAGATTACCAAATGGAACTCATGTGATTGGCAGAGGAGCTGTTTTTGGTGTGTGTCTATGTGTGTGTATTTACAGTATTTAGTACAGCTGCCATAGTTATTTCTCATAATCCAACAGCTCATTTAAAGCTTAATTCATTATATCTCTGTAACACTTTATCTCTTTCTTTGTGGTACCAATATCATGTAAAATTTGAATTCCATGATGTTATTCCACATATGACACAAACATTACTCAGGTCACTATTTAGTCTATGGAGCAGCCATCCAGTCCAGGTAAAAGTAAGAAAAAGCAGGGCTTTGAACCCACAGCCCCATGGGTCATAGGTCCCAACTGTTCATTGACTTCCTCCTCTGCCTGGTATGCTGTGTAGACTGGCTCAGATGGGAGAGTGGAGTGAGTGTTTGGCCCAGCCTACTGTTTCAGAGCTGTGTGGCAGCTGGTGCAGGAGATGGAGGTGGAGCTAAAGCCCGGGCTTCCATTTGGGATGCTGTGTCTGAGTTTTCTGTGAGGACCATGAGGTGGGGGTGGAGTTGGTGTTGGAGTGAGGGACAAAGTAGAGAGCCAACCCTTGCCCTAGTAGCTCTGACTCCCTTATATCAGGTCATAGTGTGGTTGGAGAGCTTAAATTACATGGTGTACCCCTCTCAGGATCTTGGCTCCTGAGCCCTCTTCACAATGAGACATGACTGGAACTGGAGGTGGAGGCAGAGCCGGAGCTGGAGATGGAGGTCAGGCAGAAACTGGAGATAGAGATAGAGATGAAACTGGAGGTGGAGGATGGAGCTGGAGGTAGTGCAGGAACTGGAGGTGGAGATGGAGGTGGTAAGGGATATATCATGGCTTCTGAATAAAGGAACAGGGCCTTTATTTCCACAACACCTTACCTCACTTCCTGCTTATCTTTGAGTGGTATAATCACACATGTTTCTGAGCTTCTGAGTGCATTAAAATACTGAGCACCTTGCACTCATTGTCGCATGTATTCACATTTGCCCAGTAATTGATCCAGCTGTGTAATTAAGGACTCTGAAGGAACAGAAGCCACAGGCATCTCTCACACCTTACCAAGGCTGCCTGCTCCTGTTTCTGAAGCTACTAAGACAACTATCACATCCGCTTATGGTTCAGGATCTATGTTTGGTATCATGGTCAAGCATCCCATCCTCCTTTCTCAGTGTGTGTGAGGTACAGTATGTGCTCAGCTCAGAGGTCTCCAGCCTTCTGCTACAAGGGGGGCTCAGCCTTGAAGGAGCCTTCGCCATTCTCAATGGAATTGAAAGTGGTCCACACAGAAAGAGAGAGAGAGAAGGAAAGAGAGAGAGAGAGAGGGGCGTGATGACTGTGAGGAGAAGGCTGTTGCTTGATTGTGTGGGAACAAAGAATGGGTCCCTGGGCCTGACGGACCGCTGGAGGCCAGCACATGGAGATTTGTGCAGCACAAAGGCCCGGATAATAGGAAGGACACATCACAGAAAGGGGACAAAACGACATTGCAAACTCTCTTCTATTTCTGCGCCATGCTCTGTTCACCTCAGGGCAAGGAATGGGTGGGGGGGGGGGGCTTGAATGTAACTGTGAAGCAATGTTCGTTATTCACTGGACAGGCTCTGACTTTGTGCATTTGAATCTGTACGCCTGTGTGAATCTGTGGCACAGCAGTGAAATGACTGCTTGTAGACCAGTAACATGAGGTCTGAACCCCTGGTGGGACATTGCCATTTTACCCTTGGGCAAGTTGCATAACATACATGACTTACAGCTGTTATATAGCTGTTTAAATGGCTAACATTTTTAAACGTGGGCTGTCAGAGTATCGGACTGCCTGTGGGCTATCAGAGTATTGGACCGCCTGAAGATAAACAGAAGCATTCAAATCAATAAAGAGTGGTTTGCTTACCATAGATCTCATATTTAACAGTGGACTCAAACCCTGCCCAAACAACCCTTCACAATCAGTCAGTTTCACCTGCCACTCCAGCCAAAAGCCCCAGATTTTACATCTAACAGATTTTACTTCTCCATAAATTAAAAAAGCAAAATGATGAAGGATGAAAAGACGGTGGAGGGAGACTGCAGTAAAAAAACAAAATGGAAAAAAATATTAAACAGTATAAAGGAACAGTATTACAATACAAAACAGCAAAAACAATCAATCCTTGCAAGGAATCCAGGGATCTAAGATCCAGATCACTTGAATCTCATTCTTGATTAGTCCTGACTGGATCATTACGGGTACTTAGGAGGCTGTGCGCATTTATCATGGGGCATGGAATCTCAGACTGAGGTTTCTGTGCATCAGCTGAGCGGGTAACACAAGACGCTTTCTTTTGGAGCCTCAAAGAGGTTACACATGGGGGAAAACTGGATCAACAAAAGGAGAGGTTGCTAAGTATTCTTAAAACATGACAGTCCCTACTGCAAGCCTCTGTATTTCTGTTAACCTCTGCAAAATGGCTCTCAGGAAAACACATTTTCTTTAAAATCAGGCCAGTTTGCCATACAGTACCAGAATAAATCTGTCAGTTTCACAGGTTATAAGATCCAATTCAAGGGCCCCCAGATTTCCTGTGATTGGTCCTTGGCACAGAGATGGTAAGAGCTTCATTAGTACCTGTCCCAGGCTTGGGGTAAGGTTGGATGCACTCATTCAATTACCCTAACACCTAAAAACCCTGCTTCCTCTGTCCTTCTTAGAAAAAAGGGACACAGATGAGGTCACTCCTTGCTAAGTGGATTGTTCAGATGAGAAAAGTATGCTATTACAAATGCTGAAGGATAGTGGGAGTTTCAGATTGGCTTGCTCACAAGGTTTTAAAAGTGCACCCAAGTTTCACGATCATTAGGTGAAGAACTACATTAAGGCTCAATAGGTATATGTATTTAATGCTATGTAAAGAAAAAAATACATATGCAGCACAGAAAAAAATTAACAAAGAACCAAATGTCTGTACACTGTTTGCTCATGAAAAGAATTTACTTTAGTGGAGTACAGGATCTTGTGGAGTTTGGATCCTGCCAAAGATCCAGCTCAGATTGAAACGTAGTCCTGTTTGGTTTATCCTCTGCAGTTTTCGGTGGTCACCAAAGGGGTTTGGCATGGGGGAGGACCTTGCTACTCTGTCACAGCAACAATCAGTGAGTGAGAGATATTCAAGCACACATGAATTCTGACTGATGTGCACAAAGGCTACATTTAGCATCAACAAAAATCCATTTAGAAAGCACTTGCTGATTGCTGAACCGTACTTATTGTGGCCTCAATAGCAGGTGTCAAAATGGTCTCACGTCTAAGACTTCAGCACCTTAAAATAACAGTTATTTTTTCTCTTTTGATTTTACAACCTGGATGAGTTTGAAAACCACGTAATGCTAGTGAAGAAAATGAAGACTTGCATCGGTGTTGGCTCACGATGGGCCAGTGTTTTCTGTGGGCTCTTCTCTTGCTAATACATAATACAATAAATGTGTGTACGCACACACATACACACACACACACGTGTGCGCACTCCCACACACAGCAGTGACTGCATAGGCATATTCCGTCCCTTGAAGCCCTCACGCGTAACTGACCTCTCGACCTTGTGTTGCTGTCGTTGTCGGAACTGCATTGTTGTCTCTCTGAGTTAATTGATTCAACTGGGCTCTTAATAAGGGTTTACTATTCAAACACAAGCTTGACTTGTAATAAGCCATTCACTAACTAAAATGGAATTAATGCTCATTTAAGCGTCCGTTTGAAATTTGAAATCAAAATGGTTTATCACTAAACGAAAAAGGAGTTGAATGTCACAACATTTAAATATTTTTAAATATTTAAATAATTAAATGTTGTGTCGGTTGCAGACATGCCTGCACTACCCCACTCCTCAAGTCAACAGGTGCCAGTCCCTTGGCTATGCATTAGTGGTCACAGCTGTCCTAATTGTAGAAACCATGGTCCACAAGCCCCTCTTGGCAAACGACCACTCTGACTGATTGCCCCTTGCCAAAGGACCGGCCTTCTCCACCACTCAAGATGTGGAGCTACACAGCGCACTGAGCTTTCAAGATCTCGACCTTCTTCCTAACAATCATAACAATCACTGTGTTCAACAAATCTACTGTTTCTCACTATTTGGTGACACACTTGCCATAGTGTTGCATTTAATGTCAAAGAAAGCATAGCGAAATCACAGCGAAAGCACTGGAAATTATTTGCTCGTGTTCCACTACAATTCAACTGTGCTCAGCCAGAAACTCGACGAAAAAGCAACGTGTTGGACTGATTCACAGATAAATCACTTGTGAGGGCCATTCACTCCGTGCGTGCTTGACGAGTCCCGCTAAATAATTTCTTAATTTTCAAATACTTTTCAACTTTGCCCAGTCTTAATTCAAGCCCCAATTAGATGACCACATGAAATAATACCTGCAAGGCAAACTATTTATTTTTCAGTAAAGGATGCCTGTTGGAGAAGAACCTGTGGCACTGGCCTTCACAACGAAGTCCTTGAGTAAAGAGTAAAGCTAACCTTTTCGCTGTCACCACATGTGCAGCCACGTGGGGATGAATTTTCCTTTTTTGCTTCAGATCTCTGGTGTCCTGTTGACTGCCACCTTTTATTTCTTGCAGTGTCGCCTTGCATGTCTATCAGTGGTTTAGTTGGGATTCATAAATATGCAAGCAAATTAGCCGCAAATAACTGACGGGCACTTCAGTACGTGTGCGCAGGCCTGTTTGTTGTGCCGATAAACAAGATGGGATATTTCTGATGCAGCACCGGGCTCTGAATCTGACCTCGTTCTCTCGCTCTGATCTCTGCATTAACTCCGCGCTTCTCTCGCAGACATCTTCGCACCGCTGCAAAATCACAGACCGGGCGGTGCGCCCGCGTTCACATAATCGCGTAACGCACACAATTTGAGCAATAGAGCGCCCGTCCGCGCTCTTCCTTTGCTGCTTTTCCTGGTCGTCTCTTAGTGTTTTTCCACCGCTTTGAGCTGTCGCCTCTCAGCTCAGCCCTCTCACTCTTTCCTTCTCTCCCGTCTCCATCTGTCCTCTTTTCCTCACCTGTCCTACTCTCCCTCTCTCTCCCTCTTTCCTCCATCCTCTCATCAGTATGCACAGAAAGCTCTGGCAGGTCCAGCCAGTGAGATCAGGAAATGAGAGATGAGCAGACGGAGGAAAGACTGCTCACATAGCTTAAGTGATTTTATATATACAGTATATTAATCCTTTTTAATCAAAAAGATGGACAATATTGATTATAGATTTGCTACTGCATTGTGACCTTCATAAAGGATACAGGTGTTCAGACGAAGTACCATTTTGTATTACCTTCACACAGAAATATCTGTGGTGCAAGTATTTCGTTGTTGTTGTTGTACAATGTATTCCGTTTGTCTTCCAAGTACATCTAAGGAGGACAATCTCCTGAGAGGCAACTTAGCTTTAACCCGGGCTGTTGGTTATACAGTGAACTTCATTGTGCCTATATCTCACAGAAGACCTTATTGTATGTAGTTCCAATTGGCTACCAGAATACAAGCGCATAACATACATGCAGCTCTGGTATAGATACT
The DNA here is from genome assembly GCA_019176425.1 of Megalops atlanticus. Classification (NCBI taxonomy): domain Eukaryota; kingdom Metazoa; phylum Chordata; class Actinopteri; order Elopiformes; family Megalopidae; genus Megalops; species Megalops atlanticus. The sequence continues at coordinate 10,657,759 of CM032880.1, forward strand.
CCAGCCGACTCACCAAGAAACTTTACGTTACATTATTGGCATTTAGCAGACACTCTTATTCCAGAGCGACTTACATCAATTACAGGTTTTTTACAATGTTATCCATGTAGCCTATACAGGTGGAAATTTACTGAGGCAGTGGTGGGTTAAGTACCTTGCCCAGGGGTACAGCAGCAGGGAAATGGGGGAATCGAACCGGCAATCTTTCGCTCCTCCGCTTTAACCACTATGCTACACTACCGCCTAAGAAACAACCTTGTTTTCTTCATTTTCATTGATTGAGCATCTGCAGAATTCCCAAATACATTTTTTCATCATTTTTATTTGTTAAAAAAGAACTTACCTGGTCTGAAATTGTTACCAAACATGATAAACAAAGAGAAGGCAACTATGATGCTGTATTATGAAATTACGGCGATGCGCATCGTAATATTGCGTATGTTTTCTTTATACGCAGATACGCTACTTACTCGTACAGTTTTACTAGTAGGACGCATAATTGTGTGGCAAGTCTGCACCATTTTGAAATGATGGCCCCTATAGAAAATTTGCTGAAGAACCGTGTAGTACAGTAGAGAACTGTACCATATCAGAACAGGTATATGGTACTACGGTATACACTCACAAAAAGAAACACTTAAAATATGAAAGACCTACACAATCGCTCCGCGATGTCAAGTTTGCGCAGGATGTTCCTTTTTATGTACTAGGTAAGATTTTCATTATACAATAATAGCCGTTTTCTCTCAAGTTTACTTGGTGACTTTTCAATGAACGCACCAGAGGCGAGATATCGCTTCATTTCATTTCATTTTGTTAACAGAAAAGACCACAACAGATTTGCTGTTGGATGGGGAGTTTTGCCCTTTAAAGGCCTCGTTTGAAGCGGGAAAGGTTTAAACAAGACGTGTACGACAAGGATAATCAGGGTCTACAGAAAATGTTCGTCGATTTCTGAAAGACTTCATATCTGTTACCACGTATTCTACCATTTTCTGCATTGACAGGAACGATTATTTATTTATTTTGTGTCAAAAGACAGGTATTAGTTCGTGGCTGAACGATGACTCACCTATATTAGTTACACAGGGACAAAAGTGAGGAGGGGGGCATGCTTGAAAAAGGCGATGACGTTGAAGGGAAGGAACATCGTTGGCATAAGTAAAATCAGGTCTGTATAAATAGGGCATGGTCCTGGAGAAGAGATAGACATTTGGACACCAAGAGAGTAGCTTGAATTTAAGCGCACACACTAAACTGCAGAACAGCCGCAATGTCAGACTCCACGCTTCCGCTGCTCTGCATCTTCGGGCTCCTCGCGCTGTCATCCGCGTGCTACATTCAGAACTGTCCGCGAGGGGGGAAGCGCTCTTTCCCGGACCCCGGGACCACAAGACAGGTAACGCGGCTTCATAAAACGGATGGTTTGCACGGGGATTTCACTAAAGAAAAGGTTTCGCAGTCAATATTACGAATGAAAGTGTTCTGCTCCTGACTGGTTTGCACCGCTTCGGTGTCTGTGCACCATTTTACGCAAACTATTTTTAACAGAAAATAGTCAGTGTGTTACACCAATTCAAGAGGATCCTCTCAAATGGGTTGTTGGGTTTGGAAAGTTGCTGCATGGAGAACTTTGGTGCGATCTCTCGCGTCGCTCTGTGTGCGCAAAAAGTTGTATATACTTGTTTTTCTACTTCCCATACTTCCTTCACACAAAGCGCTTTCCAAAAACACTCGCACCCGCATTAAAATTTGCTTCATTTGATTCTTTAGCAAGAGTTGTGAACGCGTAATCTTTGATCCAAAAGCGGGTTGCAGTTGGTCACTATCAGTACCATGCCTGAGCGCACGTTGTGATTGATTATTTCACGATTAAACTCATGTGTTTTTCTTATCACAGGTTTGTTAGAGAGGGTTATTTTACTGGAAATGATGAGTTTATTTGGGAAATTCAACTTATTCAGAGAAATTGCGCTTTACCTTTTGAATTCGTCCTGTCTTTGATTGTGTAATTTCCTTATTACGCGTATTTCAGAAACGAGTGGTTTAATTGCAGTGACAGTAGCCTAAGATTAATGAACTTACCTAACACACATCAATACCGAATATGCAAGACATGTATTTAATTACAACACACAGAAAGGTTACATCCTGGAATAGGTCTGTCGACCAATGCTTTTTCCATTACTTTGCGTTTACGCATCAGTAAATCATATCACACGACATACATGCATATTAGAATTTGCGGTTAAAGTTGCACGTAATTACTTTTCGTAGATTTATGAAAAGATTTTCTGTCTTTGAAGTTAGTTTGGGAAATGTAGCCTACTTGTTTAGCAAAAGCACGTTTTTACTTATAATAAATGTATTTGATTCTGAAATTGTATAGGATTCATTCGTTGCAAGCGTAAGATGCACTGGCATCTGCAAATATTCATCACATTGATAAAGTCAAAACAGGGCATTGATATTAGCATACACGCAGTAAACTAGACAAAAACCCAGGATATAGGCTGGTGCGAGTCTGTCAGGCGATGTGATTTTTGGCATATATTGCTGCGTTTTTACCCATCAATAAAACTCATGTGCGACACAGTAAATATGTTAGAACATACTCTGTCACTTTGGTACGTTTACAGTGATGAATGAGTTGAAGGACCTCGCTGGATGCCTGCTTCAACGCAGCTCTGCCGAGTTTAAATACAGCTGTCAAAGTTGCATAATATGACGGCGAAGTGTAAAATGCGAATGCAACGGTGTGAGAACGTCCTGTCGTATAGTGTTGTAATGTATATTGTGAACAAACGGCGATGAATACAGTTCATACCGATTATTTTCCCTCGATCCTCTCCAGTGCATGGCGTGTGGTCCGGGGGACAGGGGTCGCTGCTTTGGCCCCAGTATCTGCTGCGGAGAGGAGCTGGGCTGCTACGTGGGCTCTCCGGAGACTACGCACTGCGCGGAGGAGAACTACTTACCGTCCCCCTGTGAGGCCGGAGGAAAGCCCTGCGGATCCGATGCGGGACGCTGTGCAGCGCCGGGAGTTTGCTGTGACTCAGGTCAGGCTATGTTCGACAGCCTGGACGGCTTACGATTTGGCTTTCTGAAACACATGTGAAAATGACTGATATGTCTATTTCTAGCATGCACATATGTTCCGACGCCTACTAGTGCCTCTGTCGGCATATAGGCTTTCTAAGAGAAGTGTCTCTTTTGTTATATTTTGTTGTTATTTAAAATATATTTCCAACAAAGTTTACATTATGTAAGTGACATTAATCATTGCATCCAATACGCATTCAATACACAATAATATACTCAACAATGAAAAAACTACATGACATATATTAAACATACCTCAGTATAGGCGGCATCCATGGCCGTACATACATGGTAGATAAACAAATAACTTTACATTAACACGGTAGAAAATACATGGCAAAATATGTGCGTAGGTACTGTTAGGGTAAGATGTGGAAATTGTAAAATTAATGGAACTATTTAGCATTAAAGGGTGAGACTTATGGTTCTGAGTTAATAAAATTCGATTTTTACGTTTATATGCATTTCTCTACAGAGAGCTGTGTGCTGGACCCAGACTGTTTGGAGGACAGCAAACGCCAGCCTCCAGCAGAACAGAACATCACCCTCATGGGCAGCTCACCTGGAGAACTTCTATTGCGAATGCTCCACATGGCCAGCAGGGGGCGAAGTCAGTAATGACTGTCCCACACTGACAGGCATTCACGGACACACGCACGGCAAACGCAGGGCCTCCTTACGTACTCAAAACTCTCCACTACACGATCGATTCCACATACAAATAATCACAGTTTGACGTATTTGGACCTGGATGTTAAAGTACCAGTAAATGACTTCATGACTAATACGGGGCCCTGCAAGAATTATTTCCAACTTTATTTGCCAGCTGGAGACCATGTTTCGACATTCAGTCTCATAACTGGCTTTCTTGTAAATGGACAACTCACATAAACACACAGTGTACACGTACTCTCTCACACACACAATCCTATCAGACTACTTGACCACAGACAAGAGTGGAGAAGAGCTGCTCAAACAGAACAAAAAACCAGCTCTAATCCATATGTTTACGATGTGCTGAAACTCTCCAGCAGTATGTTGTCATTTATATTGCTTAATTGCAAATATGCATTGTATACTGTAAACCAAGGTGGAAAGAGTGTAAATATGTAGCAAATAAATCATTTTTTCTTGCACTGTAATTAGTGTCTTTTTTTTCTCAGACAGCCTATGAGCAGTACTCACCCCATGCTGCAACAGAATGGGCTCTAGTTATGACCATTTCTCATTATACCTTTCACACCAGCACTGAAACAAATTCATTGGGGAGTTAAATGTCATGCTACAGCCATCAATGGACTTTATCAACACTTTGCAAAACACAGTTCACTTGCAGTGAAGCAATGAGACATGAGGAAATTTTTTGTAGAGTGGAGACAGTGAGTAGCATGTAGTATGTGTGGATAAAGGAAAATGTGTGCTAGAATGTGTTTTATTCAGTTAATATAACACTAAAACATACAAAGTAAACCTTTCAGCAGATCATTCAAAATCTTCCATGTAAATATCAATAAAACTAACAGACAAAAATTACTAAACAAAATCTTTTCCTCCAACAGGATCATAGATAATTATGCAGCTTTTTTTGACTTCCATTTGACAAAGTGTAAACATGAACAACATAAAAAACAGGAACGGTCTGCACTTTACCGAGCAGCAAAAAAGAAAATTCCATCGCACTTTCTGTAGTTGTCAGTGCCTGTGATTTTACCATTTTTTACCATTGAGGTTCTATGGTTCTTGGCATTGTCCCATACTCAAAGGTGGTGGGAATTCATTTTTTTGCAGGGAAGCATTGAGCCAACATTTCTTCAGCCCACAACTGCACTTACACTGAGCACACAGCCTCTGAAAGAAAGTTCATTTTAAGTCAATGCATCAAAACCTATTGAAATTAGAAACTTACACAGACTGAGGGTCATGAAGAATGAGAACATTTACATCTTTTGCCCAGATCATTCCACTGCAGAGATCAGACAGAACTGTACAGGCAATACACATTCATAGACATAGTTTAAATACACATATCTACATAAGTAGTGTGATTTTTTTCCCCATATAATGAGCACTGTGCTTAGGTTTACAACAGAAAATGTCTAAGATTGTGTGTATTATATATTACTTCACTTAGCTGAGATGCATTCACACAGCAAAGCAGTATAGTCAGTCTTGAAGGACAAATCAGCTGGTGTAAATGAACATGAACTTGCAGAATCATGTACTTCATGAACAAATGTAAAACCACTATGCCTGAAAGTTGAACCACCCTTGTACACAAACACCATTAATTAAAAGATATAGACAACCAAACTCAGTGTTTCCAAATGTGATACACTACAATATAAGACATCTGCATAGATGCACTTGGTTGAGTCTAAAAAGCTACTTATATTGCCTGAAGTGGTTATAAATAAGTAATTATACACATTCAAGTAGGAGACACTCCAACACTCATTTCATGTCCATTAAAACAATGGTTAGTTAAATACTGCAGAGTGCAATACATTATATATTTTTTTAATTGCTCTTTTTCAGTCCTCTTTGTGATAATGGAACATGGTCTTTCAGTCAAGGAACTCTGTCTTCAGGGCCTTGGTCCAGCAGTGGTACTCTCAACCTTCAGGGCGACAGAGAACCGATTTTTATCATTACTCGATCATACAATAAACTGTCATTTTGAAAGTCATGCAGAAACTGCCTTGCTATTGTTCTTGAACATTCAGAAAGCAGACAATGAAGATAATGCCGCCTTGAAAAGTATATATAAAAAAAAAAAAAAAAAAATCTTGCGAATCTCAACATAAAAAGTTCATATGGCCTGATGAATCAGTACAACAATTTGTGTTCTGTAGGCATGCCGTACCATCCCCATTCCCATTATTCTCTGCAAAATGCCTATAAACCTATTCTTTACCCTGAGCCAGCATATACTGTCCTGCAAACTGCCACACAACTGTCCACTCCTTCACTTCAGACACAAAGGCACAGCCGGCAAACACAAAACAAGGCCCAGTGCCTTTACTAGCAAATGCTGCTAAAACGTTTCAAGCTTTTTTTTTTTTTTTTTTTTTTAAACTACTGATAATGTAATTACTACTATACTGGGCTTCTTTTTGTGTGTGCTTCCTCATGACACACTTGTATTCATCTGGGTGTTTCAGCATCCAGAGACAGACCTTTACATAATCATTATTTCTGGCCACTTCGCTGCTGAAATGAGCATGTCTCTGAATGTGACATAGTGACGTGTATTCACGCCCCACCCAGCAGGTCCTGAGCTGCCTCTACCTCATGCTGCTGCTGCTGCTGTTGTTGTTTCCCCCCCGGCAGGCGATCCCACAGCTGCAGGAGTTGCCCTCCAGCCTGGGGCTCCAGCTCCTGTGTGGGGGACAAGCGGATGAAAGCTCCATCAGTCAATGCATCTGAATGGGCCCTATTAGCTGATTCGCTTTGCAGCAGGATGGGAGCACAATTTGCACTACCGTGCAAAAACAAAGGTCCCGACATATAAAACATATGAACCATGTTTTAAAAAATATCCTAGGAAATTTTTCCCATAAATGTGGGATATATAAACGGAACAGAAACATGCAACAGCAAAATATGAGGCCGTTTGGTATCTTCAGGCACCACATATGGAGCCGGTGACAGGAAACACAGTGAGGTACAGTACATAACTCCACTACGCTTCTGTGTACAAAATCCAGCAAGCAGAAAGCTACAGCAAGCCGGGATGCCTTTTCTGGGCTGGATATACCACACCGCACAAAAAAAGGCTTTACAAAGCGTCAACTTGTAGACTGCCTACCTGGCCATCCCTGCTGATCTGCACCTTCTTGTTGTCGTTCCAGGGGTTGAGCAGCTGGTGGGCGAACTGGAAGGGGAGCCTCTCCTTGCGGATCCACTCTACCTTGAAGACGCCCCCAAGGCCCATGAAGCCCCAGTCCTGGCACTGCTCCGGTCCAATGTCCGAGCACATCCTGGCGTAGCCCTGAAAGCCCAAAGCCTCCAGCTTACAACCCCTAGCACTAAACTGGCACCTTCTCCCGCTGTCAAGGTAGTAACGCACTGACACCACACACCTCCCCACACACAGCATTGGAGCACCAATGCACAGCACAGGATCTTGCAGAATACAATGATGTTGCTGCAGAATGTGTTCAACTTTGGTTGAATCACATCTAGCTTTGTACAAGGACTCGCCAAGAAGAAGACCTCCCCATAGACACTACAGGGAGAATAAGCTCAGTGATAAACACTATGTCGCACTACAAACTTGTGGTGATACAAACCCCATGGATGGAAATTGGCTGTAGTAGTTCAAGACTATGAGCTTTATGACAGCAGTCATTCCCTTTGCGGCAACATTTCCCCCTAATGGCACTGTATTTCAAGGAAGGTACCAATGATTCAGTATCAGTGCTACCTACCGACATAACCCTGCTGAGTGCACTTTTTGTACGTCACTTTTGATGAGTGCCTGCCAAACGAGCAGATCTAAATATAAATTTGTAGCCAGAATCCACTTCAGCAGGTAACAAACCTGAAGAGTTGGAGACAAAAAAGAACTGCAAGTCCATGTAAGCTGTTCCAGGAAGGCAGCATCTGCCTGGAGCACCATGCTGGAGGCTGCTACACTACCTGGAAGTGGCCAGACCCCTGCACAGAGAAGATGAGGAAGACGCTGCTGCTCTCCTGGAAGGCGCGGTTCAACTTGAGCTCGCTGCTGGGCGTGGTGGACCAGATGCCCTTCTGCTGGGAGATCTCGATGTTGCGCTGGTTGCTGCTCTTCATGATGAAGTAGCGCACCGGGGCACTGTGCCTTGGAGACGGCGACTTGGAGCACTGCAACACAGATGCTCTACACTGGGACTGGATATTTGATTCCAGCATTCTTTCCGTCCCCCCCATACCTTCCTGTGTAAGAGATTCCGGTTGGTAACAGGAGGTCCCCTCTTTGTCTGCGTTGCTACTCTAGCAATGGACAGCCGACAGTCTGGTTAGGTCCACCCTCCTTCATTAACTCTCCTAACGAGTCATCAGACTAGAACAATTACAGTATAAACAGAGCTTTCAATGTAAAGCAAGTTCAGCTTATTATCTGTTCCATACACAGAATATATGTGCTGTTTCACTGGTGTCTTACTACTTCTCTGTAAGTTCTAAATACAGGAGTTTATTTATTATTTATCTGTCCCTCAGGTTTCTCAATGTGCTAAGCAGAAGCTGCATTATTAACACTGAGTGATACGGGTTATGGATCTGAAGGAATGACACTGCTTTCCTTGAACTTGCTGCTGCTACGTGCAGCCGAGACGCAGAAGCAACATTAACACAAAAAGCTTACGTTTCTCTATTGAGATTGTCATTGTGTGCTATTCAAAGGGAATCACACTGAGCCCGGCACGAATGCTAAGGCTCTGTACCTTTCCAGAAGAGGGAGGAGAGGGGCTGGCACTGGTGCAGCTGTTGCTGTCAGTGGACCTGACGGACAGCTGGTCGGAGCAGTCATCACCTGGGTGCTTGGGGTGCAGGGTGCCCTTCTCCTTGTGTCCCTTGGACTGCAGGTGTGCCAGGGATGGGGACAGCCTCAAAGGCCTGCAGGTGAGGAGTGGAAAAGCAGAAAGAGGCCTGAGACACACACTCAGGGGGGCAGGACGCAGAAGAGCAGGAATGACTGCAAGCTGAAACGGCCGGTCACTTCCATGGCTGAACCAAACTGATGCATCACATTACAGTTATGCTGTGGTCATGCATTCCTGCGGACAGCTATGCTAAACTCGGAGCACCTCAAAGATGAAAAAGAAGACTGTTATCATTGCTTCCCTTAAATCATAATCAAAAAGGATGCGGCAGCCAGCGCTAATGGAAGCACTGGGCAAGCCTGAGAAAGCCTTTGTTTACCTAACATTTACATCATTTATATGCTCAGCAGATGGCAAAGAAACTTCCACAAGGGTACAATCACTGAGTCCTTTTGAGATTCAAACTTGCAGCCTTCTGACTAAGTCCAGTTCTCTGACCACTACCGCACACTGTCAACCATATAGATACTTTGTGATAATAAAACACTAACAGACTGTGACAGCAGTAAGCTACTCTGTTTAATGCTGACTGACTGAGTGTCTGTGGTGTGCAACTGAATACGTCATCCGCTGCAGTCTGTAAGAGCACAGCCTGACCCCCCCCCTCACCTGTCCACGATGGGATGGTCGTCGGCCAGCTCGGGGTCGATGGAGCTCTTGCGGCTGTTGGCGTTCTTCCAGGAGGCCTGCTGCGGCAGCTCGTCATTCGACATGGGCCGGGGCCGCTGGCCGATGCCCGCCGGCTGCTGCAGGCCGGCCTCGTGCTCCTCGGCCGTCAGCACGGACACCAGCGCCCGCATGGTGGCCTCGTCCACCTGGGACCAGGGCTTGCAGGGGGCGCGGATGCGCCTCAGGAAGAGGCCGTGCCACTTCTGCCGGAGCTGGAACACCAGGCTGGCCGTCTGGTGGGGGAAGGGGGACAGGGCACACGCAAGCACATCAGGGTAGCCAGGGACTGCAGGCCCCCACTCTCTCATATGAAACTCATATTCATCATGACTTTCCCCTAACATTTTAAGGAGCCACGGGCAACATTCCAGGATAAATCTATTTTACTGCTGCCAAATCCCCCTGAAATTGGGCTACTTTGAAGATGGTACACGGGGGGGATACCTTTTGACACACATTTGAAACACTTTCAAACCGTTCTGAATTTGAGCATACACACACTTGTGGATGCTTCTGGCAGCAGATACCAGTCATCACTAGCTTCTGGCAGTGGGTTTATTGTACAAGCTGATGAGCTCGCCAACATATTGGCAACATTAGCACCTGGGGACTACTACAGGAGACAGTTCATGACACCAAGCCAATGGGTCTGCAAGAAAGAGGGATGCATTTGGCTTGCTGTTAAAGAAAAAGATGAACTACATTTTTTGATTTGGGCAATTATCCATAACGTATCAAGGACAGTGAGATATCCCACCCCCCTTTCCAGGGTTTTTCCATGGAAACATCTTCAAGGACTCTCAGAAGCTGTGGGAACACTAACTTTATGAATGCATGTCCTTGTCATTTTCAGGGACGACAGACGGGGTTGACTGATACAGCAGAATATTCCATGCCATTTTCCTGTCTTGACCATTATACTCATATATTACGGGCCCCATTAACCATGCTCTGAACCTTTCCAAGCAGCTTGGCTGATGTTACCATGGTTCAAAAGAGCAACACAGCCCTTTCTTACATCGCGGTCCAGTTTGAAGTTCAGCCATTCGTCAATCTTCATCTGTGCCCTTTGGGACATGGAGCGGTCCTCTGTCTCACTGTCACTGGTGTCATTCGCTGGATCAGCTGTCAAAAGAGGACATATTATTATTATTACTATTATTTGTGTGAAGAATTCATTGGCAGATGCTCCTATCTGGAGAAACTTCAAAGAGTGTCACGGATATCAAGATACGCACTTAGTATTTCTTGATGTGCATATAACAGGAGCCACATGAACAAGAGCAGAGGTACAGAACAGTAAAGCAGCCTGCAACACAGTAACTTAACATCAGGTTGAAAAACATTGATATAAATCAGCAGCCTGTCAAACGCAAGCTTAAAGGAAATGTTCTAGAAGAACTGCCTTCAAAATGAATACATTCCATTGCGTACACAAAGGACACATCAGATCAAGGGCTCTAAACAAGGCTGCTAGGCATGTCCACGCAAACATTTTCTCTGTGTAGAGTTCCCTCAAAGAAGCATCCAAGGTGGTGTTTTTGTGAAATGAAAAAAAGGAAAAAAGCTGGTATTGTTGATGTAAATGTCCCTCTTTGGCTTCCCACGGCGGTTTAAATGATAACGGAAAGAGCAATGCAAAAAGGCTTACCTTTCTGGACGGCCGGCTCTTGCAGGGCAGTGCTGGGCAGCTTGGCGCAGCCTCCGAACACGGCCACGGTGAAGGGCGTGACCGTGGAGCAGCACCTGACGCTGGCGATCCTGTGGGCCCTGGTCATCTCGTCGTAGATCAGCCACTCCGTGGGCAGGGCCTGGACGGCCGCGGCCTGGCTGTTGGCCGGTGGGATCTGGAAGCAGAAACGGCAAAGCCACAGTCACTGCACTGCTGAGGGCTGACTGTTCTGTGTATGTAATCACGTTCACAGGAAATGCGAAAGGAGTTATACAGCATGAGGAAACCCAAGGACAGAGTTTGTCTGGATGCACCAAACACACAAACATCATCCTTCCATATAACCTGCTGACCTGGGAGCACTAAAACTTAAGCTTTGTTCTATAAAGTACAAATCATTGTTTGCCAGTGAGGTACGTACATACAAGCCATACAACAGACATCATGCATACATGCGTCACACATGAAGGCTACAGCTCTCTTAATGGGGACACATTAATACTTAATCTTTTACTAACCATGACGTGTAATTTCTTTGTTACTAGCTGCCAAAAGAATTTTTGCAGGTGATTTGTCACCATTTGTCACAAAACATCTTTAACTGCCCTGATTCAATAACGATTGTGTAATAAATTACCTAAAATTTTCACAGATCAGACCTTTAATTTTGTGTGCTCTCCAATGACTTTGTGATTTCCAGCGCATGTTGGTAGAATTATAAACACAACAAAACAGAATGTTATAAAAGGCAAGCCACATGTGGCTCCATGAGTCATCTGAAACAGACCAGCGGGGCCATGCAGGACTCACCTTCTTGTACTGGGGTTGGCTGAGCACGGAGGTGGGGTGGAAGCGGACCTTCTTTTCCTTACAGCCCGCCAGGGAGGCGTTCTCCCGGTCCACGTGGATGATGTTGGGGTACATGCCGGCCACCAGGGCGGCCTTCACCACGGCCCAGTTCTCCGAATTCAGGTTCACTTCCCGAATGTCGCCCCGGCCCCTCGCTCGCACAAAACCTGGACCAATCAGGGTTCAGACCCTGAGAATTTCCCTGCATTGCACTTTTATTGCCAAGAAACTGAAGTGGCTGTAACTACACTTGAGTGGAATGATGCAAAAAGAGTAAGGACAGAACTGACATTGGCATAATGAAGAGTGCACTGAGAGCACCAGGAACCTGGAATAATCCACTACTATTTTACCAGCTGCACGTGTTTTGCTGTGTCGGCCAAATGAAAAATGTTAACTGTGCTCAGAATTTCAGTTATAAGCTTTATCATGAGAGGACCAATGAGGACTTGGCTATGGCATGTGTACACAAACAGAGGCAAAGATGTTCTCACCTATGGCTCAGAGAGGTGCCACTACAGTGAGTAAAAGACAGACTCGGCCATCTCACAGCTCTCTGAGAAATTGATGAGTACAGCAAGCAAAAGGCAGACTCATCTATTTCTCAGAGAGCTGTGAGATGACTGACTATAATGAGCAGAAGACAGACTCATCTATTTCTCAGAGTGGCATGGGGAGAACCGGCTGTGAGCTGGAGGTGTGCTCACCTATGGCTCGGAGCTGTCCCAGTAGCTGGGTCCTCATTCCTATGATGATCTCCATGGTGGCCTGGGACAGGAAGTTCTTCTCACAGAAGGCCCTCTCCCAGCCGTCGCCACGCGCCTTCTGCCACGCCTACCACGACGGACACCCATGCGAGAAGAATGAATGAATTTACAGAAGGTCGACACACTCTTGGTAACCCTGAAAATACTTTATGTGTAAACCTGTTTTTTGTAAAATGTTTTTTTTTCCCTGTTACTAATGTCATGTTGGATTACCTTTTTATCAAGCTGTTCATCAACTGACTTAATGGTGAAACACATAACTAGTGGACATTTAAAATTCTTCAGAGCACAAGAAAGGCACAGAGAGAGCCAGAATATAAGTATTTATCATCAAATGAAAGATTTTTGGAGAGCACCACCTTTTCTTAAAACAGTAACAAAACACAGGAGCTTTTATTTGTAAGGAGGTTTGACAGTTATACCTTGAAATAGTTAAACCTCACATAACTAAGGACTAAACAGTGAATTACAAAGCAACATGCACAGGGGCAAATGATCAGAGGACAGCTGATTTCAAGACTGAAACAAAATGACCCTACGTCAACATGTAATAACAAAAAATAAGTTAAATGGAAAGATGTAATGTAAATGCCAACTCAGTGATAATGTCTTGAATACAGACGGGAAGATTCATTTCTGAGATCAATATTCTGAATATGCTAGGTCTTAGGTCAGCTGAATCTGTGACTCTCTAATTCATGTTTATTGAGTGCTGTGAAGGGTTTGTCATGTACCAGATCAATAAGAAACAAACATCCATACATTCAGGCAAGCAGAAATACTAATTACCTATTCCTTCTTGTTGTTCACGTCAGAGAGACTAATTTGATTGACTAATTGACTAAATTGAGTGATTTGTTGCCACGATTACACGCTCAGTACCCCGATCAGGGCTAAACTGTATGCAGTGCTTTACTGTGAACAAGTTGGGAGCTTGATCGCGGCAATAGTTTCTGAAACAAAAACCATCAATTAACTGCAATGACCTTTTAACATTAAGCAGCATGTGTCTTAAAGCGTATGTAGGTATGCATACAATGAATGCATTTGAGAATGCAGTACAGGGTATATTTTTCGTACACCACAGCCACATGGGCACAAGTGACTGATACGTGGCAAATAATGACGAACTGTGGGTTTCATTTGTGAATACAGACGGGAATTGGCAGACGAACCCCTGGCTAAGCAGCGGAACAGACCGGGGGGGTGCTCGGTTGTGCCCACCTGGAAGGCCCTGAGCAGGGCCATGTGGTCGCTGAAGGTGCCGGCGGCGAAGCGCTTCCTGCAGAGCAGGGCGGTGCGCTTCTGGGAGGGCTGGACGGGCAGGATGAAGGGCTCGCGGTGTGCCAGCGTGCAGGCGATGGTCAGGATGGGGTCCAGGCACTTCAGCACCACGGCGCACAGCACCATCTTCCCCAGGTGGGGCTCCATGGGCAGGTCAGCCAGGTGGCAGCCCAGCTCCGTCAGGTCCTCCCACTGGTCCATGGCGTCGATGGTCTGAGGAGAGCCAAAATGCAGATTTTTTTCGCACGTTTACTCCAGACATCCCGTTGGATGGGGAACAAAACAGTAACAATTTTAACTGAAATTTTAGCTAGCTGTTGAAACTGACTGATGTTTGGCGCTCACTTTGCACTGCTCCAAATTTACTTGAGCAACAGGACACCACTCGCAACAGCATCTCAACTAAGATTTAAAGCCATGGACTTTTCTGGACAGCTCTGATGATCCTTGCTCTTATCGGTCTTCCTGCCCGAAGCATCACAGGACTCAGGATGGATGCACAACTAAGGAGCTTACCTTGAGCATCTGCACAGCATTTTTAACAATGAGTATGGGCGGGGGCTCTGGAGCTTTGGAAAGAAACTCGGCGATGGGGCAAGTGATGGGGGCCAGCAGCTTGGTGTGAAGGCAAAGTTCCTTTAAGACAAAAATAGAAGGAAAAAAGTCAACACTCACTGCATTCCCATACAAGAACCCTATCTAAACATGAACTGAACAAGTCCTGCTCCACAGCTGCAACTATTCTCTTAGTGTTTTGCCATCTAGTGGTAACAATGTGGTACTGACACAACCAAGTTTGTCAGAGAGTCAATGGGTGAGTAAATGAGGGAGTTCCTTCCTGCAGCCCAAGCCAAAACAATATGAATGCACATGTAATTAAAATGTATAATTATTTAATGCAGATTTTTCCTGTAACAGGGCTTTCACTGGACAATGCAGCTCTCATAACTGTTGTAGGTTTGTGTGTGTGTGTGTGTGTGTGTGTGTGTGTGTGTGTGTGTGTGTGTGTGTGTGTCCATGCATGTGCCTGTGTACCTGAAGAGGCATGCGCAGCAGCTGAGGGACCTGGTACTCCAGCATGTTGTTGAACCTCAGTCTGCTGAAAAGGTGGAAACAAATTCCTGGCCTGCAGCGCCCAGCTCTACAACACACAACAGACACACTCACACCATCAGTCAATCAGATTAATGGGTCTCAGCGCCTGACCTCTTTAATTGCAATTTATTTAATGTGCCGTTACTAATATTGCTTTGGAAAAGATCTTATCACTTGGAAACAATCCAATAATAACGTAATGGATTAACCTTCAGATTCAATTTTTCCACTTCCACAGATAGCCATCATATGACTGAGTTGCCCTAGTTACTGGCGAGCGTGGAAGAGGTCTATTCCGACAGGACCTGAGCCTGCAAATACATGCACTGTGAAGTGGTCAGTACCTTCCTTTCCTCTGTAGTGCACTCGCCTTTGATATCCAAACCATCTTCAGCATCGTCACGTGGTTCAGAGCATCAAAGGACTTCTGCAACAGGAAATGGTTTGGGGAAACAAACAAATTCCTGCTTGCTGAGTGTTCATTCCAGCTGAGTGTTCATTCCTGCTAGCCGAGTTCCACTTATAGTAGATGTTTGTTTAAAAACAAAATTTACCTCTTTGACTTTGCCAGAATCGATGACGAAGACCACGTCGTTCACAGTGATGCTGGTCTCTGCAATGTTGGTGGAGAGAATCTGAGGGAGGGAAACAGTGTCATTGGTTCAGCGTCGCTGCTGCTGAGGTTCCTGAAACACCCTGTGTAGGAATACTGCCACTCACTATTTTACGGACTCCAGCTGGCGGGTTTTTCAGAACTTTCTTCTGATCCGAGGTCTGCATGTTGGAGTGGAGCGTGAACACCTGGTACCTGAAACAAAGCAGCTGTCACTTTGGCATTCCAATGATGTCAGCATCCAGTGAGGTGAGCTGCACGCAGCAAGTGTAACACAGAAATCAACAAGTAAACTAGGAAGCAGCTCATTAAAGTAAGGACACAGTGATCATACAATGATCAGAGCAATGACCATGGCCTAATTACATCTGATGGGCACCTGAAAAGAACTGAACAACTCCTATGAAATATGACATCATTCCTATGAAAAAAGAAAGTATTTCATTTTTTTAGTAGGATGAATCTCTTCAACCGTATGGTGCTTTGCTGCAGATGGGAGACTTTACCTTTGAGAATGGTCCGAGAATCGCTTATCATCGTACAGTATGCGGTCTCGAAGCCCTACTATCTCATCGTAACCAGGCAAGAAGATCAGCACTGCGCCTAAATTGGAATTAAATACAATTTAAATGAATGACACACAATGAGAGTGCCAGTGGTTCCTGTCACTCTTTTTTGCCTCTTTTTGCCAAAACACAGAAACGTAAAATGATATGCGAAGCCCAGAAGCAAACAAGTCTCACAGTCAGCCTCTCTGCGTTACAGCAGTGTGATGTAACAGTGCAGTCATTTTTCTTTACAATCCCCTTCATATTAATCCACCCACCCTTTGGTAGAAAATCTGTGCCTACTAACACAAGACCCATATGTTTAATTAACATTGCTAGCTCATTCCCGGTGCAAACAGAGCAATTTTGGTATGACCCTCTCTCATTTGCAGGGAAGGTGGCAGAGAGATTTCTATTGTTGAGGTACCCGTGTAAGCAAAATAGTATACTAACAAAGTACCTAATAAATAGTGTCTTTACGTTAAAAAAAAAAAAAAAAAAAAAACAACAATATAAACTGCAGTGACTGTCAATGTATCAAGATGGGTCTGACCACTTTAAATATCCTCCCTGTACTAAAATATCACCATACTTATCACCGGTTTTGACCTTTGATTGCCCCTGGGATTAGCTTAGTAGAAAGATATTGCGCTACCATATGTAATAATTACTTTATCCAAGATGGTATTTGCACAGGCTTAACAGCAGCGTAGACGAATAAGCCCTTGCATTGCTCATGCCAGCTTCAAGCATCACTGTAGAAACTGCGCCCCCTAAAGGACGCTGCCAGCTGCTCACCCTCATCAGAGCTCTGGCAGATGTTGTGGAGAAGGTGCATGATGAGATCCAGGTCCACCTTCTCGTCGTCGAAGCTGTGGTGGTAAACTTTGAGCAGCTCCTGGTCCTCCGCGCTAAGCTCCGTGGTTGCTGCCTGCACCAGGGAAGACTCGTCCAGCTTGCCAGACTCCAAGGAAGAGCTAGAACCACAGGAACAAAACGGCAAGACTTTGACTTCCGGTTCACTTAAAATGAATTGATAAAACACTCTTAAGCGTGTCAATCACAGATTTTTACAAGGTATATACAGTTTTGCAGACAGGTCCAAAATCCAGACTGTTTGCAAGCAGGTCAGCATGTTGCTTGGTGCTCTTACATGTAGGATTCTAGGAGGTCCACCACCTCAGTCTGGTTAAAGTGCTTGGCCCAGTCCAGCACAGTCCTACCACAGACAGACAGACAGACATCCAGGCTCAGAAACCAATGGGAAAACATTACACATTGCATTTATGAGACATTTTAAAAATATCCCGCTCCTTATAGAAAAACATTAAAGAAGCTACATGCAATGGGCAAACCTATGGTGCACATCTAGAGGAACAGAGTCGTCACAATTTTGCATCAGAGTCTGCATTACTTAGCTAAGATGCTGATATCTAGAGGGATGCTCACCAGCCATTGGAGGCCTTCAGATTCACATTGGCGCCCATGCTCAAGAGCTGCTCGATCTGACTCAGGAAGCCTCTTCCTGCTGCTACCATCAGCGGAGTGGCGCTTGTCTCACTATGCCTGTAATCAACTGCAGGGAGGAGGCAGACAGGTATCAACAATCAGGAAAGTACCACCAAAGAATGCAAGTTATGAATGCAGCTATGGATGCAGTTATTAATCCGTATTGCTTTACTTCTCATTGCAGCTTATTGCTCAGATAACCATCTAAACAGGGCAGCAGTGCAGAACAGCGGTTAAGGAGCAGGACTCGTAACCAAAAGGTTGTGGGTTCAATTCCCCCCGGGACACTGCTGCTGCACCCTTGGACAAAAGTACTTAACCCACAACTGCCTCCTACACATTTGCCTCAGTAAATACCCAGCTGTATAAATGGAAACAATGTAAAAAACTGTAACCAATGTAGGTCACTGTGGGTAAGAGCGTCTGCTAAATGCCAGTAATATAAAGTAAATAAAAGTAGCCATCTTACCACTGACATTCTCACTCAGGATGAGATTGAACAGTTGGACGAATGCATCGGCGTCTTGGTTGAGGAAGATGTCAGAGATGCAGGCGTCCATTTCCTTCAGTAACCACGGATCCAACGAGGCCACGTCTTTTTCAGTCTGCTAAAATGTGGAAAGGTTAATGCTAGGACTAAACCAAGAAAACTGACCTATCATTCCACTATCACTCAACTGAATCACCACAAAAAGAAGTAACAGAATTTTCTGGTTTTCCAACCCTACAGTGTATATTTCAAGGCTTTAAGGTCTAAATTTTCCTCTAATGACAAACCAGTGCTTAAATCTCATTAAGGAAGCAATGCCAATTATGAAACTATTTAAGAGAGTGCTTTAACACCAAGATACCAGCCAACTATCCGAGACCGGGACTGCCTCGCCATATGAACCTCCTACACAAAAAAACGATTTACCAGCTGGTTGAAAACGCTGTCGGCTGTGTCGTCCAGCAGGTCGTTTTCCTGAAGAGCCCGGACAGCAGTCCTGTCCCTCTGGGGCTCCTGCCAGGAGCCAGTGTCCCGCACTCTGCACCATTCCGTGAGAGAGGTCTGCTGCTTCTCCTCTGAGCAGGAGGAAAACCAGCATGTTTGAATGGAAATGCGCAAGATGTGCCAGAGTGCCAGCTCAGCAAGACCAGAAAGGAGCTGAGCCACTGCAACCACTCACCTTTATGCATCTCCTTTCTGTATTTGATCATGTCTTTATTGGAATACCCAGTCGTCCGTAAGATATCTTCCAGAAAGAGCTCTTTCACTTCATAAGGTCTCCCTTTAACTAGAGAGAAGTTCACGAGAAATACAAGTTACAAGTGCAGACATTTTCTGCATTCTGATAAGATTACTCTCACAAACAACTTCAGCGCACTGATTAAAGCAACAGCCTGTGACTGCAAAACCAGCCATCAAGTAATTGCATTAGGAATTAAATTTACACCTATGACACCCTATTCACACAACTTCACAACTTCACTGGTGTCTGAAAAGAGATGCTGAAAATCACATTTTTAAGGATGTAAACAGAAGATCTTGTTGAAACAAGAGCAAACATTCTGCTCCAACAACATCTGTTCCATTTTAAAAGCATGTGACCTTGGAAGTAAATGGAGGGGGTTTAGCTAACTCACTGTGAATGACAGGACAGGACCCGAAGTATCGCACAAAGAGGTCGACGTCGAGGGCCGCGCTGGACAGGATCAGCTTCAGAGACGGCAGCTTCTGCAGCATGTCCTTCAGCTTCGTCAGGAGGAAGTCGCTCAGGCCGTCCCTCTCGTGGACCTCATCCTGGCATGCGTCATCACACAAATAAAACTCAGAGGAGATCCTTGCCATTCACGGCATCATGACTTTGAATACTTGCATCAGGCAGCACTCCCTGTTCCCTGGCAACAGATTACACTCTTTAAATTTTAGTTTACATATTACAAGTGTTCATGGCA
Source organism: Megalops atlanticus (assembly GCA_019176425.1). Classification (NCBI taxonomy): domain Eukaryota; kingdom Metazoa; phylum Chordata; class Actinopteri; order Elopiformes; family Megalopidae; genus Megalops; species Megalops atlanticus. Next base: position 10,677,390 of record CM032880.1, read on the forward strand.
CTATTAAACAAATATACACGTTTTTACGTCTTACAATTCAACCAGCCCTGGAGGGTGAAAGTGCCTGCAGGCTTTCATTACAACCAATCCTATACCAAGTTGTTTCTCTCCTTAGCTCTGAGAGAGCAAGGGATTCAAAGAAAACTGGGGAGAAATGCAATAATTTCTGACACTAGGTGGAAGAGAGTGGAGTAGCCTTGTTCCAGTGGAAGCTTCTCATAGCTTTTCAAGCTGACTGTTCTTAGTCCAGCAAACAAATGAGACCGGACAACCTAGAGCGCTCCCCTGACACTGCCCATGACATGGAGTGTCCCCTCCTCACCACGATGACATGAGTGACGGTCGACAGGGTGGCGTCTCCCGCCATCAGTGTGCGCAGCAGGACGCCGCTGGTACAGAAGGTCAGCAGCGTCTTGGGGGACACTCTGAGGACCAATCAGCAAACGACAAAAACCTCAGCAAAAGACACACCCAGTCCCAGTCAATTTTCTCAGATTATCCACGATTATGAATTTCATAGATTATGATATGAGGTGGGGCCCCTACAACAATATGCAAAAGACTGCATCATTGGAACTGCTGTAAGAGTTTGGAGCCGCCCATGGGCCACAGGCCACCCCTTCCACGGCTGATACCTGCTCTCTAAGCGGATCTGGTAGCCGATGGTCTGGCCAACGTTCTCCCCTCTCTCGGCCGCAACACGCTCGGCCACGGCGATGGCCGCCAGCCGCCTGGGCTGTGTGCAGAAGATCCGGCAGGGGATCCCGTTCTTGCTGCAGTCGTCCAGGAGGAACTGGGGGATCTGAGATATGTGACAAGCAGCTTCAAAACTACCATCCATGGCTCCTCTGGTCCCTACAGGGACTGTTTTGGAAGTCGCAAGCATGCTGGCTCAACCTTAGTTCCAACTCTGCCTGTTAGAGCTCACAACTGCTCATTATCATGTGGTGAGACATTCTGACGGGGCCACAGGCAGGAATTCAAAGGCACCTAGCCCCTGAAAAATAAATAACTTTCATTTCTGTACTTACCATGAACGACTGGATGGAACACACACCAACTCAAAGGCACAGAATGACAAATACTTAGTGCTTAGGGTATCCTATTTCTCCAAATCATCCCTGTAATGAGGGAAATTTCCCTGAAGAGGGCCCTGAAAATTCTTTACGTGACTAACCCTCAGTGTCCTAGAAACCAATAAACTTGTCCCTCAAACAAATAACGCATAAGTGTAAACACAACAGTTAGAGTTAGAAGTCTACATGTCAGAGGAAAGCAGGTTTATCCCAACTTAAGACATTCAGTATTTAGCATGCATGTACTTAATGGAAGGTTGGCAGCCTAGCATAGTGGTAAGGAGCTGGGCTTGTAACTGATAGGTTGCCAGTTCGATTCCCCCCTGTGGCACTGCTGTTGTACCCTCAGGCAAGGTACTTAACCCACAATTGCCTCAGTAAATATCCAGTTGCATAAATGGCTAACAAGTAAAAACTGTAACCTATGTAAGTTGCTTTGGATAAGAGCATCTCCTAAATGACAATAATGTAATGTATGTAATGCGGGCCTTTAGACCTTGCTTCTTGTTAATAAGGGCTAAAGCAATATGCTCTGACTCTGCTCATCAGAAAGGCTGTGGAGCAAAAAAATCTCTCACCTGAGTGGTCTTCCCAGAGCCGGTTTCACCCACGACCAGGACTACCCGGTTCTCCTTGATGATCCTCACGATCTCCTCCTGCCGCTCGTACACAGGGAGGGAGCGGCGGAAGAAGTCGAGCTCCGACAGGCCCCTCCTCGGGGGCACCTGGGGGATGCCATTGTTCAGCCTTCCGCTGGTCCTGTTTTTGTCCTGGCTGCTGTCTGGTAGAACCAGAGGGGTAAAGGTGCCGAGACATTATGCGCTATCACCTTATAAAAAGGCTCAGACTGATTTCAGAGTGGCAATGTCAGAAAACATTTTCACATTCCAATGCATACACTCCATTGAAAGAAAGGGATGTGCATGCAGGAAAGGTTCCAGACATAGTTGCATGGGAAAACAATCGGACCACTGATTTATGAAAGTTAACGTCTTGGATGTCGCTGTAGAGTTAAGCCAGCTGTACAGTATGCACATACAAGCACGGGTTTCATTTCTAACATTCTGAGAGAGCACTGTTTATGCAAGGGCTGAGTATTTTCTTTCACATTCTTCTTTCTTTCACAATCAATTTCATTCTCTGATTGGCTCTCTACCACTGTGAAGTCAGCACTGTGACACTAAGCCTGTACTGCAGTAATTGTAATGTGGCTGTCCACAGGTATCCCACAATGAAGCTCTCTCTTGCTTTACATTTTTGTGCACACATTAAAACACCAGATTTCTGCTGAGGGGCCAGAAGAGGGCACCCTTCACTCTGAACCAAACAGAAACCAATGCCCACTTCAGTGCTGACTGACTTTTTAAATACAGGCTTCTTCAGAGCAATTGATGTGATAAGTATCCCGATAAGAAAACATCTGATGCGCACCACAAAGGCGGTGTGTGAGACAAGCCACTTTTTCAATGAAAAGCTCTTTGTGATCCAGATCAGTCTGCTGGATGGATGCAGATGTATATGTGTGCCTCTAGCGCACATACTTCCTTCCTCCACCGTGTTCGACGAACAAATGGATTCAAAACATACGTGCAGGGGGAGAATCTACTGAGCTGGTTTGCTTACATTCCTGTGACTCGCTTAGTAAGATATCCTCATGCTATGTGGGTAATGTTGCATATATATTACATAAACTCTTTAAGCTATTTCTACAGCCAAGCCTCTTAAGTATCAATTCAGAGTAAGAACTCTGAAAGTACATTACACTACATTATTGACATTTAGCTCACAGTCTTATCCAGAGTGACTTACAAAGTGTATCTTCTCGGGACATGAAAAGTCGCGCCAACAGGACACTACTAACCACATATGAAACAGCCCTAAACACCAAACATAATGCTGAGAGAATGCATGCTTAGATCAACTTGTGGATTCAACGTAATATATATATATATACATATATATATATATATATATATATATATATATATATATATATATATATATATGGAAGAAGTACATACATCTATGTCCTACAAGTTCCAGAAGAGTACATTCATGTCCCACAATCCCTGCCGCCACACACTCACCGGCCTCTGAGGCAACAGACGTCCCTCGCTCCGTGCGGGGCAGCAGGTCAGTGCGCTCCTTGTTGGTGATGGGAAACCTCTGCAGCAGGCTGCGTACCACATGCTTGGCATTATGGGAAAGGTTAAAGGTCATGATAGACTGGGCCGTCTCTGTGCCATCCTTCTTCCAGATGGTGAGAAATCTCTTCGATCCTTTCCTGTAAGAGCAACACAGGTTCATTACCATAATACACACTAAATGCATGACAATTACTTCCACAGTTGACTGACGGTGATGTTGAAGAAAGAGGACACATGAAAATGTCTTGGAACTGGTGGTATACTTGCCCTCTGCTTTTAGAAATGTAGCCCAGGGACTGTGCCAGGCGATGTATGAAGGCTCTTTCAGTGCTTGTCAAGGAGGAAGGAAACTCCAGTTCTGTAAATAATCAATGCATGAAAGATATCAAATAATAATCAAATAATGAATAATTCATTCACCTGTTTTTGCTTTGACCACAGTGTCTAATTTTGAGCTGCGTGATCCAAGTGAGAAATCCAAATGAGACAAGGTTTTTGAAAACCAACTCATAATTAATTATGCACCAGAGAAACCACAGCATGCAGTGCTTAAATGTTGTATGCATACTACCAGGGATCGAAACAGAGAGAATAATGTAAGATATGGGTGCCCATTGAAAATAATATCAAAGTTGTATCTAGCCATACCCAATTGTTAATGTTTTTCTTTCTCTCCCTAGAACAAGTATAAAGAAGACGTGATACCTTTGTCCTCGCTGTACTGGAATCTCTCAAAGGCAACGTTCACTGCGATCTTAACCTCTTCACCAATGCGGATGTCTTTCAGGCCTTTGGCCTTGGAAACGCCGGGCTGTTTGGACTGTGGCGTGCCTTTTCTGGGGGACGCGCTGCCGGGACGCGACATGGTCCTCTGCACGAGACAGAGAAAAAGGCATTCCCTCATTGATCAAGAAACGGTTAGCGGTAGCACCGTCTTTCAGATCTCATTTGTTTTCGTGTACATAGAGATGTAGGGATAAGTCACCTGGTGATAGATAACGTTAGACGTGTGGCAAGTCTGAATGTTTGGATAGCGAACTTTTGTTGTACGCTGTAGCTAGGTTTCGTTAATGGCAGGCAATTTTTTGGTTCTGTTGTAGTCATTTGGAAAATATGGGGATAGAAGTCGTTTGAATACAACTGTGTGACAACTACAAAAGTATTGTCAGCTGTGTAATTTCCTAAAAACGAGCATCGTCGTAAGAACATAACCAGTAAGCATATGTTAAAATTACACTGTACTAGTGTAGCTGGACATTTAACTTCCATGACGCGCCGCCTTTTAAACCAGCTAATGTCAGCTAGCGTTTCTGACACCAGCATCGTTTCGACAACTTGCTCCGCAGTACAGATAACAAACTATCTAGCTCATACATCTTCACTCACACGAGATAAAATCGATTGCTAAAATAGCTCACCTCATACGAAAACAACCAGACTAACTTAGCAAACGTTAGCCTGTGTACGTTAGCCAGCCAGATAGCTGACAGCAAAGTTAGTGAATACTTGTGACAGGTAGCTGCCGACGGTAACGCTACACCCCAATGATCTGAACACTCTGCCATGAAATGTTAATCTAGCTAACTAATGTTAGCTAATTTAGCCCTTTAACGAAGTAGCCACCTATCATTGTTAACCACAGTCAGCCTATCGCTGGCTGGCTGGCTGGCTAGCTAGCTGGTTAGCCAGATAACGCTAGCCACTTAACAAGGCCTTAAAATGCCCTATAAAGACATTTTCTTTCAAAGGGACCTGTAAGACTGAAAATTATGTTTTGCACTGAACGTAACAGAAGAGAGAATATGTTGTTATTTTCAAAAGAATAATAACCTTTCTTGTGTCCCGACCAGGCGATACCCTGTTCAGAGAGTCTCTCAACTCGGTTTCAAAACCGAAGGCAGGAACCCGGCAATAACGTCACGACCGATGCTCACTATTCTCCCGCCTCTCTGTCGGGAATAGCCAATCCCGAACCACCGTTCGCAAACTTCCAGTGAACCCCTGCCTTAACTGTACATAATCAGTTACGTGTGACTCTATCACACACCGACTCTTTGGTGCAGATGAATTACATAGCGCATGAATTACGTATTCTGAAATCTTAGACGCTTTATCTTATGCACTACTTGGATACGGCCAGGACATTTATTACAAAATGCATGCACTGGGGAAAAAAACGTATGTATATATCCATTCCCTGCTGTGGTCATGAACTCTGTATTTCAGTCGTGTTGGGTTTCAATTAACTCAATTGTCTAACAAAACGGAGGACAAAGTTGAAAGTTAAAGCCCCTCATAAAAATGTCTAGTCTGAATAAAACCAGTGAAGAGACAGAACAATGTTCCTTGTTTCTGTGCCATGCCAATAGCCCAAAGAGGTCACACACCAGGTCTCCATGGCTATAGACTTGAAAGTAACACGTGTAACAAAAATACATGCTGTTAAAGAGATTTTAGAGGCTAGTCAAAGAGTACAGACCAGTATATCCTCCGCCTGTGCTTTCATCAGATGGACTGTTTTATTTTAAGAGATTTAGGGTTTGTCAATAAACCTTTCACCAAAATGGTGAATTTAAGAGATGTTCTACTTTTTCTTTTCAGCCCAGCAGCAATGTTGGACCCTATTTTTAGTTCCGATCTGCACTGCAGATGGTATTCGCATAAACTACACATAAAACTGACATAAATGGAAAATCAGAAATCCCATCAGTTGTTGGCAAGACAATGAGATGCAAAGCCAGAAAGGAAAAATGATTATTTTATTTGAAGTTTCTTTGAGTTTCAGTTGAAAATGCATCAAAACTGTATCGACTGTTCTATAATCACTTGATGAACAGGGTTGAATATCACAATAAAGACAGTGACATCTATAGTATCTACATTTAAACGACTGGCTAAATATTTGGCTAACCATTGCCCAATGTCTTGCCTAGTGCTGAAATGAGAATGTAGATGTCTCTGACAATGGCAAATCATCCACCTGTTGAGTTATATGGAGCCAGAGAGGACATGCATATAAATGGATGTCTCACATGCTGTGACTGTCAAAAGTCTAAAACAAGTAATTTTATGGTTGCTTCTTGTCTTATCCACTCAAGCTTTCTCCCGGTCTGGCCAGAAAGAGTAAAGGGGGAAAGAATCCTTAGCACTGGATTTTATATGAAGCTCCTCATTACACATATTGATATATTGATCCTTGGAGGTCATTTTTCAACCAAAGGACCACCTCCCCATTTAACCAGTCCTGGAATTAATTAGCTGATGGGCATATATGTCAAAAAGCACACCATGAGCATATTCAGCAGTCCAGAATGGATTTCAGCACTCACTGGAGGAACAAAACAAAAAGGTTTCTGTTCTACAAACCAATGAACAAAAATAAAGCTCATCAATGAGTGGGGGTAACTTACCTCAATGACCACTAATGTGTATAGCCACATCCATATCAGCAGTGGGTGGCAATTCCTTTTGGCAAAACTATCACACTAGGAACTACTGTTTTTCAGTCATGGGCCAGTGTGCTTGCATTTCATTTGGAAATGCATTAAAACTCTCAACAGAGGAATGAGCGAGGCATGTATTGCTGGAGACATTTCCAGTTTAGGATGGTATGTTAAATGGCACAGGTTGCATTATAAGGAATGATAATTTAAAAACGTATAGAAAGATATCCTATTTGCCAAAGATGCAGCCAGGTATCTTAATTGTAACCCAGGGAATCATGACCCATCATGGCCCTAATGGACAACCAAAGAGCCAAACCTTGTATATTTTTAAGCCTGACATTGCTTTTATCATTAATGTAACAATTTGATTTTAGCAAACTAATAGTATTCTGAAAAGGTCAGAAAACTTTAAAATATAAATATTTTTATAGATGTCTTGAAACAGGTAACTGAGATGATCAACACCTGTAGGGTACACCTTCGACTCACTTGGGAGATACAGATCACTGCAACTATGACAACAGCTGTTTCAGTGGTTTCCTCCATCTATCCATTGCGTCCCTGTATGCATCCATGAAAACAACCACTAACATTAACTAGCAACTCGGTCTATCTACAATCAATTCTTCAGAAATAACTGCAACTGGATCGGGATTCCTCGGTTCTTATTATGAGAGCGAATGAACTGTGTAAATAAATGTCACAAATCAAGGCAAAGTAGAAGCATAAAGACCTCTATGAACACAAAGGACAGTTACGGAGGGAGGAGGTAGTTGTAACATGCTCTCGACATCTTTTTTTACGGTACTTAAACAGTGTTTGTGAACGTGAGCAAGTCTTGCTGGTCTGATTCAAAAACGAAGCTGACTGGAATCCCTGCCAGCCAGTCCAGGACCAGCCCACTTCGCTTCCATTCCATCAACAGTTTACCGAGCCGCGCACTCAGCACTCCCACCCAGGTTTTTTTGGATTGAGTTATGCGCACGCTGCGTGCTCTTGGATTAAAGTGCCCGTACTTTCGTCCGCATTGCAAACCGCCAATGCCCCGGGGAAGGAATGGCCGTCTGATAGCGCAACAGTTAGTTTTCTGAGATCTCAGACTTCGGGAGAACGGGAGGACGGGTAGGAGCAGCTCGCATTTTGGGGGAGATCATGGCGGCGGCCGCGGTGGAGGTGAGTGCGAGTAGCGGCAGCAGTGACACATCCAGCACCGGCGAAGAGGAGAGGATGAGGCGTCTGTTCCAAACGTGCGACGGGGACGGAGACGGATATATTAGCAGGTAACAAAACAAACGCTTCACCCCCCAAAAAACAGCCAGGGAACCTTGCAAAAAGAGTACGCTACAACAACAAAACTACTAGCTAGTTAGCTGACCCCTATTTGAAATCATTGAAACACTGTTTGCAAACAAGCCAACTAGCCTGCTACATCAAAATGCAAGGTAAATGTCTGCCTCAACAAGTTGAAACAAACTTCGGCACAGTCAAATTGGAAACAGCCCAAGAGTTTTCGAAACTCTGGGCTGTTTGTAATGGGGCTGAACTGATACAGATCATAGCCAGTTAGCTACTTCTTTACGATTCCGAAAATTGCGCACCCGACAAACTTTTAGCCGGAGTAATAATCCATCATAACGAATTCAATCTGTTGACGGCGGAAATGTCGCAAGAATTTAACCTGCTAATTCAAATCGCTAGCTAGCTAGTCTAGGACCTTTAAATGTGTGTCCTGGCAAAGGTAGCGAGCTAGCTAACATTAGATTCCTTTGTGTTGAATAAATGCACCAGAAACAGCATTCTAAGGTGGCTAAATCGTATTACTTGAGAGTTCTAAAATTAACCAGAGAAGCCGCATGCTCGACCACAGACAGATTTTTTGGTGAGGTTCGTTAGCAAGCTAAACTGATCACAAGACGCAGTTAGCATTATTTTCGCATAGCTGAAGCGTGCCTCAACCAGATGCGTCCAGCTAGCAAAAAAAATGCACTCAAGCAATTATCTCCACACACTTTGGGAGTTACGTATCCACGGACTTTTCAATTACAGTCTTGGAGAGGTCGAGCGAGCAATCATCACTCAACAGATGCTGCGATGACCTTTGAGTCGGCTCATTTACATTAGATACTGCAAACCGTCCACCGATGCGCATTGGATGAACTTCTTGTTCATTTAAGAACAAAATACATACTTGGAGAAAGTATTGATTTGGTATTATGATCCAGACCAAATACGAAGGCAAAAAGTAATTGGCATGGACACGTGCTGTCGTTTGTAAGCATATAATATGAATTTGTTGAATTCGTTTTTTTTTCTGAGCTGAAACACCAACAACATACAGACTTTTGAGTCCCATAAGTACAAGCTTCAGTTTGAGGTACATACTGGTGAGATTGTGTTTGCCCAGACCTTCGACACCTTTGCAACAAATCATCTGTGAAATGTTTTCAATTTAAAATAACCCTTGACCTAAATCAGTGACTAATGCTGTCAGCCAAGAGAATAATCAAATTTGATTAAAAAGGATCTGAAATGCAAGGTCTAATTGACAATGCAAAGTAATTGACTTATCTTTACTGTTGTAATGACTGCATAATTGTTGCCTGTCTTTTATCCATGTTTGTCATTGACATGAGAGCACTTCAGCCAAAGCTTTGTCATGTCCATAGGTACATGTCATTAGATGGACATGTGAACATCTGATCTAGATTTTTCCAGAACTGATTTTCCTTTGATTTATGTAATGGGGCCCCTTCTCCCAACACCACAAGTGGTTTGTTTTGTTTATCACATTCTCACTGTCCATATCAGCACTTGGTCCCTAAAGAGATTTATGGCAGTGTGAAGGAAATACACAAGTCAAACATGTTGACTGTTTCGGTGGCAAACGGTTCTGCAGCTGTGTGGCCGTGTCGCCAAACATCCTTCCAGGGGCCACCGTGCGTGGTGATGCTCCGGCATTCCTCGACTGTCCCTGTCAACACAGGAAATGGCCGGAGAGTGTCCCTCCACACGTTTCCGCACCGCGGCCTCCGAAGGTGGCAGTCAGCGGAGGGAGATCTCTGCTCAGATCTCCGGCCCAGCATCTGATGCAGGGGGGCATCAAAGGTGTTCGCCGGCTCCTCGGCTAATTTTCTCAGCGGTGCCCTTTGGTTGCTGTTTTGTTTCTGCGTCACGAACTGCCATGTTCCCGCGGCTCCGTCACGTGGCAGCGGACACTCTTGGAGGAGATCAGATATGTTTCCTGCAGTGTGTTGTGTAGGTTCTTGGATCAAGGGAACTAGACTCACTGATGAACAGATCATTGCCTGTTTTTTTCCCCCTCTGCCTTGTTTTGCTCACTTGTTTGACCCTGTATTCATGCAAAGTATATTTTGGAAGGGCACCTGGAGACTATTTTTGAACCAAAGTTATCTTTACTGTGTCTTGCAATCCAACATAATTGCCTGAAAGGTATTCAGTGTTTTATGACAAAAGAAAATACTTAAATGAACATTAAATACCCAAATATTGTTTGTTTGTAGAAGTCCAGCACACTTAAAGCAGATTTCCTTTAAGCTGCAAATACATTCTATGTATAAGCACTACTGATCCTGAATCAGCTCCTGATGTTTTCACACATTGATAGGGGTGCATGTTAGGGCTTTGGGAAATAATCCTGAATCTGTAGTTGAGGTGAAAGTGTTCTTGAAGAGCCATTTTGTGGGCTGATTGATAAATGTATGGTGCATGCAACTGTACATGTTTTTTGCCCAATCATAGCAACCATATAAAATGAATAACGGCTTGTTTTGCTTTAAACACTGGTCTCTAGACAGAGAATTTTCACATTGTTCTCAAATGCACTGCATTATGTTCATGAACTTTCATATATTTTTGCATCCATTCATTCAGGTCTGGTACTTTGCCAAACCCTTGGAATTGTCCTTTTAATATTAGTCTGGCTCCACATGGAAAAATCTTTGTTCTGGTATTGCATTATTCAGAGATTAAATATCATATTGAGATTATTCAGTCAGATAATTCAGATGCAAAAAGGAGGCCAAGATCTGCTTTGCTGAATTTGTGTAGTGTGTTACAAAGTTAAAATACCATCATCTACATACATTCCAGTAGCTTTGCTCTTACTCAGTGTCACAACAATTGCTTACCCAGCAGCTAAGTTGCTTAAGAGTGTAGTAGTTGGGTCATGGGGTGTAAGGTTTGAATACCACATGGACACTGCTGATGTACCCTTAACATTGTGCTTTATTTTGCACCAGTAATTAGTATATTTGGCTTAAGGTATGAATAATTGGGTCTGACAGGGGTAATGTAGTAATAATGATAATGATGATGTTGACAGTGATTATTAAGTGGAGGCTGTTTTACTGTTTGCACCACAATATTAAAAGAAGGTGAATTACAAATACATCAGGCTGATTTATTGCCACAGACAAAATGTGCGTTAACATTTTTGTGTAGTTCCCTCAGTCCGCTGCATCTTGAACATGCATCCACAGCCAAGGATATGTTTGGTCGTACTTAGCGCTGAGGTAGATGGCTTGCTCTATTGTATTCACATGTGGCTTTGCACCCCCCCAACCCTTCCAGAAACGATCTGCTGATGGTGTGCAGGCAGCTGAACATGGAGGAGTCCGTGGCGGAGATCATGGACCAGCTGGGCGCGGACGAGCGGGGCAAGATCTCCTTCGAGGACTTCACGCGCTGCCGCATGCAGCTGGTCAACGAGATCCGCAAGGAGGAGGGCGCGCTGTCACTCCGGTCCGACGACTCGGACAAGAAGAAGCTCCGGGAGCGCATCGCCTCCTGGCCCACGAGCAGTGAAAACAGCCTGGGTGAGTGGGAGGCCAGACGAGGCCACAGGAGGAGACCATTTGTATAAGATTTAATATGTCCTTTTGATGTGAAGTTATGAAATCTATGTAAATGACCTTTATGTGACCTCTGTGTTTTCTTAAGCTGTCTTGTTAGGACCATCCAATCACCAAACAGTATGCTGCTTGTATTATTTCATGGAAAGCTGATGACAAGGGATGTATTCATGCTTGCTCAACATGTTTTGCTGGTTTATAGCAACTCTGTCGCTAAACTGAACTGAAAAACGTGCACTTGATACAGGACATGTCCTTGACCTTGTTTCAGTCGCATAGAAAGTTGAGTAAGGACACAGCTCTAAGTAAAAGTGGAGGAGCTTTTACAGACAGAAGTTACAGATAAGTGTCACACCACTATAGCGAACAAAAGGAGAGGAGACTGCGACCTTAAAGCTTTAAGCCGATACATTCAGAACTTTGCTCACAAGTAACACAGGCAGCATTTCTGTGCCTTGAACACAACAATGATGTCAAGAAGATCACAGTTATAAAATCTGTACTAATGTCAAAATAAGCTACAAGCATACCCCTTAAACATACACCTCATGCTCTGTGGCAGAAAAACAGGCTAGATAACAAATATTTACCATCGAACCCTTTCTGATCTTGCCTCATTAGAAGCCTTATTCTGCAATTGTCATCACAATCAACTTTCACTCCAGGGACTACTACACAATTTGCAAATTGAAAATATTCCAGAATTGTTTTGTGCTTGCGGCAAAGTTTCACAAGACATTCTTTCATTGCTGCAGCAAATGTGTTGCACAACCAGTACCAGTGCCAAAATATGCATGCATTAACAGACACACAGTAACATGTTCATGATTCACAGTTAAGGGCTGCATGTTTGTAAAACAGGTATGAACGAATCAATCAGTCAATCCATTGTTGTTTGAACGCCATTGGGAAGGACCAGCGTGACACTTCATCTTTTTAATGGGCTGATATTTCGATAATTCTATCCATTTGCCACTAGGTGGCAGTGTAAGTACATTATGACATTGAAATGACGCTGTTGAGACCTCATTCCCAGTGTCTGTCGTTAACATCACAGGCCCAAAGAATTAACGCTTAACGAGTCCCAGAGGGGGACGAGGGGGTTTCATGCCCCGTCTGCGTGTGTTTGTGTGCGTGCCCGCCTGTGTGCATGTCACTCTCAGCTGGTTTGAGCTCTCTCTCCTGTCACGTGTCCCTGCTCCGCAGGTGCCCTGTCGGGGGCCAGGGAGAGCTGGGAGTACGACTCCGGGGCGCGGGACCTGCAGAGCCCCGACCTCCAGCAGCAGCCCCAGCAGCAGCAGCAGCAGCCGGCCCTGCAGAAGCTGCTGGAGCAGCGGGGGACCTCGCTGGAGCAGCAGGCCGCCCTCCAGAAGCTCATTTCTCAGACCGGCACCCGCTGTGCCCCGCTGGGAGGAAACTACCTGGAGCTGGCCAACACTGTGAGTGCGCTCCTCTCGCTGCACCTCTAACAGCTCAGCAATACCGGTTATGCAGCGTTGAGAAAGCTGGATCATGCCTGTATGCCTGTGCAGGAAGGTTCCAGAGTTGTGCTGGAGTCCGAAATCTTTCATGTCACTGAATTTGATTGGCTGTGTGTCAGTTGAATTCAGTTTTGGATATGAATGCCAGGTGTGCTGTGTGGCACCTCTAGCTCTATCTCTGTCATCAGAAGGGGGATTTACTTTTTTTTTTAATTTTGTCTTGAGGGAATGCCAAAGTGCAGCTTGTGGTTGGAAATGTTTATACATTCATGTGTTTGCTTCAGCTCAAACCAAATGGCTCCGTGAATTGGCAGTTTCTTCAGCGAAAGTTTGACTTAGCTCTTTATGTGCTGTAATTCAGCGATTTTGTGGCGTTCCCAGCTGACCACTCCACTTTCACTTACATTAAATGGGAAAATCAATCTGCTAATTTGTGTATGAAATTGAGTGGTGTGCAGTTTTGCTCGAGTGTTCTGTTCAGGATATAGAAATATTGCAAGGATGGGCCAATTTCTTTGGTCTAACGGGAATTGGCTTCTGGGAAAAAGAAAGAAAGCCCTGTTGAAATTTCCTCTTGTGACCCTGCTTGAGGCAATGGTCTTAATTCTGTTTTGATGACTTTGGAGTTAATGTTAGCAGTGGAAGAGTGAGACGTGGCTTTCCTCCTTAACTCAAATAAGCATGCCTGTTTGCGAGTGTGTGTGTGTGTGTGTGTGTGTGTGTGTGTGTGTGTGTGTGTGTGTGTGTGTGTGTGTAGGGGGGAATGTATGTCTGTGTGAATGTATGTATATGTGTGCACGTGTGTGTGTTGTCTCGGTCATTGATGAATGAGCTCTGTGTCAGGGCTGCTCTTTATCAACTGTGGGGAGGGCCTGCTCAGATACCCAGAGCAGTGTTTTCCAATCCTGCTCCCAGGGAGCCAGTGAGGAATGTGTAATTGTGTTAAAAATACAGAAAGGCATTTCCTTCAACTTGTTATAAGGGGTAGATTTTAACAAAAATAATCCTTGGGCCTCTATCCCGTTTAAGTATTATTTGTTTAGTTATTTCTGAACAAACTATAAAAAGTTGATGGCAGTCTTATTCATCTTGTTTTGAATGCTAATCTGCATTACCAGTTTGGTTCAGAAACATATGAACAAGTTAATTGTCAAACAGGATCAAATAGCAGTGAAATCCAGATCAGTATTCAATTAAGAACTGATTCTGTGCTCTGTTTGAGGAGAAAACAGCATATACAGGGGATCCTGAGGTCAGGGTTATGAAACACTGTCTCATTGTCTTAAACCACTTCAGGGGCAATTTATGTTGGAGAGGCATAACAGGGAAAAATCAGATGCCCTTGTCAGATTGTCAAAAATGTACAAAGACTGAAGTTCAGTTTGCCATTTTGCAGGAAGAGGTAATAAGTGGATTGCAAGAGGTTGGTAAAGATGTAATGTGCTCTTCTGTGCTGCAGAGGGCAGTATTTGTCAGAGTGGGGGGGCCACCAGGTTCTCACATTGTACTTTTCTGTAGAGTGCTGCATATCTGTGCTGCTGATACGCTTCTGAAATGAGTGCTGATTAAAAACTATGTCCACAAAGAGAATTAAATACATGACAACTCGTATACGAAAATCGTAGAAACTGTGATACTATTTTTGAAATGCTGCTGTTGTGGTGGATGCTGTTATGGTATATAAAAAAGGCAAGAAATTCTCGTAATACTTCTCCATCATAACATATTATGTAGAGCATACTTGGTCTGGCATATTTACTCTTGACATTGCATTTTCCCAGCCAAACTTGGAACATTTTTCATGATACTAAATCCTTGCTAAACATCTGTGGGCTTTAGACCATAAACTGTACAGTTTGACCATAATGCATTTTGATTTTCAAGAATGATTTAAATCCTGTGTCCTAGTTGCTCATAGGCCACTGTTGCGAATCAAAACCAAGATGTTTTATGTTTTCCCCTGTATTATGTTTTAAATAACACTAACAGTATTTTGTTATGTTTTTGATTTGTATGGTCCATCAGTTTCTTGAGCGATTCAACAAAATTCTCTTGGGGATCTCAAGCCCCCCGCCATACCCATGCCGGCCCTCTCCCCCACCCCCTGAGCATCGATCACACACATTCATTAACTCATCCATATTTATTATTTATCGCCTGGATATCTAATGTGTTGTCATGTCTCCCTATCAAGTTTCAAGGGCACACTTAGTCGCCCTGCGCTTTTATGGATTCCATAAATCATTGAGTGGTTTATTATCATTATCATTGTGACAAATTCCATCTGCCAATTACCGCGGGCACTGGCAGGCCTGAGGTTAAGTGATATGGGCCCCGACAGAGACGGATGCCTTTGTCCTGCTCTGTAACTGTAGTCATCTGCCTCATCCATTACAGGCGCCTGAGATTCTCACTCTGAGTGCTGTGTTGGGCCATGTCGGGGCAGCCCTTTATCCCTGATACGGCCTTCATTACACAGCGGGTAGACTTCCCCGCTTTTCCAGCGCAGGTCGAAAGCCACGCCATCACCTGCGCAGGCCTTGACCCCGCTGCCTCATTTCGGAGGGATTTTTCCTGCGAGTAGACAGATTGATGGTTGCATTGCTTTTCGTAAAGGCTGAGGCAGGTCGAGCAGGTCCTGTGGACTCGGTGTCAGAATCCTGGGCTGGCTGTAGTTTGCTTGCTGCTGTTTACTCTTGAGACATCAGAGGCCAGGATTGAAAAGAGGAAGCTTGTTGATGATCTGATTCGAAGTCAGACAGCAAGCAGACAGTGCCTTCTGCTTCATCTGCAGTAGGGAATGAACCAAGGAGACCTCGCTGAGAAATTACAAAGAAGCTTTAATATGCTGTGGGATGTTTTCACGCTGTTCAGCCACACTGAAACAATATAAGTAAAATTACCCAGTACTATAATGCAGTGTTTGTTCATACACTTACAATGTATATCAGCCAGGCTTAATTGTCTATCTGTTTTTAATGCGCAGTTGGCATTATGAATGTTTGAATTTGAGAAGATATGCGTTTATGTTCTAAATCTCTCTTGGTGTTGTTTAAATTGACGTGCTTTTGAGACACACCAGGTTTCTTGCCTTAATGATAATCTTATTAAAAGCGTGGCCTACCCTTGACTGAAATTTATGTGGGGAAATATTAAATAGTACTTGTTAAAACATACAGATACTGAATTTACAGTGAGAGATTGTATTCATTTTTTCCAAATGCCAAATGCTATTTTACACCAGTGTGTAGGACAACTTATTTTATTAGTGTAGTTTTTTTTCATGTGAGACCTGCTTGCAAAAGATATCATGAAAGCCAAAATTATTCAGATTAGCTAGCTGTACAGACCCACTGACAACTCACAACGGCAAATATATACTCTCAAAGAAATAATGTTCATATTAATGTTCAGATGAATAATGTTCACCTGCTGGAGTCTTCAAACAGGGGGACATTTGTTTTGCATTCTGCCTCTGTAGCTTAAGTGCTCTCTGACAAACTGAATAAGGCTGTATTTCCTGTGGCCATCTAGCTACTGTTTGTTGAGGTAGCCAGCTAGATGGCACATCTCTGTGTTTCAAGCATACAATTAACATTTCTGCCTCTTTAGCAATAACAAAATTGTGATTAAGTCCTGCTAGCCAGCTGCCTTTGCTTACTTATAATGATTGCTGAGTCTGAGTGGCATGTTGTGAAGAAAACTGGCAAATGTTGTGAAGAAAACTGGCAATTAACATTTACTGTGAGCTACCTTATTCAGTCTTTGTGAAAGAGGGATTGTGTTTTCAGTCCTTTTCCGAAAGTGCGGTGTGGTGGGTGGGTTTATTTGTTAAGCATGACGTAAGGAGTACACCTCTATGTTTTGCTTTTCAAAGACCAAAAAAAAGCCTGTATTTGCTGATGATGTGCTTCAGCAGTTTGAGTTGCAGCACAGTTCATTTGGCTCCATCTCACTGAGCAGTGAAGGGGATCTCGCTGGAATGCGGCAACCCTGTTGCCATGGCTAATATCCAGCAGCAGCTGTGCTCGGAGGTTAACATTCAATTCAAGGATGAGAATGTTGAAAAACGTATGAGGCAACACATAATGTATATGTTAATGATAATGTTGAATGTGTTACATTGAGTCTAGAATTGCACCTCAGGATTAAATGAGTCTATATTCTGGTTTCCAGTAGTCTACCTACTTCATTTATGCATTCATTTTTTTTATATTTTGCTCTGCATTGTACTGGTAATTTTATTCCTGGAGTGAAAGCTTTTTCATGCTAATGTGTCATGCAGTACTTCTTGTTCAGTCCAGCTGGGTCTGTCTTCTAAATTTCTGAGGAAATTTTCACTTGGGTGAGCTAAAAGGGAGGCATGAACGAAACGGTTTGAAACGACAATGCGAAAGATTCTTCAGAGCATTCTTTGCTATTGATTAAGGACAGACGCATGTGTTTTAAAAAAACCAGATGAGGATAATCTCGTTAATGACATTTGTGTGTTTTTTCCCTTTGATCGCTCCTCTGATTTATACATGTCTGGGACTCCAGTGCAATTTCGTTATTACTCTCATTCTCCTAAGAGGGTCTGTTGTGGGCAGACTGATTACTACAGATAAGGCGCTTCCACAGAGTCAAGTCTTTAAGACCATTAGCTTTTTGTGGAAACCAGCCCAGTCTTTGTGATGGAAGACCCTGGTTCTTTGGCTTGTCTGGTTTTCTTGAGAGGCTGTGTGTAGTTTATATAAATATAAATATCCAGAGACCACAGATTGGATGGTGAAAAAAGACCTTGTATGTGAGGAAATGATGTATAGTTCACGTTGGTGAGGGTTTTCTAGAAGCTCTAATTAAAAACATACCGCTACAGCTTGGTTCTCCTTCCGACAAGCTGCTGTTTTAAAAACATTCGGATGGACTTGCTGCTCAGTCTTTTAGAAGTGGTCAGAAACTTTTTTTTTACCCCCATCTCTGCTAGATTATGGATGTGCGAGATTCCTCTGAGTATACAAGTGTGGTTTCCTCAATCACAGAACCGTAGAGCTATTTACCACTTGTTCGGGCTTTCGCCCACTCCTTCCATGTGGGAGCCATGGTCATGAAATGAAAGATCCCCTACCCGGATGTTACCCCTTTGGCCAACTCCCACTTGGGTTCTGCAGTGCCGCTATGCTAAATTGAATTCAGAGTGTAGGAATTATGAAACCTCTGCTGGTAGTTTAATGACGTTCACTGTAATGATAATGTTAATGATATTGCTAACAGAAAAACAGATGTTACATTACATTATTGCCATTTAGCAAATGCTCTCATCCGGAATGACTGGTGTAGGTTACAGTTTTATCCATTTATACAGCTGGATATGTACTGAGACAGCTGTGGGTTGAGTACCTTGCCCCAAGGGTACAACAGAAGTGCCCCATCGGGGAATCAAACCAGCTACCTTTTCGTTACCTGTCCTGCTCCTTACCTCTACACCACACTGCTGCCCACCAAAACAATTTTGAACAAGAATGATGATTTTTTTTTTTTTCCCCGAACCTGATTTTGTGTAGATTTGTATTCATTATTTGTATACTTATACACTATCTCAACGTTTGATAGGGTCTTATGGAGGATGGTCTTGTTTTGATGATGGGGATGCTGAATTGTTTTTCATTTTCACATAATTTTTTTCCCCCTTGGGTTTTGTTTTAAATAAATGTTTCAGATGTGCCACAAAATGCATAAGAAACTATGTCTCCCTGCCAGGCTTATTCCAGGATGGTGAAATATTAAATCAAAGCTGTTCTATTCGCAAGCAAGCTATTGCTCTCTCTGTACATTACGCTGTACATTACGCTGAACATCCCACAGTTCTGAACTTAAATAGCTCAGGTGAATGCTGGTGTATATGAATATTCATTAGCGAGGCTGTTAGGATCCTTGTTTAAGTGTGATTGTAATCACTATATGTGTAGAATTGTTCTAATTCATACTCGCGATCAAAAGTATTCCAGGCCTACATCGCTGAATACTGATGAGCGCAGAGATGGAGATCTCTTTTCGCCTGACCTCTTCAGCAGAGACAGGAGGGAAGGGTGAGCGTTGTATCTTGCAGAATGTCTTTGATTAGTGAAAATTCCAAGTGAAAGTTGCACAGGGTGCTTGCAGGGTGGAGGAGAGATACTAGTTGTTGGGGAGCCACAGCACGTGGTGAGGAGTAGTTGACGTTACCAGGGAACGTGGAGGAAGACTGGTCCTGCGATGAGTGCGGTGACACAGTGACGAAGAGTGCCGGCAGTGCGGAGGGAAGCAGAGTTGCCACGTGGATAAGTGGAGACGCGGCGCAGAAGAACTGGATGCGCGGCTGATCGGTATTGCCACGTGTTCCCATTAGAGGGAGAGACCGGGGGTGCAGCCGCCCAGGGAGTGATCCAGAATAGGAATGTGCATTCAGCACCTCCTGTTTCCTGTCCTGCCCCAGGCCAGACACACACACACACACACACACACACACACACACACACACACACACACACACCCACCAGCAACAGTATTCACTGAGTCTCTGCCATTCCCAGTCACAAGAAGTCGCTCTTTCAGGGTTAAACGCCTGCACAGTGCGTCGTTCAGGTGCAGTTTGGTCTATTTTAAGCATTATTTGCTGTAGTTACAAGAGCATATCACACTTGTTTGAAAATTCCTTTGAGCTCTGTCTGTGTCCCTTAATGTGCTCCATTTAATGTGCTCTATTTCTTGTTTGCCAAACAGAAGTAGACTGCGTAGCTCTGCATCTGATGACAGATGTTGTTCCATTACACGTGGAGGATAATGCAATTTGAGGCATTTCAGTGGTGCTCCACAGTTCAGAGGTCAGTCTCCAAGCTGACCAGTGTCTAAATCTCCTTGGCTCCATAGCGTATTTATTATCACCAGTTAAAATTATGGAAGATGGAAAATCAGACCGAGAGAAGGAATTTAATTTGGTGCAGTATGTGCTTACAGCTTATAACTCAAGTTGAGCGAGTTGTAATGGTTTTTGTGAGTGACCATGAATGGGCTAATACTGGATTAATCTCTCTGATCAATGCGGAATTTGAATTGAAGCATCTTTCATGTGAATGAGATTATGGGTAAATTCCAATCACTTTAATCTTTTCACGCTCACCCTAAAAAGTAATTAAAAAATAATCAGTCTGGCTTTTATATGTTGTTGGGTCTAAACAGGATTTCACAAAAGGGAATTTTGTTTTTACCGCCTGTGGTTAACGAATTAAATTAATGTGCTGTTCCCCATTTGTTTACATTTTTCAAAATTATTGCTCAAGGGCTTGCATGGAAATAGCAAACACTGACATAAATAGTCTGTCAGGAAAACCTGACAGACTCACTGAGCACAATAAACTGTCATATTTTCATAACAATAAAACAAACAGGAAAATATATAGAAATAACAAATCTTTTTTTTCTTAAATAATACTTGATTATCCATTCACAAATCTGTGCACACTGCATGAGAGGGTTAAATTTGACACTGAGAACAAAAGGACTAACCCTGCCAAGAACATAAACCTAGAAAAAACAGGCAGATAATGGGTTGCGCTTTGACTGTCATGTAAATTTCTCAACAGTGATGTCCTGTCAGAGGCAATTTGACCAAAAAGGGCCAATAAGTGCTGGTTATAAATGACTCTAAATTAGATACGAATGTGATGATTCGAGTTTGGTTGCACCGCGGGCTGCTTGCCATTAAAAAAAAAAAAACGCACACCCTCTCATGAGCCTGTGCTTGCGCAAGAGCTGTCTGCACAATGACAGATTCAAAATTACATTGGTGGGTTTATCTGAGGTCCCCATCCCGGCACAGTCTCTGTGTTTACCCTGGAAAAGTGCCCAGAAGAGCATTAATGAAGCTCCACGGCCCCCAACCAAGAGGCATTTGCTTACCTCTGCACATTCAGCGTGTGCTGGGACGACCGGAGCTTTAGGTCTCAAACGAACAAGGGGTAAGCGATGGTTGCAGAACCAGCCTCTGCAGTTGCTCCCTGGTCACCGCAGCGGAAGATATTGGCACAAGCGTCGGAGAGGTAGCAGGAGCGGACTGTGCCAAACTGCAGGGTAACGCGTCTCGACTTCGTCCATCTTTGTCGTCACTTTGTTTTGCAACTCACACAATGAGAACGGCGACTGCCGTGCATTCACTGTTAGGAGAAGGTGAAGGCATTATTTATAGTGAATTCAGACCTTTTGATGCATCCATAACTTTTTGATGAGACCAGCTCAGGAAATATGTTCCCTTGACATTCTGTATTGGAACTTCAGCCTCTCTTGATTCCAGAGTTGTAATAATGTCTGTTCCATATCCGGGCATAGGCATAAGCACCTACCAGAGCAAACCTGGAGATTAGGTGTAGAATTTTGCAAAGCAGTGAGTGTTCAGATTAGCCTATTGGTGCTAAAGCGATTGTGTGAAGAATAACACTCGCCACTCAGACAGTGGTGTCTTAGATTCACAAGTACTGTGAAGGAACTGATAGCCCTCAGAGTATAGGAGCTACTTGAGAGCCAGGTAATTCTTTTAGACCACGAGAAGTAGATCAGAAGTGTTCAGTGATAAATTTGTATAGTGTTCAGTTATTCAGTTATTGTTTTTTGCTGTTCTGTCAAAATACTAAAATCAGCAACATGTTTGTGTGATGGTGTAATCTCGCAATACCATGGAATGCAATCTGTGGCCTTCTTAGAAATGAGTAGGCCCAAACATGGCAATAGAAGGATTCTGTGAGTCAAAGTAGATCATTTAATCCATGCTGGTTAAAAGTCACGTGGTTATTTCTGATGCATGCATCTCCTCAAAAGTGCTGCTCTGCCACAGTTGGCAACCCACAAATTACATATGCCCTTTCTATATTAAATCCTTCAAATGTCAATATAACTGTTCTGCATTTGATCATATTTGGATCCCTAAGGCTTGGGGACAGACTGACATGTGTGCAGTTTTTGGCTCTCTGCCAGGCATCTCATTGGTATGCCCCACACTCATTACGTTCCTTTATCAGCCCGTCAATAGCGTGCTCCTCTCAAACGGCAACAGCAGAGGGATATCAGCCATCGAAATGCTGATTCCTGAGAAGCTTAGAGCAGGGCGGCCGGGGCTATACCAGCTTCACGTACAGACAAACTGAATCTGTCAATTTTGATGTTGCAGGAAGTTCAGTTCTAACACAATGAAGTTTACATTCCCCCAGTGGCTTCATTTTGTTTTTGCCATAGCAGCACATCATACTAGGAAGGGTTATAACAAAATCCGTCCAAGGCAGAGATTACAGAGAACAGCTACATTAATTTAAGCCTGAAATAAAAAAATTCTTGAATCTATATTTCCAGCTCCCTCGTGAATCCATAGCTAGTTCATGAGCTTGAATCTTCAAGCATAGTGCAAGCAAGCAGTTATTAAGCAAAAGAGACACTGACTGAATATAATATAGGGACATTGACTAAATGAAGACATTGTTTTTAAAGAATCCGTATCACAGAATCTTAAATGTTCTCTTTTTTTTCATTCTCTTAACAGTTTTTTCCAGCAACTACCAACTTGATGCATTTTGAAGTAAACAAGTTGAAGTGTGTTATGACACTTGGATTTTCCATATATCAGACATTGTCAAGTGAGAGTGAAATGGCCCAGGGTGTATCTGAATTTAAAATCTGTCAACCCTGCTGTTCAGTCGATCAGTTGAAACCTGTCGTTGCTCTGTATGTCTTATAAAGCTCGACACTGAAACTTTGTGAGTAAATGGATTTGTTCAGAGGCAATGTTATATAGTTCAGGGGACTGCAACATATGAGAGAAGCCATCTGCAGTAGAGGGTGGAACCATTCAATGATTTTGGGCCTTTGTTTCCTCTTCCCTGGTTTCCTCTCTCCTGTAGTTCACTTTTTACTGAATTTTGTACCCATGAAACAGTCACCGTGCACAAACTGCACATAAATAAGCTAGCAAAAGATTCTCTGCATGATTCTTCATGGTTTGTTCTGAAGCGATCAGAGAGCTATCCACTGGAATAAAAGCTTTTTCAACAGACTTTTGTATCTGTCTACTCACTTTAATGACAAACTCTGGCTAGAAGGCCTCCGAAGGGACACGGTTCGGAATGCTAAGTTTTCATTATACAGAATATCATTTTCCCTTCAGATGGCATTTCCCCTTTGAACTTTTCTGCAAATGCTACCAACCATCTATTAACGAGCTGGGATTCAAGCAACCTCCGCTTTTCCCCTTTCAGTTGCCATAAACAAAATGGCATTCTTATTATCGGATTAGCGCACCACTGGCAGGGTGCCCCTAGCCTGCCTAAAGCTCTGAGCTGCACCTTTTCTCGCTGCAGATGGAGTTCATTTTGCACCAAGCTGGGGATGATCTCCTTTTAGCAGCATACTAATGAGCATACAAGCATCACTCCCGGGTCCCTGCAAAGCCGGCCATTTTTTCTTTCAAAAAGGGCTCTGTCGATGTAGCTTGTCAAAATATCACTGCAGTGAACACACTAATGTAATTGTACCGGTTTGGGTGGTGGGCATTGTTGCTGGCCCTTGGGGTTAGAGTAAGGCAACATCCCAAACGAACTCCCTGCTCCCCACGCCCATCCCTTAGTTCACACAGAAGAGCTGCTGCTGTCATTTACTACATGTTCACTTGCTCTCTGCTCCAGATTTTTTCCCTTTTAAGTGGGGAAAAAAATGATCAGTTGTTGGTGTTTGAGCCTCTTTGTGTGGTCTTTTAGTTTCACTTGTCATCCACCTCTGGCTGTCACCCTGCTGGAACATTAAAAATTACTTGTGTCAACATCCATTTGCCACAACAGAGATCACCATGGACTTTCTGAGGAAAAATGACAGAACCCGTAGGAATTTGAGCTGATTTTGTGGAACTGCTTTCCATGAAATCATCATAGGCTGCTTTACATTCCAAATGTTCTCTTCTTCTGCCCGTGTCGAAAAAAAAGTCTCATTGTTGCATGCTAATGATGGGTGCTCACTGTGCTTTGTAATTATGGGTTTTCATTGTGCACCAAGATAAAACGAGGAGAAGTCCACGATTGGATTATCTGCGAAAGGCTGAAAAATGAGTTCTGTCTCGGGATTTCTAGCGCTGTTTAATCGCTTGATGTCTGGTCGGGGGGTCCTGCAGATTAATTATTTTGCACAATTAACTGTATTCTTTTTTTGTAGCGGCTCTGCTTTATACGAGAGACGTGACAGCATGTAGCGTTTTTTATAGACCTGCTCATTCTAATTGCTCTCTTTCACTGCTGTGTGAGCACAGAGCTCCATGCCAGTCAGAGGGGGCTGCTGTGGGTGATTCATAGGTGCTGGAGAGCAGAGGACTCATCTCACCCTCAGGCAGTGTTGAGGTCAGGTAGGGCTGGCAGGGTCCAAGTAGGCCCCACCCCCTCGACACACATACTGCTGCCCTCCACCCGTGCTGTTGGTGGTCAGAGCTCTGCCTCGGGGGGGCGTGTCCATGAGGCAAAACTAGGCACAGTTGGTGCAAAAGGAGGTTTGGGATGGGGGGGAAGACCACACCCTCCCCGACCATCAGATCGCTTTTCGCATGTGGTCTGCGCAGTGTGCTGGAAGGAGACTATACGATTTCAGCGGCTTTCAATTAAAGTGTGCGCCAACTCCCAGTGTATGCCACCTTCATGAATCATTTATGAGGGCCCGGCGTTGGAGCAGAGCCGCTCTGGTATAATGTCTCTGTCTCTCGAAATCCATGGCTTCTGATGTTCTCCTTCTAAAAAGTTGGAAAGTAGGAAACTAACCAGGTGCTTTCTACAAGAGCAGGAGAACTTTGTATGTATTCCTTTATGGTTTGATACTCCTTGTTTCAAAATCTTAATCCCCTCTTGGGATGTAAATGTCAAATATATAACTAGTCTCAATGCAATAAAAAAGATGTGAATGTAGCAATAGGCACTCTTGGTACTGCTGATATTAGTATGCTTTTAACACAAGTAATGTATTCACTGCTATCTGTATTTGGTTTTTTAATGCATGTATTGCCTTAGAAAGTCTCATATAATAGTATTATAATAAGTTTGTACTTGCTGAACTGAAAGAGATGGTGGTGAATAGTTATCTGTCAATGTGATCCCATGTTTTTCCTCTATTTTTCACCCCAGATGCATCAGCCGTTTTCATGACTTTGCACCTGCAGACTAGATTAGTTTGCGCTCTGTATTTCAGACCTCAGTCGTTGTGTAATTGCTCATATCTGGACTGGACAGTGATTTTTGTCCCCCCCTCTTCATTGCCAGTTCCTCTGAACACAGCAAAACTGGTGCAGTGCCAGAGCTCACCTGCATTGTTATGTTTGTAAAACTCGTGCAGATATTTCACTCTCCCAGTATTAAAATCGCATGTCATGAAAGCAGTGGTGCAGCTGTGCTTTCACAGTTGTTTTCCTCTCCATTAATTATTTATGGTGCATGTGCAGGCCAGAACTGCTGGGCCGTACCTCCCACGTGCAGCACCACCTTCTGAGGCGCCTTGGGATCAGATTTCAGCCTTTGTGAATGAGATATAAAGATTCCTCAGACTGATCTGAGTTGGATCGTGGAAGTCAGCTTGGAATGCCCAAAGTGTTTTTTTTTTTTTTTTTTTTTTTTTACTCTGAGAAGAGGTTGATTTAAATATGAATTTGAGATGTCAGCCCCAGGTCTAAGACCGACCGCCGATGGTATAATTTGAGCTTTTCGCTGTATGCATTAGCCTGCTCAAACATTTGTAGAGTAAGCCTTGTTTGTTCTGCAGCAGTGGATTCGTAAACAGCTTTGCCAGCTACAGGTTCCATTGCTGGCATGTTAGAGAAGTTCATACTGAAAAGACAAAAGCATCACATCCTGAGCTTGTTTCTTTGTTTATTATTCTGTTTGCATTTGGCATCGCTGAGAGGGAAGATAGGTCATTTAATTACACGGACTGTAGTGTGTGTGTGTGTGTGTGTGTGTGCGCATGCCCGTAAATTACCAGTGATTGCTTTAATTGCACTTGTTGATGATGTATGGCGGCAACATAGGGCTATCAGCGGGCTCTGCAGCTCAGCCGAAAGCATCGGGGTCAGGAGACAGGCGGGGAAACGCGGCCAACATTTTCGACAGGAGGCAGATCGTGTGACACGGGTGCCCATCACCGCTGGCTGGCCCTCCGGCACCAGTAGCCGCCCCCACCCCCGGTGTCACACAGATACCAAGCCTTCATCCCGAGCTCACCTGTAATCAGCCTCAATCAGCTCGGGATCTGAACGGCAGCATGGACCGGGAAATGTGTCTCTGCGCTGATTTGCCCGAGGCTGATGAGCTTGAACGCAGAGCAAAATGAGCTTCATACTTTCCTAGTGGCACAGGCTGCATGCAGCACATTTCAGACTACATATCAATTTGTTACCCTGCTTCACTTTCCACATAATCTGATGTGTTGGTGATATTTTCATAGTGAAAGTGGGAACTTTTTCATTCATATCCATTTAATAAGCCCCCGTGTAGTCAGTTAAGGGAAAATGGAATCGAGCCATATAAATATATATTTTTTTTAATTTGAAGAATGAAAGATTAAATTCTGAAAAGTATATACAAACAGAGCTTGTGGCATGTGGGTTAGCAGCTCTAACGAGATCCTCCTGTAGCGTGACTGCCTGGAGGCTATAAGGAGTAGTCTTTCAAATGTGATGGGTTTATTAATAACCACTGAAATTATATGACATACTGTATGTGTGTAAGCGAAAAAATATATAAAAATAATAATGAAACCTGGCCATAGCAGTGCATTCCCACAGCGGATTAAAATGGGAAAAGGAGATTCACCACCGCACGTCTTCACAGCGGTCCAGGGGAGAGCGTTGTCATTTTCGGTAATCCCGGCTGAGTCATCGTCTTGAATCCCATCGCGCTGACCTCTCCGCGTCGGGGGAACGAGGGAGTGACCACAGAGAGACCGTCAGGAGAACCAGACGCTTACCGCGCTGCACCGCGAGTCATTCAATATTGTTCTCAGCCTTTTGCCGGGGCAGGACACGTCGCTGTTGTACGGTTCGGGGGAACTCGGAACGCTGCTCTCTTCTGTCCCCCTGTGGGAGCGGCATAATGGGCCCTAAAAGTTAGATTCCCTCTCACCGCAAAGTTTGCTAAGCACTTTGTGGAATCTGGCTGCCCTCCTGTAGACAGGCTATGATTTATTAATATGCACAGGAGCTCTAAATCAGGGCTGCTCTGAAGCGTTGTGACACGTTTTATTGCCTCGTGACACAGCAGATAAAACCCAGCTTTGCTCCTTCTGTCTGGTCTTGGTTCGTTTCAGAGTAAGAATAAGAAGAAGATGAGATGATGATGATGATGAAGATGAGGCATTTGAAACTGTTAAATTAGCATTAACTTTCTTAAGGTGGCTTAAGGTGAATGGACATCTCTGGTTTGAAAATCTTAACTGACCTTGCATAGCTGACCGTATAAATGTGACATCACAATAACAATAAACGTATAACGTTGCTCTCCGTAAGTGTGAGTTAACGTGAACTACCAGATCTCTGGAAATGGTTAAATGGTTGTGAAATAAACTGCCAATGTCAATAGAGGGTGCTGTTGATATTATAATGTGTTCACAAAAAGGAGGGCCAGTAGGCTTAATTGTTCCCCTGCTGTGATTAGAAACAAATACCTTTGTATTTAACTGTGTTTTTGTTAGTTTCATGAAAACATAAGCTGAATACTTAGAAGTCAACGTTGGCAGGATGTTTTCGAAATACTCTTACCCGATTGCAGTAAGTAAGGGTCATAAATCTGTTAATCAAGAGATCAGCTGTAATGCATATTTAATGAAGTCTGAAAGACTTGTTAATGAAAAGCACTGTCATGGTGCATACAACCCCCTATAATTAAGGCAGTTTAGGGAACCACAATGCTGGAAGAGTGCTGGAATAGTTGGGCTGCCTTCACAAGGGGTCGAGACAGGAAAGTGCTGGAAGAAAGCCGTTCCTAAAGGTTGAAAAAAGCAGGAGAGGCCGGGGGGGTCGCGAGGGAGATGTGATTTTTCTGAGTCAGAGAGACAGGGCTACCTCTGTTGCACATACCACCGGTGTGGTGGCCCCGCCCACAGAGCGTGCTGTCTGTAGCCAGCAGCCAGACAGCTGGGGGAGAAGAGGGGATAGGGCGAGGGTGAGAGAGAGAGAGAGAGAAGAGTGAGAGAGAGAGAGAGAAGGGTAGAGAAGGAGAGGACAAGAGAAGTGAGAGACAGTGTGCAAGAGAGAGGAAGTGAGAGAAGAACAGCAGGCGAGGGAGCGGTAGAGAGGGAGGGACCGGGAGAGAGTGGCTGTGTGTGTCTTGTGTGTGTGTGTGTATGTGTGAGAAAGAAAGTAGAGAGGTGATTTGAGATCGAGAGAGGAACGGCAAGAGCCAGAGAGAGCAACACAAAACTTCAGCCGGGGGTGGGAGGGGGGACTGTGTGTGTATGTGCACGTGCGTGTGTGCGCGCGCGTATGTGTGTGTGTGACACAGACAGCCTCCCTCAGGCAGGAATCCGCCAGGCAGCGGAGCAGCGGAGAGGCTGATACACCAGCGAGCGCAAGAGGAAGGGCTCCACAAGCCCCACGCCGCACGGCGCACGCCCCACACCTCCAGCAGCAGCAGCCCCCCCAACACACACACACACACGCGCACACACATACTCCGGCGGCGCGCGGGGATGAGAGGGGCAGCGCCGAGGGGAGCGGAGACTCCGGACGCATCCTGGAGACTCCGGCAGTTTTCTCCCCGCGCCGCCACGGGATCGCCCGCCAGACGTCCGCGCAGCCCCCCGCTCCGACGCTAATGAGCCCCTCCGGATTAGAGAGCATGGGATCCGCGCTGGCAGCCGGGCGCATCTGAGCACCGCCTGCTCCGCTCCGGGGGGTTCAGGGAAAAGGAGGGAGGGGGGTGTTTTCAGGATGAAAATGGCCGGCCACCACACCATGTGGACAGAGCTGGAGGCTGAAGGATAGCCGAAGCTTAAGAGGAGACCGTTTGCTTTTTTTTTTTTTTTTCCCTCTTTCTTTGCCTCCCCTCTTCCACCTTTTTTGTGGGGAGGGGCACTTGGAATCTAAATTCAAACATTGAGCTGTAACCATGAACTCTGGAGCAGCTATGAAATTTGGGAGCGACCCCCCAGCGGAAGTTAGTGAGGTAAGGTGACAGACAGGCATCAGAGACAGGCTGGTTTTATACCTTCTGGGAATCAGGTTCATGGCTTGTTTAGTCCTAAGGTTGGAAGGCATATGAATCACTGTATCTTTATTCCCTCCCCACCCTTTCTCAGTTTTTATATTAAGTCAAGGTGGTTGTGGTGGTGGAGGAGGTGGGGTTGAGGTGAAACACCTCTGCATGTGGAGTGAACTCGCAGAAAGCTAGAGAGACACGGGCTGTTCCGGCAAAATCCTCTCCCGCGCCTCAGCTGCACGGAGACGGGTCGGCCAAGTAAAGTTTGTAAAAATGAGTTTGATAGACGCTGGAGCCCGCTGGAGTGCTTGTGTATGCGCTCAGTGGGAGAGGAGGCGGGTCTGTGCCTTAGGGGGGCTCCTCGCTCCATCCTCACAGATGAGAGCACTTTACACCCGGGGCTTCCATAACCCTGCGGTGGGGAGACGCAGGAAGCCGGTGCTGAATAGCGGCGCATTGTTGAACGGCTCATGCCTCGCGTGCCCCCACATATGGGTTTCATTTCGCTAGCATGTCCTGGTGCTCGTGGCTCTTTAAGAAACGCTGAGGGGGGAAGAGGAACGACCTCCAGTTATCGTGTTTTGAGACCTTGGCCGTAGAGTTACTTGTCATGGTCGTGCTTTTAACCCTCTCACTGCTAGAAAAAAAAGGAGGGTGGTATTTGTTTTTTGAAGGGAGACTTTCATTCACAAGACTTTTCACATCTCTCCATTTCTCACCAAGTGGTCCATTTTATTTCTCTTTCTATTTATTTTTGGTTGCGTGTCTCTCCTTTTCCTTGTCCTCCCCCTTGCTTTGACATAGGCAAGTTTAAGCTCTTTTTAAATCCTTAAGCTCACGAAAGGAAAAATGGTTTGAAACGGGAATGGTGACCTGAATTGACCTTTACATAGCGACGGTTGTTGCCATCTTTGTTTTTGTCATCATCATCACTGTTCCTGCTTGTCAGCATATTTACCCTCATCTTCATACTCACCACTTTCTGTCTTTATTGTCATTTCCATGACTGATTCCTCTCTGTGATCGTCTCCACCGTCATCAACACTGTAGTCATCATCAGCAGGTATTGGCATTGCTCCCAGTGAACTGGGGTCATAGAGTGGATGGGAGGAGAGTCAGGGAGAGGGGGAGCCTGAATCACGGAGGGGGGGAATACCCCCACTGCCGGGCCTGTAAAAGTGTCCCGTCACACTCAGACAGCCACGTGTGCGTTAGTCAGAGGAGTCATTATCGCCTGAGAAATGAGCGACTGCGTCAGCCCGTTAGGGGCTGAGCGGAGGAGACTCTGCACTGCGTGAGGTAGGCGGAGATGCCCAGAGGGGTGGATCCACGCGCGGGGTTTATTCAGTGGGTTTATCCAGTGGTGGAGCGGGTCTCCTGCTCACACTGTCCAAGTGATGGCTGCACGCAAGGGGTTCAGCTGCAGGCTGGAGCGTGTGTGAGGTTCATGCTATCTAAGTGATGCCTGCATGGTGTTCAGCTGCAGGCTGGAGCTTGTCTCCTGTTCACGCTATCCAAGTGATGGCTGCATGCAAGGAGTTTGGCTGCGGGCAGTCTTTCCCGCAGGTGTGACGTCTCTAACCCCAACCCCCCTACCCTAAACCTCGCATCATCAAAGCTAGAAGGACGTTGCTTTTGTGGACGTGTTTGGTTTGGGCAGGGTTGCCTTGTTGTGCAGATGTTCCCCCTCTGCCTGCAGCCAGAACCTGGCGGATAGCAGCCCACCCACACTGCTCATCTGTCTGGTTTGACAGCGCTGTTCTGCTGGTGAGAACTTCAGTCGTCAGGGAAGCTGTGGGGGGAAGCTGGGTGGAGACCAGACCCGGTATCAGATGTTCTGATGCTGTGTCTCAGTCTCATGTGGGAGTATTTGGGCTGTCAGTCAATCAAAAAGATTAGTTGATAACCTTTTTCCCCCAATTCATTGACCAGTCATTATATGAATAAAACCTCTCTTTGCTGTGTAGGTGAACATACTGAAAACTTCTGTTGTGGGAGGCATTATGGGAGTGGAGTCTGATACGTCTGCAACACACTGCTGTCAGCAAAAATAATTGGAGGTTGTTGGACTGCTTCACGCAGCCCAGATATCAATTGCGGCAGGGAGGGCTTTTTGTTTTCTTGCTCTCAAGGCTTCTTTGACTTGACACATGAGCAGGGCTGCCTGCTTGGCTTTTTCAGCCAAATTGACTGAATTGTCGCTGATTTTGCACTGACTTGTGGGATTGAAAAGCCAGCTGGCATTTTGGCTTTTTCTGGCTTTTTTCCTATAATCACAGCAACTGAACAAAAACATGCATTTTGAGTCAACAGTACTAACAGCTCGTTTCTGAGCAGAAATAGTCTTATTTGTGTTTCCGTAGTGACTACCTCATAGTTTGAAGCCAGCTGGCAGTATTTTTATATAAATAAATATACAGACAGTATACAGTGTGTGTGTGTGTGTGTGTGTGTATATATATATATATTTATATAATAATATATATAATTTAAAAAAAAATTTCTAAGGCTAAAGTTTTTGAAAAGGCAGTGGTATTGCCTGTTGTTCATGCCGCCCCTTAATTTTTCTGTGTCACTAGTCTTACCCATAGGATGCCTTGCACTTAAATGATAACAGCAAACCAGTCATCTAGGCACTGACATGGGGGAAAAACTACTTGCAGAAAAGCTTGCTTGCTCATGACCCTGGATTTGGGGGATTTGGATTTACTTATTGAAATATGACATTTTTTTCTGTGGAATTATTGCAAGTGAACCAACAGTTTCCCTTTCTTAAACCATTTAAATCACACACTGTCGTCAGTGTCAGTTAAGGTCTCTCTCTATCTGTCCAGACAGACAGTTGGGCAGGGACCCTCCTGACATTATTTTTTAGAATGTACACTCAGGGTCAAACCCAATCAATCAATTCCTTTCAAAGAATTAGTTACCACTTTAACGTTTACTTGATTTATCTGACTGACTGCTCACCTCATCACTACTCAAACCTACTCAAGTGGAGGGAAGAAAAGATGTAGGTCTTTAGATCTAGTAAAAATGTTCTCTGTCTTTAGATGATTACCCTCTTTTTATTTTTCTCTTAAAAGTATTTATTGGTCTGTAACCGTCTGGATCTCTTCAGTCTTGTGTGTACAATTTTCTGAGTGATTGTGGTGGTGAGGTAGGATCCAGACCTAATACCAAATGCCCCTGATGCCCTCATAAGTTTAAGCCTCATGTGAGAATTGCTTCCCCCTCCAGCAACTGTCTTCCATCTTTATATATATATTGATCTGAGACCATTTCAACATGGGGTTAGAGGGGGAAAAGTTGCATTAAGACTGTAAACTTTCTCTTTGTTCAGTTTGTTTTGTCTGGAACAAAATCCACCGTTACTCAAAGTTCGGGAACTCGGAGCCTTGTTAAACTGGAAACTTTCAGGACTTCAATTTCACAACAGCCCCCGACAAGCGGCATAAAGCGAGGGCTTATTTTTGGTCCGGCGTGTGGTACCTGATTCCAGCGCATTCCTGCACGCATCAGAGATCGCAAACCTGGATCAAAACTGACCTGGGAAGCGCATTCTTTCCGATTTGGTTCTCAGGAATGTCAAGAAGAGCTCGGCGTTTTTGCCCCCATTCCCCCCCTTTCCCCCCTCCCCCTCTCCCTCCCTCCCCCTTATCAAAATGTAAAGCTGCTAGCTCGCACTACAAAGGGATTTTTCTTATCTGGAGAAATGTTTTCCTCGTGCAGATGTGTGGAGCCCTAACGTTCAGATTTATTGTTATGATAAGCAGGCTGAATACATCAGACCAACTGAGCAGTCAGAAGACGGGCGGGCTCTGGAGCTCAGTCATCGTTGGGCCGGCTGATATACCGCCGGTGAAGAGTTTGGTTCATAAACAACGCTGAGAGATCGATGTGGGGAAGATCTGAAAAGATTGCATTATGCTGTAGATGACTGGCTGTATTTTCCACACCGGTGCAGGGTGGCACCTTGATTTACGACCTCTCTGAGGGGTAAACTCAAACCTACTGAAGTGGAAAAGAAAGAAGTTGATTTGAAGTAGAATTTACTGGCTTCTGCTTGCCCAGCTTAAAACAACGGCCCTCTGTCAATGTGACTTCAAATAAGCCTTTTTATTTTTCTCCTAAAAGTATTTATTGGTCTGTTCTGTAAGCTCCAGGGTCTCTTCAGTTCTGTGTTCTACGCTGCGAAGTCCATTCATTGCTTTGCTCACCGCAATAAAGCGAGGAAGGCTACCGTGGAGCAGAGGGCAGAAACATTGATCAATATCGCCACAAAAACAAGTACAACCTTCCACACTCAAATAATATTTCACTATCCTCTTGCATCACATTTTGAAATTGTAGTCTTTTTTTGGAATATGGTCTCATGGTAGAGTTCATCTTGTCGGTGGCTTTAGAAATGGCTCTTTGTTTCTGATATAAGAAGTGGCCATTATGATTTTTACAGCGTATCTTTTTATTACTCTCTTTCCCCCCTACTTCTTTTCCTCATGGAACCATCCAATAAATCGAAACAGTTTGGTTCCGTCTAAACATTTGACAGAGCCACTACTTATTTTTCAGAAGGAAATTTACCTCTTTGCCCTGGAGGACAATATATTCTCTTACACCAATGAGCAATGCAAGACATCTTAAAAATCCACCTCAAAGAGCGTATTACAGGGTACTACTTAGACTCCATATAAAACGGTTTCATAAAAACCACTAAGTGTTTTGGGATCCGCTGAATATCAAGTGGCAATGTTGAATGGTGCGTTGCGTACGGTTTGGACCTGCGGAGCCAGGGCATTGGGCAGAGGGGGGAATAAGTCGACAGTCCGCATATTGGAGTGGGGCTGCACAGGTGCAGCGCAGGTTTCCAAGCGAACATAGCGAAAAGCTTTTCATCTCAAGGAGGTCAGCCGGCGGCCAGCATCACCACAGCCCTGAAAATTAAATTTGTCGCCGCGGTCTCTCTGAGGCCACCGGCGAGCAAATCCTGTTTCCGAAGCACAGGTCCCGCGCGGTCCCCCTGGAAACCTGACAGAGGTGGTTGTTGGGAGGTGGTGGGGGCTCTGGGGGAGGGTTGGGGGTGGGGGTGCTGTTCATGCTCAGGCTGCATACATAATGTGCCACTTCTCAACCGCTTTGATATTCATGCGGTTGTTTGTAATTACCAGCGCAAATGATTCCGTTATACTTTCATCCGGCCCGTCATGCATAAACAAGCGCGCGCCGTTGAAGAGGGAGGGAGGTATCGCCAGTGCCATTGCCGTTCTTATCACAAGAGCCGCAGGCGGCCCCTCTCATGTCCCCCTGGGGCGCGAGCGTAGCGCCAGGGCTCGCCTCATTTTCGGAATGAGTAGCTTAAGCGGATGGGGCCTTGCAGGTGTGCTCACCCGTGTACATTTGTTGGCATCGTCGGTCAAGTTTTTGGCATACGGTTTCACAACAGTGCGGGGGCACTCACGGGTTCGGCCCAAATTCACCAAATGATTTATTGACTCTTCGGGGAACGATTTATCCCCCATTTTCTTGATGTGGAATTTATTTTGTTCTGCTCTTAAGTGTGATGAGAGTGCAGAGTGCTTTTGCCTTTCAGGAAATGAGTACATGAAATGCTAATTTCAAAACCATAGCAGCAACAGTGGTGACTCAGAGCATGGCATTTGGGGCCTGGCTTGGGTTGTTGCTCATGGGGGGAGAGCTCTCTGGGCTGCTTGTTGTGCGTGGTAAACTCACAGACTTCTGTTCCGCCAAAGGACACAACCTGTGATATTATTTTACATTTACATTTTACATTAATTCATTTGGCAGATGCTCCCCCTTCCCCACCTACAAGCTGAGGGCTCTGTGGACTTAGGCCGAGCTATTGTTGTGGGGATCTTGTTCAGGGTGCGAGTCACAGTTTGGGCAGGGAGAGGTCTGATATTTTTGGGTTCACATCTGATGGAATCTGAATCCTCCTCCCAATAAAATCTGTCATCTGTCTGTCAGACTTCCTTCTCCTAGGGTCCCCCGTTGAGCATTTAATCTCCCAGCAGCTCTTTGACCTCTCTGTTTTACGGCTGCTATTGAAATCTTGCTGAAAGATTTGAGAGGAGCTCCTTCAGGGTATTACAGATAAACATTTGCTCTCTGAAATACGTGGTTTTTGGCATCGTGGTCGGCACTTGTGGAAGTTTTCTCACTGGTTGACCAACATTGACAAATGCCCATCATAACATCTGCGTGCGGCCGGAGAGAATGGCTCATGAGTGGATTTCCTTTCCGTGCGGTGGTATTAATAACGTGATGAACTGCGCGAATGATTCTCTGCCCATGGGCTGCGCTTATTGACAATTTATGGGGAGCGTTCACATTTTTCCAGCGCAGCTGCACTGGTAATGATGCGGTCCGGTTTGCCGTCATTACAAAACGGTTTTGCTGGGCTGGGGGGAAAAAAAGAACCCACAGATGTCCATTTAGAGCACAACCAATCAGGATCGGCAGAATGCTGGCTTCATAGACACTTTGTCATCATAGGTTCTTAGCTCTTACACTCTGTTACAGCAACTCTCAGGCAGTGCGCAGCTGCTTGGAGACAGTCAGTGGCAACCCAGTGCAGTGTGTAAAAC
Source organism: Megalops atlanticus (assembly GCA_019176425.1). NCBI lineage: Eukaryota > Metazoa > Chordata > Actinopteri > Elopiformes > Megalopidae > Megalops > Megalops atlanticus. Next base: position 10,713,233 of record CM032880.1, read on the forward strand.
AACTCAGCATCCAAAGAAGATCAACAGTTCTGGTGGATTGAACAAGACAAAACTTTATTACCTCTGTCTGCTGGGCCATCCATGAGCGGGGCAGCAGTGTAGCATAGTGGTTAAGGAGCAGGACTTGAAACCGAAAGGTTGCCAGTTCAATTCCCCACAGGGGCACTGCTGCTGTGCCTTTGGGCAAGGCACTTAACCCACAATAGCCTTAGTAAATATCCAGTTGTATAAATGGGTAACATTGTAAAAACCTGTAATTGATGTAAGTCGCTCTGGATAAGAGCGTCTGCTAAATGGCAATAATGTAATGTAATGAGTGACAGGCCATCCATGCAGCTAAATCATGTGAAGCTGGCTCATGCAGTAGTAACAGCTAAGAACTATTCATGAACTGTATACTGTTACATACGTAAATAAATACAGACCATATAACCAAATCAGATTTGACTGTGTAGCAATAACCGCAGTATTGTAGAAAACAGCAGATGATATAAGCATTTAGCTTGTAGCAGTGTCCACTGTTAAGTGAAAACTGTGAAAGTTTAAGGGAAAAGACAATTTTATAGCTACAGACTACATAAGAGGTAAGATTAATGTGCATTTGCCATTCCAGGGCTCCAGATTTTTTCCCCTAAAATGTGCAGACAAAACAGGGAATATCAGCATGTTTTTCGAAAACCTCCAGTACTTCCTTGTTAGGTCACATTGCAACGTGTTGTACTCTGTTGACCTTAAAACAGTGCATGCACAAACTCTTCATTCTTAAACTGAGTGGTCGTTGGTTAGAATAACAGGCATGGATGTATCGCATGTCCCCGGGAATTTCAGGACACCAGTTTCTGTTAGCATCCAGCATGAAGTGAATTCACAAGATTCTTCGTCCTTAACTACCCGTTGACAGTCATATGGCTACAGTGAAATGACCCTTAACAAGACAGCAAGGGTCATGGGATTCTTTGAGCTTGCTCCTTCTTCTTGCCTTTATATAGGTTATTTTTTCAGTTTTATTTCACACATATATAAATGCTTAGTTGATTTTTTTTTTTATTACTGTTTATCACTGTTGATTTCTAAAACAAAATTAAATATTAAAAGTAAGAACGCTGGCCTTGAAATAACAAATCCTTAATTTAACATATTTTGAAAGAAAGATAAGAAGAATATTATTGTAAAAACCTGTGTCAGTTCTCTTTATTCTGTTGCCTGACAAAATGTGAGAGAATTGTAAGAAAGGCACTATTGGGCCTGCTCTTTTTTGATCTCATATTGAGAGATGGTTATTATTTTTTATATGACCTCTATAAATAACCTCTAATCTTTCACCATCTCAGGATTGTTTTTGAGATCCATTATACCGAGCATTGATTCTGAAATGGGTGCTCTCAGCCTGAAGAGGAAAGGATGAGGAGCTTTTCCGTGACAGAGTGTGTCATTATAGTGTAAAAGTGCCCTGTATTCATTTGCAGTACATCTTGACTGCCTTTTCAAACCAGCTCAAGGCTCTGCCAGAAGAAGTGTGTATGATATTGAAAGATGCCATTATTCTGTGCTGTGGAACATACACTATGAGTACAACCTTGCCACACAGACCTGGGTGTTGACTGCCTCTCTCTCCCCGACCGCTTTCTGCTGAGAGTTGGTCCAACTGAGAATTCTACCTATGGTTAGAGAAATGACCTGGCGCTAGCAGCAGAAGTCGAGTGCACTCTCTAATAATCTTAAATACGAGACTCGGCCAGCCTTCTCTTGACTAATAAACCCTGTCGCACGGCTTTATCCTGAAGCAGCAGGACTCCTGTGTTAGAGTGACTCTACTAGAAAACCCTGAATTGAAATCATTAATTTACCCGAAGTGGAGCTCGTTAGCGTCTCCACAGGTCTTTGGTGAATAATTAGCGAGGAGTACCTGTACGGCGGCACCGATACAGCCTGGAGAATAATATCTGATCATTTGGCTGGCTTCTCTCTTTCTCTGTCTCTCTCTCTCTGCCGGCAAAGGTAAACGTCAAGAAAGACTGCATCAGCTGCCAGTGTGTACATGGGGCCAGAACATTAAACCCTTGGAACAGGGCTTGAAAGAGCACAGGAAGATAATTCACCTTTCACAGTCCATTAATTTGGAAAATGAGAGGTTCAGCGGGTCCAAATTTTGCCCCTCTCCTCCAGCGAAAATGAACAGGCTATTTATAGAACTGTATTTAAATAGTAAAGCCTTAAAAAAGGCATCCAGTAAGAGATTAGTAGAAGAGGGAAACATGATGGCTGCATGTGGGTGGATTTTCCCAAAAGGGGTAATGGGCTCTTATCTCAATAGCATAGCTGACAGACTGGTTGGTGTTGACATTGATGCTGTTGCCTCACAGAGTAATTCTAGGGTCCTCCAGGTCTGGTAATTGCTGGATTTTTGACGGGAGTGGGAATGTGCACCTAGAAGTTTGTATGTGGTAGCATCTCAGGAACTTAGATACATGACAGTACTTCAATAGATGCTTTGTATGATTGAAAGAATATTGTTTCAAGGTCTACTTTTGCCTTCAGCCTGTCATCACATTATGCTCATGTGGTCCAGTAGTGTTTTGGTCCATTACTTTACATTTTCAGAAAGCACTGGCTGATGGCAAATATTAGCATTATAAATTCAAATATCACAAAATGTGTGAGGAATCAGTGTGGAAGCTCCAATATTTGATGTAATCATAGGATCTATTGTTTGCATTGATTGATTTATTCAATCCATGCTATCAATAGCAAGGAGCAAGAAGGCATGCATTTCTTTTTGTTTAGACATACTCACATCTTCCATTTCCAGCTTTGCTCAGTTTGGATTTATGTCATTTAAGAATGGCGAAAAGCATGGCACAGAATTTCTCCACAATAGGGAATATTTGCTGCAAAAACTTGAGGCGATGGCCTAATAAATGAAACACGATCTTAGAATTAAATATAAATTAAGTAACTCATAAATGGTGAAAACTCTTCCCACTATTCACTCTGTGCTCAGGATTTGTAATGGTGTATTTAATTATAGCATACACACAAATGTAAGAACATGCATCTGTATATCTGTCAATGTTACAAAACGTTTCGTTATCTGTAAACCAAAGTAGAGTGACCAGAGCCTCAGCAAAAACCAGGATGTTTTCAATTGTGCCACTCGGTACATTTAATTTCCTCATTTTGTTCTCCCAGCCACAGGCATGCATTATTTGTATTTGCGGGATGTTGTTTGAACAGAGTGTGCACCTTGGCGGTCTCCGGCGGGATGGCCGCGGGAGCCATTGTTGGGCAGAGTGTGGAGTTTCCTGCGTCTGGGAGCGGAGCTGCCAGGCCTTTGACCCCGAGCGCGGCTTCGTGCTCGCTGGGTGGGGTTCTGCTTCCTGCAGGAAGTCTTCGGGAAGGAGGACTGCCGTTCCCTTCCAACTGTTTACTTCCAACAGAAATGCCGTCTGTCCGAGTCGCGGGTTAAATACCACCAAAAACCTAGGTTTTTTGTAGCTTGTTTAGGTAAGTCTCCTGGGTTTTAAAGCAGTAATTAGAGTTTTGTGCTTATTTTGGGATTATGTTGTTTTGTGCTTATTTCAGCATTATGTTAGGATATTGAATGTATGTCCATACATGGCACCTCCCTCAGGAAGTTATGTTTACACAGAAGAATATAGTATGTCTGCAGTAGACCTATCTACCTTTGCCTACCAATCTGCCTTTTGTATTTGGTTTTGATTATGGAAACTTGAGTGTGTTTTGTGCACACTCAGGGCTGGAAGGACATCTGTTATGATCTCTTCTGTTTGGAGCTGGTTCAGACCAGATGCACTGCTGTGTACTATTGAGAGAGCTACAGTTCTTGCCGTCTTTTTTTGTGTGAGAGCTCCATTGTGGAGGCCAAGGTGTGGCAGTATGACAGTGTAGATGTACATATTATGCTGGAAATAAGCCTTATGTAAATGGTAAGGTGTGCATGCAGTGACTTGTATACATGGTGTCGTTTTACTTGTTTTCCAGTGGGATTGGTGTATTATGAAAGTCGCTATGCTTTAATATCACGCTGCGTGTTGATGCCGTGAAGTGTGTCGTCATTACCAGCTGCGTTCAGAGGTTTTGGTTGCCCCTGTTCTGGACAGGATTCTGGAGTGCGTGAGGTGAAAGCTCAGACCGGACCACGCGTCTCGTGTCGTTCGCCGGCGCTCGCCCTCCCCCTCTGTCCCGTCTCTGCCGGGGCCTTCCCGTCATCCCAGGCCTGCAGCCCCCCGTGAGCTCCGATCCCGCATTCCTGCGCCTGCCGCGGGGGGCAGGTTACCGTGTTTGTGTTGTCGTCTCTGCGTGCGTTAGAGGGGGGCGGATGGTGGGTGGCGGGGGGCGCGTCCCGATGCAGGCCGAACTCTCCAGGCAGAGCCAGGGCAGCCGAGCGCACCGCGGAGACCGTCCCACTCCTCGACCAGCCTCCTCCGACCCCACAGGAAGGAAAAGGGTGATGGGGGTGGGGAGGAGAACAAAAACACAGAAGCCGCTGCGCAGCGAGCCTCAAAACTATCCAGCAAATAGAAGAAACAGCAGACGGAGGCTCTAACTCGCAGTGAAGAGGCAGCGAGAGGTCTACCCGGTTGTTTGGTCTTGCGCCGGATGAACACAGACTTTTTGCTCGGGGCTGGTCTGTTTTCTTGCGACCACACTCCAGTCGAGGACAAGTGCCTGGCATCGAAACAAAGGGGACGTTGCTTGGCAGGGCTTGGGTGGTGAGGGGGGGGGGGGGGTGGGGAGGGGGTTCGGTCCAGGAGACGAGAGACAGGGGCTCCTCCACAGGGGCCTGAGTGTGCTCTGCTGAAAGGTGAGTCTGTTCCTGCTCGGGGCAGTCATGTGGGTAACCAGGAGACACAAAGCTGAGAGAAATATGCAGTGGGAGGGATGTATGCTGCAGAGGGGGTTGGTGTGGGGGGTGTGTGTGTGTGTGTGTGGGGGGTGTGTGTGTGTGTGTGTGTGTGTGTGTGTGTGTGGGGACACATTTTTCCTGACATTCCATTTGATTTTACGAGTACCACCAACTTGCTTGTGTAAGCATGTATATTAGTGCTCCTTTGTGTCACAGCATTTAATTGCTTTAAAGAGATGTGTACTGGTTTTCTTCTCTCTCTCTCTCTCTCACTTCCTTTGAGTTTGCATCTGTATAGGTTAGTTTGTGTAACTTTGCTCTGTTTTGAGGCATCTTTAATGTTTTTAATAATGCTTGGTACGACAGTTTTTGTTACCCTTCTTTCTCTTTCATAAACTAAAAACTATTGCAAAAGTCCTACAAGAACATGAGTTCATAAGAGTGTTCATGAATTAATTGTGTTCCACTGAGGGGGGTGCATTCAAGCTACAGCGCTCTTAAGTCTGAGTTAATTCTGACTTAAAGCAAGTATTTAAGCAGTGCACAGTAATTTGCAGTCATTTCAGTGACCACTGAACTTAAAATGACGTGCGAGTATCAAAAAATAGTAACACATGAAGCCGTTGCTTAGAGTTAAGGAGAAGCCCATTAAATTGAATGTCCCCCGAAGCCCAGTAGAAGTATAAATGATAAAAGGAAGAAAAGGCTGGAGAAGTCCAGGCAAAAAGTCCATTAAGCAGAGGCGTTTGGCATTCTCGTTTTCAGTCTGTTTTAAAAATAGTGAATTTGTTTGCATAATTAGTCATGTAAGCGCAGGCTCCATCCCGCAAGGTCAGGCGAGCTGTTGGTAGGGCTGTGGTGTGGGTAATCCCCCACTTTTCTCTCACTGCTGCATCTGGGTGCATCTTAGCTTTCTTTCCAGTGGCGTTAGGGAGAGTGCCCCTTAGCACTGGGGCCCTGAATCCGTTCTCATTGTCGATACGGCCTCCGCACTGGGTTAATGGCACGGAAAGAGAAGTGCTGGCCTGTGCGTATTTCGAACGGTGTCAGCAGCCCCCAAGCAGAGGTATCCGTGGCCAAAGCCGCTGTTCGTGCCTCCCGCCCTTGCTGGGCCACACACAGGCCAGGTGTCAATCATCCGTAGAATGCTGGGAGGAATTACTCTATGAGTAAGGGGAGGGGTCAGGGTGTGAGAACGCCTCGGCACGATATGGGTGGGGGGCGGGCAGAGTCTTTCCAAGAAGGCTTTTAACATAATTATGATTCCGCCGGGAGATGACGGTGACGTATGGCTGAAACACGCCAAGAGGGGCACGCCCCGTCGGTTAGGTCGCCGCACACCGAGGGAGTGCATTTCATTAAAGCGAAGGAGCGCGTATCGACGGGTCTCCTCCTTCGCCGCGGGGCGTCTTCGGCGAACGTCGTGAAACCGCTTTAACGTGGCGGCCGCTGCATGAGTGACGCAGCGTTTAACCTTTCGGCGACGCTGAGAGAGCGGTCCGTTTTCTGGTCCCGTTTTCCATTTGAAGAAAGGGCTCTGCGCTCAGAGAAAGACGGCAAAGCTTGTGACTCAGTGTTCGCAGGCAGAGAGCTGTGAAAAGTGGCCTGAAAAAAAAAACAGTTTTAATGTGCTGGAAGAAGGGCAGGAATGCTGCCTCCTCAAAAACAATTTATCAGACAAGGAGGAGCAGTGTTGCCTCTAATGTATTCAATTAGCCTGGTATTGAATGGTTCCCATGTGACGCATTCATCTCTGACAGTCTTTTGGCCATAGCAGAATTAGATAAATGAGTCATGTCATTCTACCTGGAGCAGTAAACTATTTTTAGTGCCTGGAGGTTGAAACAATTGCATCCCACTTTCTTGAATCTTTCTTTAGAAGGAACTGGAAGCATAAATAATTTGTCAGTTTATTTAGTGTGTGTGTATGTGTGTTTTATTCACACAGACACACACACACACACACGTGTATACATAATACAAAATAACTATACTTTTGTATGTTTTTGCTGCAGCAGTGTTGGATACTTGTTAGGGCACTGGAAGTTATCCCAGGTGATTTGGTGCTGTTGTACCCTGGAGCATGTCCAAGCTTTAACTGTGAGTATCCCTGGGTTAGGGAGCTGGTGAACACATAATGCCATCAGCAGAGATTGTTTTATGAGCTGGTAAGGCCATTTCCAGCTGGCAGTGGAAAACAGAGTTTGTTGGTCTTTAAAACCGCACCTTTGGCCGCCTGAACGTTATCTGCCATGGAAGCGTTCCTTTGCTGAATTAGTGATGATGTTTGCAGAGAGATTTATGGCCTGATGCACATCTGTTGTTATCTTTCAGGGGTCAGTGCAGCCTTTTTTTGGCCAAGTATAACATTATATTACACTCCGGTTAGGATCCAGTCTTGGTCAGCATTACATTATTTATTCTATAACAGAAACCCTTTTCCAAGGGGACTGAAATGGCCTCCATTTTCAACCTCCATTTATTCAGCTGGATATTTACTAGGCAATTTGTGTCAAGCACCTCACACAAGGGTACAATAGCGGAGGGCTAAGCCGAACCACTCTACCACACTGCCGTTCAGGCATGCTGTTTCTATTCAGAAAATCAATCCAAGTCTTCAGAAACAGGAAACGTGGGGAATGAGAGTGTTTTTGAGCAGTGTGCAGAATCATCTGGGCTGTGTTTCTCGTTTTTTTCCATGCTGATGGCTTTATTCAAACAGTGCCAGAGAGAGCCAGCACTTGCAGTTGCGTTTCTAGGCCAGGACCGCTCTGCTTGCTCCAAGCATATCCCATGATGCAGTCTGTTCGGGCACACTCCTCCGCCCTTCCCCTACAACACGGGATATGAATTTGTAATAATAAAAGTTGCCTTCAGCATGCATTTTTAGTTCCCGAAAACATAAGACGCTGTCAGAGAGCAGTCAGATGATATTATTTCCACCTTTACTCCCCCTTCTCTGCCCAAAAAAACACATCTAATGTTAGCCTCAAAGGGTTTCGCCCATCCTCTCTGGATGATGCAATCTGTCGCTCCTTCGTGTGAAGTGGAAGTTCCCCAGAAGGCGAGACAGAAACTGCAGTGGTGGAGGCTGAGGGTCACTCCTCCATAAACAGCCCCTCACAATTCCCGCAAGCCCGCGAAACATCTGTAAAAATACGTCCCCGCCCCCCCCCCCAAACAGATAATGGAAGTGCATTACAGGCCTGTAATATCATTCTCCCTGAGAGAGAAGTGATCCCGGGAGAGAATGCATCAGGCAGGCAGGAGATTTATTTGCAGAAGGGGGTAGGGGGGCTCGTGTCAGAGCGTGCCCCGTGCCCTGCGCCCACCCGCCTGCTCAGGGTGGTTTATGTTCCTTAGTGGATGTCACAAAGCTGGTTGTGGAGGAGATTTAAGGGGTCCCATGGAAAAAAAACACAGGCCTCTGAAGCTCTCTCTCTCTCCCGGTCTCTTCGCTGGTAGTCACTGGAGGCCGCGTCACGCTGAATGCAGCTGGGTAATGAACTCAGGACGTCACTTCCAGATACTTACTGACTTATGTCTGGCATAGTGCAGGGGTTGGATTAAAGGAGGGCAAAAAAAACTGCATTCACTGCATTCGATTTCAAACTTCTGAATATGGACAGCTGTATTTTCTGTATTTATCTTCAGATTAATAATAAGAGAATCATCTCTGCAAATGTGTTTTTTCACTGCCTCATTTAAGCAAGATCTGAGATGCATCTTTAATGAAAGGGTCGCCACAGGGCTCTCATTATTACACTACAAAGATAGTATTAATCAAGGCCCTGTGGGAAAAGGTTAATGGTCAGACCTATGGTAGAACCTTTAGCACCTCTCTTCTCCACTCCACTGTGGAGTGGTATGAAAGCTTGTCGGTTTTAATGAAAGCGTATTAATTGTTTGCTTACATACCTATGTAAGCACTGACGTATAGTCATATACTTTCACATTTTATATTTGAGGTGTTGGATATTAAGTATTCCTGTTTAATATAATTGTTATGTAATAGGTAAGGCAAGTCTTTATTACAATGACTGAAGTGGAATGGATGGTTAACCCGTTCATGAAAACCAAATGAAATGCACATGCAGATAAGTATGAATATTCTACAAAGCAAAGTGAAATACTTGGCTTATGCAGTTGGAGGTCTTTGCATGCTTAATTAAATTGAGATGCAGCGCAGGTATTCTGTCACAGACCCAAGGCTGGCATTGATGTAACCGTTCAGAGTGCCTAATTTGCGGCTTACAGGACCGCACGGCTCGGGGGGAAAATCTCATCTCGTGTTGTCATTTCACATGACCAGCAGATGCAGGGACTCTAAATGAAGACCTAATGGAGGGAGGGGAAAATGGCCTATCCCTGGCAGGCTTTATCCGAGATGCACCCATTGGCCATGCTAATGAGGTCAGAGGTCGCGTGTGTGAACGCTACCGCTAATTGACACTGTCTGGGCTGTCCAGGCCGTCCCCCCCTCCCCCACCCCCGGTTGGCGCGTGCTCGTCAGTTTGCTTCTGTTGTTTTCCACCCTGTCCTCGCTCGTTGTCCTCCAGAAAACAATTTCCATATTTTTTCAGGTGGTGCCGCCGAAGCCCACAGCGGCAAACTCGTTATTTTTCATTTGTGGGGCTCTCTTTGCAGTTTACTACCTGTGAAATGAAACTGTCACTTCCATGCCGCGGTCGTCACGATTATGCACATTTCAAGTTGGGAACAAATTCATCTTTTTTTCCCCTCCTCTTTGATGTCTCTTTCTTTTTTTCCTTTTTTTGAGCAGGGGCAAGAAAAAAAGAGTAAATAGCTTGAAAATCCCAGTGGACTTTGTCACGGCCCACAACGTAGACCGGTTCGTTAACGCTGGCGGTCATAAGAACAACGGTCTTACATTTTTCATCATTCAGAGTTGAATTTATTGTTGAGTACGCCACCGTGTTTTTTAATGCCAAGTGGTTCCCGGGGCTAAAAGCAGGGTAGAGCTAGGAAAACCTTCCATCAGCATTAATTATTTTACATCACGGCCAATTCGAGAAATCCTTTCAGAGAATATCTTATTATAGACGTTCCATTAATAAATAATTCAGATTGGGATATCATTAATATCTGCTGGGGCAGGCTGAAGTTACATGATGGGCTAAGTTAAGAGCCCTCTGGTTGGCCAGTTGGGTATTTTTGGACGTTGGCCCCACCCCCCCAAGAAAATTAGCTGGCTTCTGCACGAGGGCTGCCTTGTGTTTGCCCAAAGAGGAAGTGAGCCTCTATTCATGATTTCCTCACGGTTTAGCCAGGGCCCTTGGTCATGTGACTCCACTTTGTCTCTGGCTGGGAGCTCCAGCCGCATTTCAGCTCTGACGTTCCTGCTGCAGACGCTGAAACTTTTATTTTGTTTCCACCACTTGTTTTTTTTTTTCCACTGTACAACACTATGCAGCTAATCAAGGAGAGAGGAATGCGGTGAGTCCTTTAAAGACCTTGTCTTTGTGTTGTGTGGAATATCCTGAACAGCGAGCTGTACAGACAGCCAATGCAACACACTGACAGGCAAGAGTTCGGTGTTAGAAGGTTGCGCTCAATGTCATTGACTCTTTTTATGTTTGATCAGTCATTTTTCACATTGTTCATCCATTGCAACTTTTCCTTGATGATTTCATTTTATTAAATTGAATCGCAAACTTCATATTGTTTGTGTTACCCTTGTAATTTGTGGCTAATGATCGCAGTTGTATTTGCTGATCAGATTTTGAATGCTGATATGTAGTGTGTGGAGGGTTGGCCCGGCCTGCTTAACTGTATGAGTCAGATGCACTCCACCTTGTCCAGCTTGTTCCCAGTGGCAGGTAGGAACTTGATTTAAGCCCGCATGCGGAGGATAACGGCGCAGTAAGTCCCAGATCTGTATGACAGGGATGGCTGAAAGGCATCCAAGCGAGAGATCTCGACTGCACGCCCCAGCGGGAAGCTTTCGGTGCACCACATGTTGAGTCTCTCTGGCTGGGTTTCCCTCTTCCAGCACGCGGCCAGCGTGGCTGTCCCCAGTGCACGTGTGTGTGTGTGTGTGTGTGTGTGTGTGTGTGTGTGTGTGTGCGCGTATGTGCGTGTGTTCGTGTGTGTGTGTGTGTGTGTGTGTGTGTGCATGTGTAGTACTATCTGTGTGTGTGTGTGTGTGTGTGTGTGTGTGTGCATGTGTAGTGTGCTATCTGTGTGTGCATGCATGTGTAGTACTATCTGTGTGTGCGCGCGCATAGCGTGTGCGCTCGTGTGTGTGTGTGTGTGTGCGCGTGTGTGGTATCCATGTGAGTGCCTGCACACACATGCCCATCTGTGCAGGCTAGATTTGGGTCGGCCTGCTCGAGCGCACCGGCTGCCCCTTTGCTGCACAGGGCAGGCTTTGGCTTCATGTGTGTGCATCAGAGCCAAGCCACCAAGTGTGCATATGGGTGGGTGTGTGTTTTTGTCAAGTGTGGATGCAGGTATGTCTGTATGCATGCCTGATGTATGGCATTTGCATAGGTCTGCACCAGGCGCATGTACATGTATGAATAGGTGTGTGTGTGATTGTATTGTGTGGTGTGTGTGTGTGTGTGTGTGTGTGTACTATCCGTGTGTGTGTGTATGTGGGGTATCCATGCGTGCGTGCGTGTGTGTGTGTGTATGTGGGGTATCTGTCTTTGTGTGTGTGTGTGTTTGTGTGTGTGTGTGTGGGTGGGTGGGTGTGTGTGTGTGTGTGTTTGTGTGTGGGGTATCCGTCTGTGTGTGTGTGTGGGGTATCTGTGTGTGGGGTATCTGTGTGTGGGGTATCCGTGTGTGTGGTATCCGTGTGTGTGTGTGTGTGTTACTCTCCGTGTGTGGCTGCTCTGACCCCGCTCCCTTGTCCCCTCAGCTCCACCTGGCAGCCCTGGCATCGCTGAAGGGGGACGTGGTTGAGCTGAACAAGCGCCTGCTGCAGAGCGAGAGGGAGCGGGACCTGCTGGAGAAGAGGCTGGCCAAGGCGCAGGTGAGATGGCCCTCACTTTAAACCACGCCCCCCAGGACCGCTCGGCATCCTGGGAACTTCCACTTAATCAGCTGTTCCTGAAATTGCTTACCTGTGACTCCCATGCATTCAAGAACTGTCCTGATCACGTGTGGTCATCACCAGTGTGTTGTTAATGATGATTTCTGTAGCTAGACAGCAGGAGATTCCTAGCTAATTTTTACTTGCATGTGCGTCTTTTCAGATGACCTTTATTTCAAAACTGAAAGTCTGTGCATCAAAAACCAACTGCAAATTGCTGTTTGTTTTACTTGACATGAACATGAGAGTAATTTTGAACTTTTATGAATTGCTTGATTGTCATGCTAATATAGCATTTTGAGGTAAAGGAAGCTCAACACGCATTAGATTCACAAGCCTGTTCTGAACACGCATGTCAGATTTGAGAATATCAGTGGGAGTGTGCTTATGGCAAAGTAGTATGTAGTAGTCATAGGCATGGGACTCAAGTGGAAACTTGGCTCGTCAGAAAACCTTGACTTTGGAGGGGGTTGGGGGGGTTAGTTCTTTGTATAAAAATTTAAAATGCATTAAAATGCATTTCTTGCCTCTCAGCGGGTCATGGAACTTGTCTGGCTTTTTGGCCCTGTGACTTTATTTTCCTTTCTTCCCAGAACCTAAGATTAGTTTGTCTTTTTTTTTTTAACACCAATGAGTTATTAGCCTCTTCTGCTGTCAGATGGGGTTTATTTGAGGTTACTGAAATAATTTGAACGTTAATGACACAAAGCCTTAGTTTTAATAAGATAATGCAAGTCTTTGTTCAGTTGGCGCATGTCCCAGTAATCAATTACATAACTTTTCAAACACACCCCTCTTGTAAAGCATGTGCCTTTATCACATAAAAAATTCTTTGTCTTGGCCCTTTTCCATGGAGGAAACTTTGTACTTGTATTTGAGAAATATTATTAAATAATAGATTTTTGACATTTTTCAGTTGACTTCAAAGGACGTGGCCTCCCCATGTGCAAACTGTTCTCTCGGTAGGGGTTACTCTAAGGTGTTGTAAAGAGCTGTCCAGTGCTCATCAGAAATTTTTAGCACTTTTGTGTTTTAAGATGCTCTCAGTCATTTACACTGGCACATGGATGTAGTGCTAATGAAGCCCTCCTACTGGGGATCCTTCCAAAAGCTGAGGCCCTCTTAATGAGTGCTGCCATATGCTATCAGTCCTGGGACGGGGGGACATGTTTGACCAGAGGGGCTGGACTCTTCATTACAGCATCAGCGCCTGGCAGCCGTGCTTTTAATCACTCTGATGGATTTTCCCTGTCCGCCAAAAAAAAAGAGCGCCTCACATTTTTATCCGAGGGCACCGACAGGGGAACAGGAAGGAACATATTTAACGCCACTCCTGTCGTGCAGCTGAATATTCATCTGCGAAACGTGGCGCTGCTCTGAAGTGTTATTTCCTGCCGTCTGTGATCCGTTATCGTCTGGATAACTTTGGATCCGCAGCGACCTTGATTTGGACAGAGAGGACGCTGTGTTCCTCTCTGTCCAAAGAGGGAGGGGGGACATTTTCACATAGCAGTCCTCGCCAGTCCGGCACCCACAGCCTGACTGCTCCGAATAAAAAAGGCAAGATTGATCTGTGGAATATTTGGCATGAACAAGCCTGTCCCATATGTCATGCGTAATGGGAATCGTCAGTATCCATGCCAACCGTGTGGAAAGTATCGGCTTTGTAGCAAGGTGGCTCCTGCCTCTGTGACGCTAGATTGGGCACAGCTGCAACTGTGTGTGTGTGTGTGTGTGTGTGTGTGTGTGTGTGTGTGTGTGTGTGTGTGTGTGTGTGTGTGTGTGTGTGTGTGTGTGAGATGGGGGGGATGTCTGTGTGTGTGTCTGTGTGCCCTGGCTGGTGGCGCACACTGAAATCTGTACCATGCTCCTTGACAGCTCGTGAGATAGGCATTATACATGCATGAAGCAAACTGCTAGGGCTCGCTCCACACTTCCTTCATGTTGGTTGAAGAGAGAAGACTTTGGAAACCACGTTCCCTCAAGCCACGTTGCGGTCTTTCGCGCGATTCCAAGTGACAACAGCGGCGCAGCTCTAAGAGCGCATGTAATTGTTTATTTTTGCTTACAGTCCCTTAATATTAATTAAAACCTCCACCCCCAGGCAGCGCTGGCATGGGGCATCTTGCTGGTGGTAATTGACAATCTGAGGAGCAACTTGAAAGAAATCCCCATCCAGCTGGACTACCCAGAATCCATTTCAGGGCTCAGTGCCACTTCATTCCAGTTGCATGGCCATTAACTGTTGGGATGAAAGTAATTGCCCAGGCAACTATTATAGAGGCCAGCAACTGAGTTCATTAGGGTTGAGGAGGTTATAAGCAAGACTGGCTTTTAACTCCATTCAGGATGCAAACGCGGCAGTTGGGGCCAGCAGATCATATACATGAAACGTTATACGCGCCGCCATTAATGCGCTTGTCTGTGACCCTTGACCTTGTCAGGAGGCTAAACGCCAAACTGGCTCATAAATCTGTTGCACACTTGCATTGCTGTGCATTCTAGCCTACTAGAAAAGACCTTTCCTAGAAAATGAGGCATTCCAGCCAGGCTGTCCATCTACAACAAACATGCTGCTTTATGCAAAAATGTCAGTGCCTTGGGGTTTTAACAGGGTAGGTAGTTGAAACAATAAAGTGGAAAAGTCACAGTCTTTAACTCCAAACATACAGTATGTCATATTTGAACCTCACCTGCCTGTAAGTAAATCAGGTGTGCAAACGTCCCCTGTAAATCAATCTTTTAAATATCTTTGTTTCCATACTATCATTAATTTGTCAGAGTGGCATAGGATTTCTACTTCATGGGAATGTGATGGACATGTTAAATACTGGAGTTTTCCTAAACAGCTTAGTACTAATTGCTGGATCCTGGCAGCCCCGCCTTTGACACCATGTTAAGCCAGTCAGCCTTTCTAATCACCACTCACAGGCTTTTTGCTCCAGCCCCCTTGACTCCGCGTAGAGCAACAGGTTTGTGTTTTTTATTTCCTTCATCCCCCGAGAGGGTGCAACAACGCACTCACGTCACAGGGCAAAAGCACCGTGTGTCGGATGGGAGTATTTACGAGCAGCATGTACACTTCCTGTGACTCTGACCTTTGTTGTCTGGAATACTTTAGCTGAGAGGAGGAGGGGCGCAATGCCCCAGGCAGTCTGGCATGAATGGGAGCCCGCGTGAGTCATAGGGCACGGCTGACCTCACGGTCAGCAGCGGTGACGCTCTGCCCACCTGTGTGGAATGCAGTCTTCGAGGGGGCAGACGGGCTGCGTGCCCATACGGCCCCTCCCCCCCCCTGCGCCACTGCAGCAGAAACAGGCGAGCAATCCCATCATCCCCATTGTGCAAGAGAGTGGGGACAAAGCTTCTGTTGTTCGGATCCTGACCGCACGGCACTGTCTCCTGCTTGAACACGCGCCATCTGAATTTACCATCACCTGATCTCTCTGAACCCAAAAAAAAATGAGGACAGAGAGAAAGTGTACAGTGGGTTTATTTATTTTGAACTGTGTTTGAACACAGGATGTTCAGGATACGGGTTTATCCTTCATTAGAATAACAGGAGGCCTCCATTTTCTATTCAGCTGAGCCGTGACCCGATTTCTCCCTTTTTTGGGGGGGAGAGGGGAGGTAAATGAAAGGTGACGTTAAAGGCTCCATGAATGAGGCCCATTGTTTCTTGTTCCGTCCCGTCTTGTTCCGGATGGAGGGGGGAAAACCCGCCGGTCGCTTGCTCACTTGGGCTCTCGCACGATATTTGCACGCAATTATCGAACGGTGTCGGGCCTGCCCCCGGTATGCCGTTGTCTCATTTTCACATCGAACCTCCCGCTCAGCGCACTGGCAGGCATACCGACCGCACAAGGTCATTCCAGGAAGCGCTTTTTTTTTTTTTCTTCTTCTTCCTTTCTTCAAATGTTCCCCGAAACACCCACAGTGCACTGCAGGGAAAGTCGATACCAAAGGTTCCAATACATGTGCCTGTGGAGGCACCCCCACCCAGCCGGAGGTCTGCTGGAGATAATCGCGCACAGCCCCTGCCGGCTCCTGTTACACAGCTGTTTGGAAGGGTGTTTCAGAAATGTCCAGACAACCAGGACGGCGTCTTTATAACACTGAAAGTTGTATCCCTAGGTTGTTTACTCCGTCCTCACTAAATCAACGCCTGTGTGAGAGATGTAGATTTGACTTCCCTGAAATGGCCAGAGGGTTGCTTTTCCTCTCCTTGAAACACACTGAATGAAGCAGAAGGCTTAGTTGTAGTTGTATTGTTTTACTCAGTGCCGTTTTGGTAGTTGTTGCAAGTTTAGTTGCTCTTATGACTGCCTCCTACAAGTAAAATATAATTGAAAGGCCAGCAGTGAATATTGATCAGATATCAGTCTTAGAGATCGCTGTTCAGTTTAAGCACAGTCTACTTTGTCCTTAACTTCAAGCAAAGAAATTTGTGCAAATTATATTCCTATTTCTTTGACTTCTTTCAACAGAAGGGAACTTATGGAGAACTTGGCCTAATGTTGAAATTTATAGCTCAAAGTTTGAGATGAAACTTTGTTTCATAGAATAGAGACCTGGATTCAATCAAATCACTTAATCAAATATTTACATCAACCGACATAAATAGGCTTATTCACATTTTAGTGGACAAAAATGCAGATTCCAAGACAAACCACAAATTGCTCTCATGAATTGATTTATAATTTGCGACTAGGGGCTGGGAAGCATGTTTTGATTTAATCCTGCCTTTAGTTCCAGAATGAAACAAAATACATTAATGGAAAAGTATTTCATGTTTGATTCATTGTGAAATTCTGAGTTCCATATGGTATACTCAAGGCATGTGCGATGTGGAGGGTAATGTCCTTTGATTTATTTCACTGTTGTTGTTTTTTTTTTTTTGTTTCTTGTTTTTTTGTGTGTGTGATCGATCCTCTTGCTAAATTAATTCAAAGTGCACTGTAATTCAATAGCAGCAAATTGCTGTAACTAATGCAGTCATTAATCTGAGCCAAAGTCTGCGAGTTGCATCCGTGAGGCTCCTCCGTCTCTGCGGCGACTCGCTGATCCCCAGCCCGGCTTCTGCAGAGATTCCAGGCGCAGGCGGCAGTTTGAAACACTGAAAGAAAGGGGCTCCGCAGGCCCCTCTGTCCTGTAACGGCGTTGTTGCGTGTAATGAGTGTTTGAGCACAGCAAATGAGGTAAATGTAGCTCAGTGATATTTCTGGGGTGAAGTTTGAGCCACTGTGGGTTCAGTGTCCGAACTTGAGAGATCCTAGTTTGCTGTTACGATCAATGCTGTGATGGATTTGAGCTGCTGAACATTTGTGTAATTTGGCTGGACAGAAGGAGCTGGAATGTAGAGATCAAAAGATCAAAGATGAAAGCTTGGGGACACATCAGACTTTTGCAGCAGCTTAAGCTCAGTTTTACATGCTTTGAGATGCTACAAACCTGTGGCGTTTAAGGTTGTACAGATCAGGTTTAAGGTTGGTCACCCTCTGACAGTACTTTATGTCATTGTGGCAATGTTTCTCCAAAATGGTGCTGAAGTGGTACCAAATTTCAGTGATGGCATCAATGTTTGAGGATCTGTGCAGCTAATTGCCTAACCTTATTGAATGCACTTTTGTGAGTTGCTCTGAGTGTCTGCTGAATGACTTAATGTAAATGTTAACATGTCATAATGTGTACTGACAGCCAGAACCTAACAGGATTGTAGCATAGAGATATTGTCAGGTAACTATGGAATGAAGCATAGTACCCTTGGAAGCCATTGGCAGGTACAGCAACACTTTGATCAGTCATTACCGCCATTTGGCTCACATGAGTATACCTGATGGTGCAGTCTGCTGTGCATAATGTGTGTGTGTGTGTGTGTGTGTGTGTGTGTGAGAGAGAGAGAGAGAGAGATTGTTGTGCATTTGTGTGTGATTGTTGAGCAGTCAATTTGTATGTGTTGTGTATCTGCAATGTGAGCAGTCAGAGTGTGTATGTGTGTGTGTGTGCTGTGTGTCTGTGCTGTGTGTCTGCAGTGCCAGCAGCCCCGCTGTATTTGCGTGCGTGTGCGTGTGCGTGTGCGTGTGCGTGTGTGTGTGTGTGTGTGTGTGTGTGTGTTTATACTGTGTGCCTGCAGTGCCAGCAGCCCCGCTGTATTTGCGCGTGTGTGTGTGTGTGTGTGTGAGCAGTGTGTGTGTGTGTGTGTGTGTGTGTGTGTGTGTGTGTGTGTGTGTGTGTGTGTGTGTGTTTATACTGTGTGTCTGCAGTGCTAGCAGCCCCGCTGTATTTGCGAGTGTGTGTGTGTGTGTGTGTGTGTGTGTGTGTGTGTGTGTGTGTGTGTTTATACTGTGTGCCTGCAGTGCCAGCAGCCCCGTTGTATTTGCGAGTGTGTGTGTGTGCTCTGTCCCCGCAGTGCGAGCAGTCCCACCTGATGCGCGAGCATGAGGAGGTGCAGGAGCGGACCACGCTGCGGTACGAGGAGAGGATCACGGAGCTGCACAGCATCATCGCCGAGCTCAACAAGAAGATAGACCTGCTGCAGGGCACCACCATCAGGTCTGTCCCGGCCGCGGGAGACAGCTGGGAGAGCCGTGGGGCAGAGGCGAGGGGCCTGTCTGTGTCTCCGCGCCTGTGGGCAAGATCTGTGTCCAGTTCATTACCTGGAGAGAGATTTTTTCCCCCCCCCCTTCCAATAGCATTTTTGGACAGAAATCGCACCATATGTGGTGACTGTACTGGTGCTAATTATAGTACAGCTCACTCTGCACTGATGAAAGTACGGGTGATTGAATAAAATGCTTGTTATAGCCAAAGTCGTAGGGACAAAACAATAAACACAAATAAATTATCCACTTAAAAGAATCGATGGCTTTCAAGAACCTCAGCACGTTGGCAAAATTGGATTCCTCTTAGGGTGCAGCAGTAATAATAGCATATTATAAAAAAGCACACAATAACAATGAGATTAATTTTGATGAGCTTTTGTCAAAACCAGTTTTGGAGTCATCTCTGCTGCAGTATTTTTTTTTTCTAGTTATTTTAGATACAAGAAGCTTAAGAGCTTAGTTTTGGCAGACATTTGGCAAATTTGCAAACGGGCGCCCAGGAAAGGGCACACAGCGGAGTTTCTCCTGTTGAGGATCCGGTCTAAAGAGGGGTCATTAATGCAGCCGGGAGGGAGGTGGTGCAGACTGTGTGTTTATTAAAACGGCGTCAGCATTGCCTCTCAGCAGGGGCCCGGCAGGTCGCTGTGCACGTTGCTATCTCTAGCTTTTAATTAGTAGCTCCCAAGCAGAGGGGCATCATGCATGCTAAACAGCACTCTGTGGTAAGGAACACGTGTCAACGATATGATGTATTCCTGTTTTTTTTTTTTTCGCGCCTGGCCGGGTCAGCGCTGAAACCGGAGGTAGCAGGGGGGGCCGAGTTAATACTCTACCCTGTCCCGCATCACGCCCTGGCTCCTGTTTATGCCGGTGTGATTTATGGCTAGGGTAACAAATTCAAGGAATGGCATTCATAACTTGGGAGGGAGCGTAATAATTTCTCCCCTTTTTCAATTACAAATATTGACTTTGGATTTCTCGCACCGGGATAAGGGGCAGTGGGCTCTGATTTATGTGCTCCCTTAAAAGGCGGCAGTACGCGGCTGTGTCGTCCGCACAGAAAAAAAAAACCCGAGGAGCTGCTCCCCCTCCCCTCCTCCCTGGGGTCTTTGCATGAGTGAGATATTTAAATGAAGGGACCCGGAATGAGTGAGCCTGGAGTTAATTGTTTACCAAGAAATAAAAACGGTCGATAAGAAAGGGGTCCTAAGTGCCCCGGCGTCGCAATTTGTTTTGCATGTCAAAGTGCTTTCTCCACAGACGTCTGACACGCCAATGAGCACCGAAAATTGCTCTTTTGACAGACGCGCGCTGCTTTGATTGCCAAGTACCTTAAAAAAAAAATTCCTAATTATTGTTAACTCATGCGTGGCAACCAAAAATGTGCCTACCTCTTCATAGAATTTTAAACTGATGTTTCAGAGGGTTTATTATGTGGTATCCAAAATTTTATGAAGTGTGCTTTTTTTCTATTTAATTTCTGGCACCTCATCACTTTTTTATTGTGTAAGTGTCTGTGTGTGTCTTGTTTACAGCCAAGAGGGAGGGAACAGCAGCTTCAGTGAGAGTAACTTTGAATGAGAATAGATGGCAGCAGATGAATTTGTTCAATAAATTGAAGCTTGGGTTTTTAAAGCGCTGTAATTACTTTGTAGAGTACAACATCAAGGGCTGTCAGCTGATTACAGTGATTTATGTATTTCTACTTGATTTGTTCATTGGCATTAGGTGATTAATATACCAATTAATCCGTTCATATTGGATAGTGCTGCAGCAATTCAAAACCTTATACTGTATTGTGCCTTGAGGCATAATTTTAATATCTTAACTGCCGTACTGTATTGGATGGTTGTCAGATCCAGTGTAATCATAGATTGTTCTGTTGAACGGGTACTGGATTTGATGTGAAATAACTTATGCTTGTTAATAGTTACACCTAAATCCTCTGTAGATCTTTTAGAGCGCTGTGTTGTGACCTTTGACCTTTGACCTTTGTTCCTGTCGCCTGTTCCTCAGAGAGGAGGATGAGTTCTCCGAGCTTCGCTCCGAGCTCAGCCACAGTCAGCAGGAAGCCAACGAGGACGGGCGCAGCGTGGACCAGGACCAGAACTCTGTATCGATGCCTGAGAACCAGTCCACAATGGTCACCGCAGACATGGGTGAGACAGGGGCCCACTGAGTTTCATCACCACCTGCACATCGCCTCAAAAGCATGCAGTCCGTACATTACATTACTGGCATTTAGCGGACGCTCTTATCCAGAGCACCTTTCATCAGTTACAATTTTTTTACAATGATATTCACTCATACAGCCGGATGTTTACCGAGGCAATTGTGGGTTAAGTACCTCGCCCAAGGGTACAACAGCAGTGCCCCAGTGGGGAATAGAACCGGCAACCTTTCAGTTACAAGTCCTGCTGCTTACCACTATGCTACACTGCCGCCCACAAGCAAGACAGGGAGGGAGAGATTAGCTGCTGAAAAGGCAGCAGACACAATTACATCTGCATTCCACTGGCCATATTAAGAGGCTGTGAGGGTGGGCTGTTTGTTTACATGCAAGTTCTATCCGAATAGCAGTGTCACAGCGGACAATGGTGTTGTTCATAGAAACTTCAAGTAAACTATTCAAACTGCTCTTCGCCCTGTGGAGTATTTGGAACTCTTTCCTGTGCCTGCACTGCAGAATTGCTAACAGAGTGAAAAGGTGGCTTATCTTTTTTTCATTATCTGTTAATATCTTTTTCATCTGCAGCCCCGCTCAGTAGTCCGGGATCCTTTCTGCTCAAACAGCATTCTTCCTACACAAAGGGAGTCAGCTTAGACTGGGAACAGGAATTGTGCTCACAGCAGTGAGCAGAGTTCTTTAATTACCACATCCGCTCACATTCTTAATTGCATTTGCATTTACATTGTTTGGAAAATACATTTTCTTTTTTTCCCCCAAACGTGAGAAGAGGAGCTCTTTAAAAATCTGCCACAAAAATTTGCATTTCAATATGCTGTGATAAGGCTTAGGAGCTCAGAAAATCAATGACCTTATTGAATGTAGCATCAATTAATTGACTACAGACCTTTAAGTATCTGTTGAATCAGAACACAGGCCATTTTGAATTCTTAAAGGTCATTATCAAGATTTTGGAAAAAAGACACATCAGCCATCAGCCAATTCACATCCCTATGAGTCTCTGTAACGCAGCTGTCATAGGTGTGTGACCTTGGCAGAGGTCAGGGGTTAGAGGTCGCAGCCCTAGCAAGAAAAGATGCAAGTGGCTTATAGCCTCTGAGCCTCTTGGCTACTAACGCTGACTTTTGTCTGCTGACTTACACTGACTTTAGCTGTTGTTGATTGCTTATAGGAAATTGAACCTGAGCACAGAAATTTCGATACATGCAATTGCACCCAATTACTCTGATAAAACTTTTTAATCAGAGAAGCGAACCCCTTGGAGATCGTGGTTAGACATTAATAGTCACCTTCCCAGCTGTGAAATGAGATGTGCGTTTAATGGGGTTTCCATGCCGTTGCGTTCGAACATCCAGCAGTTCATTAAAGCCCCACTCCTCCCTTACCTTCGACAGATAACTGCAGTGACCTGAACTCGGAGCTGCAGCGGGTCCTGACGGGGCTGGAGAGCGTGGTGTGCGGCCGCAAGAAGAGCACCTGCAGCCTGTCCGTCGCCGAGGTCGACCGCCACATCGAGCAGCTGACCACCGCCAGCGAGCACTGCGACCTGGCCATCAAGGTCCGACGCCGCCGCTCGTCCAGCTCGAGTGGAGACGCTTTCTGCTCTTTTGTGCTGGAAGTCGCTCTGGATAAGAGCGTCTGCTGAATGAATGTAATGTAACGAAATGTAATGTCAAAATTACGACTGCCTTCACTGTCCCCACCCGCTCCCTCCTCCCACCGTACGATTCAGTATTGAGGCAGTGTAAGCCACGCCCACTCACTGCATCTTCCTCCATTTCTCGAGGCACCTCGCCACGCCCTCTCCACGCTCCTCCGTGCAGCGAATGCACTAAGTTGCTCACGGCAAGCTATAAGTCAGATCAGCCCGGGCCGGCTGAAATATGTGAGATGCGCGCGTCGGAGACGGATTAAAGATTGTGCCGTCTGACCGTGTCGACGCCGCTGTCATAATGGGGCCCTTGCTCTGCCGGTGATGGAAATCTCATCTGTCTGCCGCGCTGCAGCCAGGCGGGCGGCCTGGCACGTCCGTCACAGCGGCGGGCGGGAGAGCAGCTCAATATCCCCCTTTCTGAAAGACAAACACTTGATACACGGGGGGGAAGGGCGATTGCTCATCGCCTCACAAGTAATTGTCTCGCAGAAGACCGTGAGCAGATGACTCCTGAGCAATTTTAAATCCGAAGCGTGTGTGTGTGTGTGTGTGTGTGTGTGTGCTCTGCTGACTGCACTGAGAAGAATGAAACCAAAGTTCAAGAGGAAAAAGAATGAAAAAAGCCCATTACTTCATGCTGCTGAATAATTTTAATGCATTAAGCACTTACCTGTGTACCTCTTATAGAAATGCTAAAAAGGACAGCACAGCCTCCGTGCTGATTCTGCTGAATTCACTCTTTCCTCGGTTCCCCCTCACTCTCCCT
This sequence comes from Megalops atlanticus, assembly GCA_019176425.1. Taxonomy (NCBI): domain Eukaryota; kingdom Metazoa; phylum Chordata; class Actinopteri; order Elopiformes; family Megalopidae; genus Megalops; species Megalops atlanticus. Next base: position 10,736,367 of record CM032880.1, read on the forward strand.
GCTTTACTTGGTTATTCCCCTGTGGATGTGGGCAGGCCTAATCAATGACAGGGGGCAGACCTTGCTTCTGGGCAAAGAAGGGGGCAAGCGTTGCTGCCTTTTTTGTTAATATTTGAATCTTTTGCAACTGGGATCATCTCCCAGGCTGTGCTTAATCCTAATCCAATTAACGTTTTGTGGTGAGGAAATGAGGGTCCCAGCACCTCTGAGGAGCAGATTATTGAGGAGCAAGTCGGCTGCAAAGCAGTGCTGATCCCCTAAAAAAAACCAAGACGGCAGAGGGAGGCATTTTAACCCATGCGTGAAGAGGAGAGGCATTCTTATTATTAGACATTCATATGGCTGTCATTCACAGCCAAAGCAATTCCTATATTCTGTGGCACATCCGAACATGGCAACCTATAAAAAAGTGAAGAATACAGCATCTGAAGTCTGATATCCCGGACGAGCCCCCACCACACCTGGTCTGCTGTGTGGAGTTTCTGTGGAGACTGTTATCTATTTTGGGGAGGAAAGTACGGTTTCCAGGCTAACTGGCTCACTTGTCAAGATAAGCGCATTTCAACAATTCTTGTGGGAGAGCTTTCCATTGCTGTGAGGGGATACTTATCAATTCAATTTGCGTTTAAATTGGAGATCACTGGTGGTTGATCTTCAGCAAAGGCCACAGACTTTGATTTTCTTTTTTCCCCTTAAATAGGTGTTTAAGCAGTGTCAATTTTTTATCCAGAGTGTCCAGGCATTAGGAGAGATGGATGTAGATAATAAAGACCCTAAGTCTTGGGGGGGATATATACCAGCCTATGGGCTGTGTTCAAGCTCACTAAAATCCAATGGATTATGTTTCCGAACAGATAGGGTTTTAAAATGGCTTCCCGAAGGACCTATTGCTTAGCCTGATCGTACCCAAATTGACATGTTTTGCAGAAAAGATGGGGATTTTGCATGATTAGCAATTCATTAAATTCAGTCTCGGAAAACTGACACACTTATATCCCTGATCAAAAGGCCTTGTCTTAAATGCGTTAATCACTGTTATAATCGTACCTTTCTCAGACAGAGGGATGTGGGCAAGTGGCCACAGGGGAATGAAAAGAGATCAAAAGGCGATAAAGATAGACGGCGGACCTCTCGGTGTCGCCAAATCTGTTCCTGTGGCACCAATAAAATTTGGAATTTTCATGACGGTCTCAGACGGGTCATGAAATGAGTACTCCAGCACTCTGCACTCCAGAAACATGGCTACCATCTTACATTACACTACATTATTATCATTTAGCAGACACTGTTATCCAGAGTGACTTACATAGACTACAGTTTTTACATGTAATGCATTTATACAGCTGAATATTTACTGAGGCAATTATGGGTTGAGTACCTTGCCCAAGGATACACCAGCAGTGCCCTAGCAGGGAATCAAACCTGCAACCTTTTGGTTACAATTCCTGCTGCTTACCACTATGCTACACTGCTGCTTTATCATTCCTGCCAGTGTTGTCTACTCTGTGGCCAGTCTTACCCCTCTTCCCACACTGTTGTCCGTGGTGTTGTTTGGAGTCTTACCCCCTGGTTCCCGCCCTGTCCTCCGCAGACCGTGGAGGAGATCGAGGGTGCCCTGGGCCGGGACTTCTACCCCAGCCTGTCGGAGGAGCGCCTGCGCTGGGAGAAGGAGCTGGCGGGGCTGAGGGAAGAGAACGAGAGCCTGACCGCCATGCTGTGCAGCAAGGAGGAGGACCTGAACCGCACCAAGGCCACCATGAACGCCATCCGCGAGGAGCGCGACCGCCTGCGGCGACGGGTGAGCCCGACCGCACCCACGCCGCCCTTTACCCCGCCTTTTACCCCGCCCCCCTGCGGGAGCACAGCCCGGCGCTGCCACGGTACCTGCCGGCTCCCGTTTCAGTCAGGCTCTTAACCACCCGACTCGACTCATCATCGCCTTGATCAAAAATAAATCACCCTTCCTCTCTGTTTTCTGAAGATTTTAGGTGTATAAAAGGGAGTGGTGAAACCTGTTGGACTGCAGCCCTCCTGGATTAGAGCTGAGAAGGTGTAGGCCTAGCCTCCCTAATGTCCCTATTTTATGTGTGTCGCTTTCAGCAATTACAGTAATTTCAGCTCAGTGAGGGAAAGGGGTCTGTTGTGGACCAGGGCTATTCAATGAAACTGAACACAACTTATCACGCTGCTTTCTTCCTCAGCCCAGTTCTTAATAATCCAGTGGCATCGGTTCATTGGTCCAGCTGACCATGTGACTTAGAGAAGGCGGTAAAACATGCACCATCAAGGTTTCTCCAGGAACCGACCCAACCAGCCCGGGCCAAGACCAAATCAAAAAGACCACAGAGCAAGATCGGGCTGTAATTAGTACTTCACAGGGATGTCAGACTTTGAGTTTGTAGTCAGCAGGTTCAAATATAGACATGTGCTTTGGTGTGTCACTCCACCACTGACAGATCCGTATGGGATTCATAATTGCAAGGGGTTTATTTCAGCTACCAGAACAAACACCACCATTCCTGCCGTTTGTATGTACAGGCTGCAAGAATGTCCTCTGGATTCTTTTTGGAATTGAATTCTGTCGTTAGCGTAAAATAAGCTCAACTGGACCAAATCAATACGTCTGCCACTTTTAGACACATAATCAAATCTTGTGTTCTGCATAGGCTCTCAGAAGCTGGTTAGTGCCATAATAGAATTAGAGTTCAGTGTTAGACTGCGGGCCCTGCTGCTGACTGGCCTTTAGGATGTTGAGGACGTCTGCAGAGAAAAGTTTGGTCACCCCCGGAAGTCTTTCTGCTTTGCTCCACCACTAGTTTCCATTAATGAAGTCTTGCTGTTTGCAGACTAATTTACCCAGTCAAGTGTTCCTCCCCTAAAGGGAACCACAGGTCGTTCTTTGAAAAGGAAAAAAAAATTCAAGGAAAGTAACTGCTTGGCCATAACCCAGTATCTGTTAATCAGCTTTGTTCAGGATATCGATTTGAAGTGTGCATGGTACATCCAATTAAACTGTAGGATTTTTCCTAGGTTTGATTTTCAAAGACTTGAAGCCTTTTTTCCCAGAAACTGTCAGAATGAGCTCAAGTTCCAGATTTATCTTTTTTGACAGTAAGGTGATTGAATCCTTTGTAGACAAGACAGGCCAGTAAAACTGTCTGAAGCTGGTTGTCACTTGTCCTTTGATGTCAAAACAGGATTCAGTAAAAATCGTTTTTGGTTATCAAGTTTTCTCAACCTCCAGTCACTTAATCTTTATTTGAGAAAGTAATTAACAGTAACCAGTAAGAACTGAGCAACTAATTAGAACTAATTTTAATTCATTAATTAAATATGTAATGTAATTTAAATGTATCATTAAAATTAAAAACAGTAATTATTACTATATAGATAATTAATATGGTAATGATCAGACATGGCCACACTGATGACGCACGTCTTGCTCTCACTGATAAATATTTGGCCTCAGAAGGCTGTTACGTGATCTGTTGACCTGGGCTAAGGGCCTGATAGTCTGTGCAGTCTGCAGTGCCTCTATGCTCCTTAACTGTAGCAACGTAATACTTGCTCCATTTGGTAACAAGTGCTGTACACATTCTCACCCCTCTTCTTGTCGTGTTTAATTATCAAACCAATTGTGTCATCATATAAACTGATTTCCCTCACGAAAGTGTTTTTGAGAGAGAGGGAAATGGCAAATCCGTAACTCTTTTTTTTTTTTTTTTTTAATATTTTAAACTGTCCATTTGTTTTGCTTTAGCCCACACCCTCATTCAGGGCAACATACAACGTGCTTATATAACAGTGGTATGCTTGCATGTGTTACCCTTTAACCCATTTATGAGGGGTGAATTTTACTTAGGTAAAGGACCTCATCCTGGGGTATACCAACTGTCTACAGTGGGTGTGTCCCAGCAACTGCGGTTTTATCAGTGAGAGTGGATGTCTAACAGTTAAACAACAGCATGCATTGTACATTAATCCAGAAGGAAAACGTGGTAAGCAGAATGTTATACCGTAGCTTGCAGAGTTTCCCTGAAATGAGGAAATTACAGGGAAAGCCTAAATTGTGTAATTACTGACCAGAGCCAACTCTCCTGTACAGAACCTATGATTTCCCTTTTTTGTTTTCATTCGGCTGCTGGACCATGCGCCCTGTGCATGGTTTGTGATGGCAAAGTGGCAGGCTTTTCTTTGTCCTTTCAAAACCAATCGCTCTGCCAAGCAGGCAGCCTCAGCGCCTTTGGCAGAAGTGTTGTGTATGCCTGGAACATAAGCGGTTGTGAAGTCGCTGCCAAAGCTCTCTTTCTGAAATGAATCCTTCGCTTTTTTTTTTTTTTTTGCGCTCCGGCCCACGGGGAAATATCGGTGGCGAAATCTGTTCGCGCAACCTGGTTCCCCTGCAGAAGCCTCTTGCGTCAGTGTTTTTCCAGCCGAACGGTTCTGCCTTTGAAACGAGATCTGACGCTCTCCAGGAATATGTGTATCAAACGTTTGGACCTGTGCACCTTGCGTTTCCTCTTGCAGAGAGTATGCTTGTAAGCCACCAACCCTTCAGGGGTTGGATTTTCTCAAGCAAACTAGCTGTCCCAGCTAATGGTTAAACTGCTGCTCTGACTTGACGGCGAAATTTACATCTGATAAAAAGAACTAATTAACTGTGCCGTTCTTTTCAAGTGCAGGAAATTCAACCCTCCACAACATAATATCCCTCAGTGAGTGCCGATTTAAAAAGCTGCACACTGAAGTGTTGTTGGATGAGAAAGAAGTGATAAGACACTCTCAACAAGCAAAAAAAAAGCCCTTGGGGTGTTAACTCGTAAAGAACCTCACGCAGGGCTTCAGGTACGGCGACCCCTTAATTCTGTTTAAACCTATCATCCGTCTACTCCCCTAGGTCTAAAGCTGTGCAGCTGGCAGTTGTGTCTGTTTTGAGTTTAACACAACCCTCACAACACGGACTAATCCGACCCTGAGCACAAAACACATAGACTGCCTCCTGGTCCGCCTTATGAGACAGGATGCTTATTTTAGAGACGAGGGATGATGCCTGTCAGTAGCTTTGCGGCCTAGCTTCTCAGAAGCCTATGCGTACCCAGCGATGTGGCTTTTTTACCAGATGACCGCCTTTGCTACCGCCTGCTGTTTTCACAGAACTTATAGGTTTACAGTTAGAGTTATATATAGGGGTTATATATGGGTTGGGAAATTAGAGATGTGGGTTCCAGGCCAGGTGCACCAGAGGCAGAGTAAGTATCTCTACGCTACGTGTGCCCTTGCCAGCACCTGGCAGAGCTGCCGGATGTGCACTCCCAGCGGTGCTCCGCGTGTATCCCTGGTAATCGGCGGCCTTTCTCAGCAGGTCCGAGAGCTGCAGACCCGCCTCCAGAGCGTCCAGGCGACGGGCCCCTCCAGCCCCGGCCGACTGACCCCGGCCAGCCGGCCCATCAACCCCAGCACCGGCGAGCTCAGCACCAGCAGCAGCAGCAACGACATCCCCGTCGCCAAGGTGAGGGCGTCCTGCCGGCTGGGCTCGGGGGGCACACCCGTCTGCTGCTGTCAGTTGGGTGACACACGCACACACCACACCCACATGCCTTCTCATCCATGCATGCACACACCCACATGGCTTCACACACACACACACACACACACACACACACTCATAGTGCGTCACACTGAAGCACACAAACACCACAAAGTCAGACACACACACACAGCAAAATGTTCTTGAGTGTGCTCTGCTGGTTGATAAAAGGACTTCAAGCCCTGACAAACTCCCTTCCTATCACATGGCAAAAATGCTTGGACATTTGAAGGGGGGTATTACATTATGCATTATTATCATTTAGCTTATCTTATCCAGAGTGACTTACATATGTTACAGTTTTTACGTCATCCATTTATATAGCTGGATATTTACTGAGGCAATTGTGGGTTAAGTACCTTGCCCAAAGGTACACTATGCTGCACTGGATATTGCACTATGAAGCCTAGATAATCTGTGGTAAAGGTGGCACAGATGTGCGCTAAGTGGCCCTTCAGTTTCCTCCTTTCTCTGTTGAGACAGGTGGCTGAACGAGTTAAGCTCTCCAAAACGCGGTCCGAGTCGTCCTCGACCGAGAGGCCGGTCCTGGGCTCGGAGATCAGCAGCATCGGGGTAAGGAGCCGCAGATACAGCAGGGTCCCAGAGGAGCCGGTGAGAGACAGAAAGGAAGTGGGGGAGAGAGAGAGAGAGACAAAGCCACAGCAAGAGCAGCACTTCCCCTTCAAGCAGGTGGATATTAATAGCTCAGTATCTCTCCGGCAGAGAAGGATTTCAGGAACAGGGCACAGGCTTGTCACTCAAGCGGCAGCGATCCCGCTCTTGGCCGCGATCCAAAAGACGGACATCTTTGACACAAAAGGTGACCTCCATCCACCTTCGGTTACATGAAAAAAAATCCTTGTGGCCGGCGAAAAAAAGGGCCCTCTCAAAGGTGGAAAAGATGATTAGCAGCAGGAACAGCGGCCAACTCTGACGGTCAGCTTGCAGCACTTGTCGGAAAATGACATTCTCTCCCCCTTCCTTTCTCCCTGCCTCTCTCCCTCTCTCTCTCTCTCTCTCTCTCTCTCTCTCTCTCTCTCTCTCTCTCTCTCTCTCTCTCTCTCTCTCTCTCTCTCACACTCTCTCTCTCTTTGTTTCTTTGATGAGCCGAATGTTATCCAAGGCCAGCGGTTCACAGCGGCAGCCGAATTGACTGTCTGAGCATGAAAGAAAATCAATCCTAATGATTGCGGGGCTGTTTTCTTACCGAAAGAGCGGCTGACGAAGGCGGCTGTTCGGTGCTTATCCGTTACACATTTAGAAAGGGGAAAAAATTTTAAAAGAGAGCCAGACAGTTGAAATTCCACAGAGACTTACCGGCGGCTGGTTATGTAAAGAACTGAAAAGTAATTGCATTCAATATAACTCCCCCACTGTATGCGCAGTGTGCTGAATTAGTGTCGGGTCACTGTAACAAAGCCATTCCTTGGATCTCTCCTCACTTGCATTATTTTTCCAGCATCCCAGCATGCACTACTGGGAACACTGAATCATTTAGAGAGAGTGTGTGTGTGTATGCGTGTGTGTGTGCCTCTGTGTGTATGCGTGCCTGTGTGTGTGTGCGTGCCTGTGTGTGTGTGTGTGTGCGCGTGCATGTGTGTGCGTGTGTGTGTGCGTGCATGCACTTGTGCGTGTGTGTGCGTCTACATGTGTATATACATGTGTATATGTGCGTGTGCATGCGTGTGTTTGCGTGCGCGTGTGTGTGTGTGTGCATGTGAGTGCGTGCGTGCGTGTGTGAGTCAAGATGTGCAGCACTGTCCCGTTCAGCCTGTTAGCTGCTGTGCTCACTCCCGCAGGTCTCCAGCAACGTGGCCGAGCACTTGGCGCATTCCCTGCAGGACTGCTCTAACATCCAGGAAATCTTCCAGACACTCTACTCGCACGGCTCAGCCATCTCCGAGAACAAAATCCGGGAGTTCGAGGTGGAGACGGAGCGGCTGAACAGGTGGGGCCCATCTGAGAGCACTGATGAGTTTAACACTGCCCACTGCAGTATCAGTCAGCACTGTGTAGTCAGGGAGGGTGTACACAACAGGGCAGCCAAGACTCTGGCACCCAGACTTTTCAAAGCAAACTTTTCAATGCACAAGTGCATGAATGCCGTTATGAACCCACCATCCCAACACAATTCTGTTAACATTATACTGTTTCAAATGTGTATGGTTAAACGTGCACATAGTATCAGAATCAGACTTTGATTCTGATACTATGTGCATGCTTCTACCCATACAGGCAATTTGACTCCAGTGCCAGTGTCTCTTGTAGTGCTTGCATACAACATAAAAGTGACAGCAATAACTACCAAACAACAGCAGCGTTACAACAACAGCAGTGTTACAATAGGTTAAATGATGCGCAAGTCCTGATTTGCAGGTAGACTTCCACCTGCCAAGTCAAGGAATGGACTTACCCCACCCCCCCTGCTTACTGTCATTAAATTTTTTTAATTTACTTTACAAATGCCTCAGTGATGTAGAAACTCTGTGCCAAGGTGCCGATGTCTTTTGAAGTGTTATGCATTGTCATTCATTTTTACCACTTTGACAGGCATGTGTTTGTGTGGGCAGGCTAATCACCTGGCATGGACTCAGCTCCTGAATAAACAGGGAGTGCTGTGCTGTAACTTCAGCCACATGCATGCTCACATTGCAGGTCTAGTGTGTGGTACTTTTCCATGAGCTGCGCTTCATGAATGCGGCTTTAAGCAGCACAGAGTTTCCCAGTTTTGTTCCTCCATGCGGCGTCCGGCCATGGTTTGATGAATGAGGTCCTCAGTCTTTCTTCTCCAGTGTATTTATTCAGAGATGAAATATTTATGCGGTGAACGCAGATGATTTTTATGTTGTTTTTTTTTTTTTTTTTTTTTAAACCAGTGTTTGCAATTAATGTTTGCTTTTCTGGAAATGTGTTTGAAGTAAGAACTGAGTCGAGAAAATTGGCGTGTTTGCTGCTAATCGCCGACTTACACGGGGATTTAAGTCCGCAGCAGGGGTATCTGGGATGTTTGATGTGCCGTTTCCTGGATAACCACGGACCGAAAATTGGACGTGCAGATTTGTAAGGTTTCCTACACCAGATTTAAAGCAGTTCAAAGCTACCTTTCCACAGAGCTGCAATGTGCACGGTTCAAGCCCCCGCCCCCCCACCACCCCCCTGCAGGAAACCCGGAGCGAGCCGTGAGGCGTGGCTCTCGTGTTGGCTTGGCTCTTCGGGTCTTCCCCGCTCGCTCCTGCTGTTGACGCCGGCGGCTCGGCCTGTTTTTACTCCGTTCCAGCCGCATCGAGCACTTGAAGTCCCAGAACGACCTGCTGACCATCACGCTGGAGGAGTGCAAGAGCAACGCGGAGAGGATGAGCATGCTGGTGGGGAAGTACGAGTCCAACGCCACCGCCCTCCGCCTCGCCCTGCAGTACAGGTCAGAGCCGCCCCGCCCGTCCCGAAACCCCTCATCTCCCGAGGGCCCCCGCCCGTCCCCCCGCATCCCGTTCTTCGGGGCACTCTAAGGCCCCTGAGGACTGTGCCCTGCTCCAGGAAAAAAGAAACAGCAGTTTCCCTCACAGTTATCACTAATTGCTATAAAAGATCAGATCTTGAAAGTAATTCAGGTGGGGAAAAGATGCCTGCTGTTTGAAAAATGAACCCCAAGGAGAGTGTTTAGTTAGCTTTTATGTACAGGTTAAAGGCAACAAACTAACAGCCAACCGAACTCTTTCCTTGGGTATTATTTTCTTCGAGAATTGAGTGCCTGTTGTTCACCTGGTTCAGCTGGTATTTAATTGGAGTGAACCAACTGAACCAGTCTCTTTCTGGTCTGGGAATGTTTGCTTGGGCTTTAACTCCAGCTCCCAGCATTCTTTGTGGCACTATGCTGTTAAACTAACAAAAAGGAAGGTTGGTATTTTAACTGCTAGTGGTGCACTACTTTTCCTGGAGTGTTTAACTTTCATTCCACCTAGACTTCCTCAAATTTTAAATGTCCTTGAATATGCATTTGATCTGGTGAGAGATTATAAATATAAAATGACATACAAGTAGCATAACTTCCACTCACAAAGAGCCTACAGTGGCACATCAGTGACACAGGCCTAACACTGCCTCCATGCTGTTCTAACGTGGAGGTGAAGGGGGAATTATTGATGGAGTTTGAATTGTAAATCTCTTTCCTGGGGTGTCAACAAGCCACGAGGCAGTCAGATGGGTCCCCTCTGATCTCAGATCAGGGGGAGTTGTGACAGAAAGGCTGAAATCCAATCTGTTTTATTGATGGGTTTATTTAAAGCCACTCCACACAGTGCCACCCAGCCCATGCCACGGCACAGTATTCAAACAGGTCTCTGCGCCTTAGCAAGAAGAGGTGAAGGCACTCCATGCATACCAACTAACCACGCATCTTCCAGGAGAGGCCCCAAGATGAGGATTCCCTGGGTAGCACGCCAACGAAATGTCACACATTTCAACAAACGTGACAGGGATAGACATCTCTGTTCGATCCTTTCACCTTAGGTTTTTTTTTTTTTGTTCTGTTTTTTTTTTTCTCACCCCTTCTTTTCTTCAATTACTTGGGTCTCCGGAGTGCAGCGTTTCATGATGGAAAAACCTGGCAAAACTCATAATCTGCTGAGGATTGTTTTTGTCTCTCTCTGTCGGAATCTCAATTTTTACAGAGATTGCATTCCCCCAAAACAGCCCTAACCGAGTTATTGCCCTTTGAGCCTCGGCAGCCGAATTCCCTCAAAGGTAGCAATAAGATGCATGCCAATGCAGCCTCATTAGGAGCCTGTTATAATTATAATTAGGTTGTATTCACTAAGGTCAAAGACTCTTTGTGCAATGCATGCTTTGGAAATGATTTGCATGCCATTAACATAATCCATTTTATCAGAAGAAACCGCTTTTGCTCTTCTGCGATAAGATGCCTCCAAGATCCAGCAAACGTTTTGGATCAAACTAAATATCTGGCAGATTGAGGGGGAAAAAAAAAAAGGAGGACCTTTACAATTGACACTGTTTTCATCAGCTATCGCCGTGCTATGGACTGCAATGTTAACACGTTCTCTAAAGAGAACAGACCAGGTTCATCAGCATTTGTTAAACGGCCTCGTAAAATCTACACATAAAACTAATGACATTTGCCGCATCTCATTCAGATAGAAGTCAGCCGACTGTCTCCTAACAACAGATAACATTGTCACAAGCTTCCTGATGCTGCAGTAACTGTGTCATGCATCTGCGTTGTCACAGCAATGTTGTGACTTTAAGAAGAGCTTAGATTGCCTCAGAATGATTTATTCATGTAGTTATTCGTTTGCTGGGCTGAGAGTCCTGTCTCTCTCCCACACACTCAGGTACCGGCATCTGTGTTTAGTTTGTCGTCCGCAATAAGCGGTAAGGTCAAACGTTTGATTGAATTTCATCCCGAGTGCATATGATGTCAGGGAAGATTGTTGGATTGGGCTTGGGGGAAAGATTGGCTTTCTTTTAAAGACGCCCTTTAGCCTACACAAGACTTGCTAAAGAGGGAGAGGTGGCGCCAGGCTTGGGAAACAAACAACAAATTCATCTGTGAAAGAGGCCGTTGAGGTCAGAGCGGAGAGGAGAAAAACACGGTCATGTTGGAAAGGAAGAAAAATCAGGCGCAGGTTTAATCGTCCGGGGTTATTTTCTGTCTGGGAGCACAATAGTTTGCACAGTTCACGAGGGAGTGTGAATAATGCAGTGACAAGTGGTGTAAATAGTCATTATGCCGTGTTTGTTACCTGCTCTGCTGGTCTCAGCTTGTTGCGAACCGTAGCGCCAGCCTCCAAACAAAGCACACGTCTTTAATAGCGTCCAAACCTCGGTCGTTGAGATTGTAGACGGGGGGGGGCGGCGATCAGATAAAATGTTTCCCCCTCGCACCCCCTGCACCCCCCCGAAAGAGTGTTCCTCTGGAACTGGGGGCCATGTTCTTTGTAGTCTGCCGATTGCGCTAATTAGCTTTATTTTTTTGCACGGAGGCCGAGGAGAAGCATAATCAAAGATTGATTAAACAAAGCCACATACACGAAAACGTGCAGAACATGGCGTTTTCCTGGCGTTTTTTTTTTCTTTCTTTCCTATTTGCCCCAGCTTGTTTTAGGCCATCACGACTTTGATTCAGTGTACATCAGCACCTTCCGACTGGTGCTTTTGAATGCGTGATGAAAGCGTAGGGCTGGGGCCGGGTAAGTGGGCACAGGAGGCCCCCGAGTTCGTGTGTGTGTGTGTGTGTGTGTGTGTGTGTGTGTGTGTGTGTGTGTACGTGTACGCATGTGCATGTGTGTATGAGCGTGTGTGTGTGTGTGTGCATGAGCGACTGTGTGTGTGTGAGAGAGAGCATGTACGCACGTGTGTGCGCGTGTGTGAGAGTGTGTACATGTGTATGCGCGCGCGTGTGTGTGTGTGTGAGAGAGCTTGTGTGTGTGTATGTGTGTGTGAGAACGTGTGTGAACTTGTGTACGCGTGCATGCACACATTTCCACCCTCTGAAGTGACATTTCCCGTCTTGTTTTGCAGCGAGCAGTGCATCGAGGCCTACGAGCTGCTGCTCGCCCTGGCGGAGAGTGAGCAGGGCCTGGTGCTGGGCCAGTTCCGGGCAGCGGGCGTGGGGACCGTAGGTGAGTGTCTGCCCCTTCCATCCCTGCCGACACGCCCACTGCCCAGGCCAGCTTCTTTTAATCAGCGCCGGCTTGTCTCAGAACGGCGTAACCGGCGGGTGAACCCGCATCAGGATAACACTGATCAAAGGGGAACGGTGGCGTAGGAAAAAAACATATCTGAAACTTTGAAGAACTATCTGCACCCCTGCGTTAGAATTCAGCTGCTGTCTTATTTTCCACACAAACTATTCCCTGACGCACTGAGGCACAGAGAGTTATTTGAAGTATGGAGAGCAGCATTTCACACTCCAGTGGTCCTTGTTTTCAGACACCTTCATTTTCCAGAGGTGAACTTTTCTGTGGGTATAGTCTGCAGACTCAAGGTGAACTTCTCTTAGACTTTTAAGACTTTCTTTCCCTGTACTAATTCCTTATGTGCAGCAGTCGGTGATTCATTTCATTCTAATGGATGACAAAGCCTTAAAAAGTAATGAGCTATGAGGTTTCTGTAAAACCGAGTCAGGCATTTCTCAGGCTGACTTCTCTATTGATGTTTTACATCATGTTTATTATAGGTGTGTTGTAAGAGGCACAGCTGGAGTCCCCAGTAGTGGGAGATGTAAACCTCGGCCTTATCGCTGCGTTGAGCCCGTAGCGTAGGGACTCGGGACCATCTGCAAGATGAACGCTGTGACAGTGGCATAACTCCAGCTCTACGCCCCAGCGTTGAGCCGCACTGTGTGTTAATGGACCGCTGACCCTCCCGTGCAGCGTCATCGTGTTTCTGCTGCTCAGTGAGCTCCTGCCCCTTTAAGTAGCTTTTTCTGTTCAAGATGTTTCCGGCTCAGTTCTCTCTCCCTCATGGGCTGGTGACCTTAGGAAACCCCTGCTAGCATTCCGCACTGCCCCATGTCTGTTTGATTACCTTACGTTATTTTCGCATCCAAAGCAACTGGCATAGCTTCTGTTTTGCCCATTCATACTGCTGGATGAAGCAGCTCGGGTATAACAGCTACAATACCCAGGGGTACTACAGTAGTGCCCCACCTGGGATAGAACTTGGGGCTTCAAGCACTTCCGCTTATCACCATACCTGCTGTCCTCCGTCATGTTTGGAGTGTTTGTAACACCATTCTCATTCCCGCTCGCCCCAGGTGACCAGGCGGGCGACGAGAGCATCACCCAGATCCTGAAGCGGGCACACGACTGCCGCAAGACGGCAGAGAACGCGGCCAAGGACCTGCTGACGCGCTTGGACGGGAGCTGCGGGGCGGCGTTCGCCGTGACGGGCTGCAGCGTGCAGCCCTGGGAGAGCCTCTCCTCCAACAGCCACACCAGGTCAGGCCTGTGTGTATGTGTGTGTGTGTGTGTGTGTGTGTGTAGGGCTACAGTGTGCAGTGTGTGTGTATGAAGTGTTTGGTGCAGTATGCATTTGGTGATGAGCATACAAATTTTTTTTTAATGTGATGTCAAAAATGCTTGGTGATGGGGGTGCTTTATGTTGGGCATGTTGAGTGTGCTTTCTGTTGGGTGTGCTGTGTGTTGGGCGTGTTGGCCATGCTGCGTGTTGGCTGTGTAAGATGTTCTGTGTTCAGTTCATTCTTTGTTGGGTATTCAGGTTTCTGTTATGTTAAACCCTTTTCCCCTCAGATATAATGCAATAAGCACAGCTTTACTGACCGAAGGTGGGCTAATCAAATGTTTCACTCCAAACAAGCTAGATGAATGTGGGATTAAGTCAACTGTCCATTATAAATTCATAAACTATTACCTTATTCATACTTGTACATTAAGATAAACGTACCTATGAAAAGCTTCTATTAATATTTGTACATCAAGGTAAACATATACATGAGGTACAATATAAGTATTGTCACAGGCACCGTGTGATGTTTGGGATAGACATGCTGCGGTGAACAGAAAGTCCTGGAACAGGTGCTTGTTTGGTCCGGAGGGAGAGCAAAACAGCATGTGCACTCAAAGGATAAAATAAGTAGATCTTCTGCAGCTGTGTGAGTTCACTGATTCGAAACAACAAAATAAAATAAAGGCTCCCAATGGGGGTGGAAAGAGAAACTCTTTGTCTTTTTGGTATTTGTTTTTCATTTAGCTTTAGCTAGAGCTTTAGCTCTCTTTCTTGCTCTCACTCTCCCTCAACAGTCTATCTCCTTGTAAATCATAATTTGGTGTTGTAAAACCCTACAAAAGCAGATTGTTGTAAAACGAGGCCTGCCCATGCGATATTTCTCAGCTCTAAATGAATATAACTGCCCAGTCCAGCTGCTATATTTATATTTGTCATATTTTTGTCATTCGTTCGGACAGGGATTGCATTAAAATGCAGAAGCGCGGTTATCGGTTGACGTTGAGCTGAGGCAGTGAAAGGACCTCCCGTCTCGCCCACGGTGGCAGTTAAGAATCGGCCCAGGTTCGAAAGGCAGGCTGGAGCACGCCACGGAGAGTGGGCGCTGTCTGAAAGCGAGATTGGAAACGGAGACGACGGACAGCCGAGATATTACCGTCAGAGGCACTTTGTAATTCGTTTTCCCCAGGAGAATCTATGCCATTCTGGGGAGGCCAAATTCGTCCTTCGGATTAGATTGGCCTCACGTAACAAAGGAGGCTGAAATGAATTGCGCGAGCGTCCGCTCTTTAACAGGTTCTGAATTACTTGCCGCACATCTCAACAGGTTTTAAAATTGGATGTTGAGGAATTTAACAAGCTTTTGTAACGAGGCCTGCTTGGTAAATGCATTTGACGTACAGGTATAGCGAATGTTACAGTAATGTCATTTCATCCAAGGTCATTATCTTCTGTTCCGTTGTAGGTCCTTTGTTGAGCTTCCCTTCACAATACCATTTGTTTGCGTGTGTGTTTGTACTTTTTGCAGCACTGTCAAATACAAGTCTCTTTTCAGACAATGGTGGAAAGCAATATCTTTTTCAGTCTCTCTCCCGGATTTATTTTGTAGATTGCCCAGCATTTCGGAGAACATTAATTTCCAATTGTCAGTCATCGCAGTGTGTGTAATATCAGCTTCTTCTGGCAGGCAGCGTCTCACGGTCAGAAACGTCGCTCTTCATTTGTTTGGTTGGACAGATCCCGGGAAATTGGCGCTGTGATTAGTCTGCCAATCGAAAGGAGGTCGGTTTAATTTGGAGCGATTGTTCACGCTCCCTCTCTCCCTATGTGTAACCCAGGGCAAGCTGGCTCTCCTCAGGCCACACGCGCTTGTGTGTGTGTGTGTGTGTGTGTGTGTGTGTGTGTGTGTGTGTGTGTGTGTGTGTGTGAGCGCATGCTCATGTATGCATTTGTGTAGGTGTGTGTGTGAGCGTGCATTCAGGTGTACAAGCATGTGTGTACGTGTGAGCGTGCATGCGTGTGTGCCTGTTCGTGCGTGTGCACGTGTGTGTGTGTGTGTGTGTGTGTGTGTGTGTGTGTGTGTGTGTGTGTGGGTGTCTCAAAGAGGGAACATGCACACCAGCGTGGACCAAGCACTCACAGTGCGATCAGAAACTGGCTGGGATTAAGTTAATCACTTGAATGCCTCTGTTAGATAACGCAGGAAATCAAAGTTGCATCTCATCCACCAGCATATTGTTCTTCACGGTAACAGAGATATGTTGCCTCGGGTGTATAAACAAAGCAACCATGCAGTCACATCGTTTGTGCCGCGCATAATTGAGCATCTACTCGTCAGCTCTTTCTCGCACACTTTGAAGGTCATCCTCTCTGCTTTTTTTTTCCTCTCTGCTTATTCTCAGTCTGTCAGTTGTCTTAAGGAGAAGCAAAGACAGACATGTTTGTTGAGGCTAAAATAACACCCTGGGGAAGAGCTTAGCTGCTTGCTTTCCTTGGGGCTGTTGACTTGGTTTGTGCTTGTTACATCCATCTGGCTTATTTCTCTGGGGTTCATTTACAAATGTTGGATTTTTTTCCTTCTGCTAAAATCAAAATTACTGTCAAACACATTCTAGATACATGTGTTAAATAATCATAAACTACTTGTCTTTTTTCCAAAAAACGGTTCCCCAGAGTACCGTGGAACCAGGGCTGTTCGCTCGGGAATAAAAATGGCTGCTGAGGTTAAGTGTTTGGTGGGACATACTAAGCATTTATCATCCAGTCTTGTGAGGGCCGGCGCCTTTGTGTGAATAAAGTGATGAACTTGCAACAATTGGGAACAGTTCCACACCCAGAAACAGAATTTCCTTCAACTGTATAGACGTCTGGGACCGGTTACTAGTCAAACTATGAGGCAGCGTTAACCTAACACATACCATCATGTGGTCACTGCTGTGATTCCTGCAGTGTTACAGCAATGTTGTATATACATTGCATTTGGTGGTGTGTGTACAGGGATGATGTGTGTGTGTGTGTGTGTATCAGCGTGAGGCGAGAGGGGATGACGTGATACATTAGGCACGACCTCCATCTCTCTGTAACCCCGACACCCCTCCCAGTCCCCCCATCCCCCTCCCCAGTGCCTCCAGGAGATCACATGCGCTTCCCGAAACACTCAGTCCCAGGAAGCACTTAACCCCTCGCTCTCTGCCGCGTCGGGCCCTTGGTGTAATGACAGAGGGCTTAGGTCACACACAGCTCCTCATCCCACTGATTGCTGACTGGAAGGTCTCCTAATGCACCGGAGGGAGCAGCGTTACCCACCCAAACCCCCCTGACACCCTCCGTTTTGTTTGTGAAAACATGGCAGCCATCTCCATTCATTACCCTTTTCACACAAATCTGATGTCAAATAACAAGGTCTAGAAGAACAAGCCATGTCCTGAATTGGGTATTCAGCAGACTAAGGGCCTCTCAAAGCATGAGACCATGATGTTTGGTCTGATTTGTGACCAATTTCCACGAAGCAGAATATTCACTGTATTCAGTTGTTTATTTCACCTAAGAATGCAAACAGAACCTGGCTTGTGTTGCTGAATTGGTTTCTCTAGAGTGGCTGGATGATGTCGCAGTGAAGGTCAGTTTCTACAAAATACTGCATTAATACCTGGACATTTTATCTCTGAGTGCCATTCCCACTGCACAATCAAGGATCGCAATCAAGTACAATTAAAACGTCCTTGAAATTCTTTGGACCAATGCAGACTGTGGTGGTAAGCAATATTACTGTTACAATCAAGTCATTTGAAACTGATGTCTTGAGACCAGATGGGAGGAGTTTAGGGCTTAAAGTGTAGCGTTCTTGGGGTCGACATGTTGAAACCGTGACAGTGAGGTTCATTCCTGGACACCCTTGGCTCCTTAGGAAAGTATCAAGGCTGAAGCTTTCACCAGGGACCTAGTCTGAGTGTTTTGAAGCACGTCGTCCTGATCTTGCTGTTTATTTTATGTGTAGTATTGCGATGTGTTTTGGATTCTGTGAACTAGTGACTGATGTATGGTAGTAGACTTGGCTTCCATTGTCCAGTCAGGTCGCACAAGTTAACTAGTGGTAGGGCTCGAAGAGTGTTGTGCTCACACTCACTGGTCTGGGAGTGTTTTTTGCCTGACACTGTTGCTCATTTAACTTGAATGGATATACTTCTGTTCTTTTGTGCTGGAAGTCACTCTGGGAAAGAGTGTCTGCTAAATCCATGTAATGTAATGTGTGTGTAAATGTGTAAGGGCAGAAGGGGGGAAAGACAGAAACATGTCACTCCGTGAGTTGACAAAGCATATCACCCTAATCTGTGAGTGTGTGCCTGTGTGTGTCTCCATAGCACCACCAGCTCCACGGCCAGCAGCTGCGACACGGACTTCAGCAAGGAGGACGAGCAGCGGCTGAAGGACTACATCCAGCAGCTGAAGAACGACCGCGCGGCCGTCAAGCTCACCATGCTGGAGCTGGAGAGCATCCACATCGACCCGCTCAGCTACGACGTCAAGCCGCGCGGAGACTCGCAGCGGCTGGACCTGGAGAACGCTGTGCTCATGCAGGAGCTCATGGCTATGAAGGCAAGGCCCCAGGGCATCGTGGGATACCAAGCACTCCTAAGCTGTAGATAATAGATTGATAGATCGGTTGTTGGGGTCTATTTGATGTGCATCATAAGGCTATATCCAATATGTAGTCTTGAATGGATGAACACAGCAGGAATACCTATATAATATTCTACAGTCACAAAAGGCATCTGTCATGGATGAAGGATCAGGCTCTCATACATTATAAAATAACATATGAATTTGAACAACAGCTGACTAGAATGAATCCAGTAACTGAATTTCTGTAGGCTATGAGATCCTCGAGCATTTATAATAGATATGCTACAGAGCAGGCTTTCTCACAGGGTTTTGTGCCTGCTAGACCTCAAAGAAACGTACAAGAGAGGCCTGAGCGCAAAAGCAAAGTCATGCCTCATGAATACTGCAGCGATGAGGAAGCCCGGGCGAGGAGGCCTAAAATGCGTTTCAGCGTTTAGGACTCTGTCCCGCTTTTAGAAGGAGCGTTCCTCCACGAGATCGGGCACCGCGACCGAACGCGGGGCTGATGAATTTCCTTGGGAAAAGGGAGCGGCAGTTCCTTTCGGCAGAAAGGCCCCAGTGATTCATGCTAGCGAGGAACGCGGTGCCGCACGGCAGTTCGTTTCACCTTCTTCATTATCGCTAACCTTTTATCGCTCTGTTCAGCGCTAGAGAGAGAGGGTACAGATTATATTCGGGTTGTAGATGCGGGAGCGAGACAATTTTTTTTTTTAATGCCGTGCTTCCCTTTTAATCAAAACTTTAAGTCTACTCTGCTAGATGACCTCGGAGACGGCGTATTCAATATTTACTCTGCTTCGCCGGAGGAGATAAGATCGCCCCTCTGTAATGATTGTGCAGACCGCATGTGCCGAGACCCGCAGTCAGGAATTAGATTAACTTCCTATATGGAATACTAAAACTCTGAAGGTTAGAGAACATACGCGGCTGAGATCACTCAGCTCAGGAGAAAGAAATGCCTTAGTGTGTGGGCTGGGAAGATACTGGCGACTCTGTTGTGTATGAATGCGGACCTAGTCGTTCTGGGCCATGTGTTAAAGCGCACGTGTATGTTGCACTGCTACATGCTCTGCGTGTGCTGTGAATGCAGATGTCTGGAGTTTGTTTTTGAGCTGTGCGTGTCATAACCCAGCTCTGGATGTTGTCTTTGCTGTATATTTTGAGAGAACCCATTTAGACAGTAATGGCACTGAGCACTGTGAGCGGCCCATGTGTTTGTGGTGTACAGCGAGAGCTGTCGTTTAAATGGTGCGTGCTCGGTATAACGTGAAGACGGTCATTTGGCTTGTGTGCCTGCAATGTAGCATGAAAGCAGTAATTTTAGTTTAGTTGCGTTGTATTGAGAGCACTCATTGTGACGGTGCCTTCGTGGTTGGTGAGAAAGCAACGAGATCTGCCCGGTGACACGGCGCCCCCTTTTGGACAGGAGGAGATGGCGGAGCTGAAGGCGCAGCTGTACCTGCTGGAGAAGGAGAAGAAGGCCCTGGAGCTGAAGCTGAGCACGCGTGAGGCGCAGGAGCAGGCCTACCTGGTGCACATCGAGCACCTCAAGTCCGAGGTGGAGGAGCACCAGGAGCAGCGCATGCGGTCGCTCAGCTCCACCGGCTCCAGCAGCAAGGACAAGAGCGGCAAGGTAAGCCCCGCCCATACAGCTGAGGCCCCTCCCCCCCGAGGAGGGAGGCCAAGAGCAGGACTGCGTGTTACTCCCTTCAGTCTTCCTCCTAATTCTGCTCCTGGATGCTCCCTGCATCTTCCGTGTCCTCTGTGTTTCCCTACTTATCTTTGGCTGTTAATTTGCTGAAGTTTAAAAGCTCAGTAAGATGTGTGTTTCCAGTCCCCGTTTTGGGTGTGCTGAGTAAGGCCTTTGGAAGCCTTGGTTGGGGGGGAGCTTTCGTGCAGTTTCAGTGACTCACTATTTTGAACCAGTCTGAGTTGTTTCGATTGGTTCAGATTGTTCGGTGATCAACAGCACATGGAAGTGCCACCCATTAAGTGGTTTCTGAGGCCTCACTGGCCCACTGCTATCATTTGGTAGGCAAACAGACCAGGGAATGGACTGGGAAATGCATATCCAAGTGATTCAAGGATCCAGTCACCTGCGTTCAGCTATGGATTTGCTTGGGCTATCTTGCGTTAGGAAACAGTGGCATTTTCTCTCAAACCAGTCAAAACCGACTTATGACCATTTGGCCAGAATCACAACCAAAAAGAACTTTTCCTTTCCCTCAAGGGTTTTACGTACCTGTCAAGCCGTGGGTTCTGTGCATACCCAAGGGCATTCAATATAAAAACTGTCCGTGAAAGCATTCCGCGTCCAAGGCTAAATATGCGCTGGCGAACTGTGTGACAGGACAGGCTGGTGCGGATTACGAGCTGTCAGGCTCCGTCCGCAGAATTCTAATGAGAGAGTTTCTTCGACTGATAAAGTGCTAGCCGTCAATCACACGTCCCGTGCAGCTAATGCTGATTGATGCCGAGCGCTGAGGTATTGATTCCGCCGTTATTGTTATTCATCTGTCATGAGCGTAATGTAAACATGCGAATTATAACAAAGGATCCAGATGGCTCAAACTCCTGACAAAGTGGCTCGTCTGTCCCGCCATAAATATTCTCAGCATGCGCAGCCTTCAGGTTCTGTTCGATTGCATCGTTTCTCAGCCTAATGCCTCACAAACGTGCTCCATTACAAAGGATTTTCCTTTCTGTCACCCCAGAGCTCTTCAGATATAGTCTTAATGTGAAAGTAAGAGTTATTTCCAAGGTTTGTTATTACATAGCCATGTTTTGTTTTCTCATTTTTATCATTTTTGTAAGTAAGTATTGAAGAGTAAGCCATTTGTTCCATGTATATGGACTGCCCTCTCTTGACCTATGCAGGCGCACACACACACACGCACACACACATATACAAATGCACACAAGCGGATGGCAACAGAGTGACTCAGGAAAAGCTGCACTCCTATTTCAGAAATCCGAAACGTCCTCCTCGTCCTCCTCCTCCTCCTCTCTTTTCGAGCGCCTCTCTCCATCCAACCGGCTGAAATAAATCATTGACGAGGCTCCGGTCCCAGGCCGGCCGACCCGCCGCGCCCCCGTCCGCGCTGCTCAGTACCGCCGCTTCCCCGGCCTTAAAATTAGAGGAGCTGTCGGAGAGTTGTACGACGCTCCCCCCCCCCCCAAGACTGAAGCTTCCGCCTGAAGGAGGGAAGGGACTCGCCCGTCCCGCCTGCAATGCCTCACCCCACCTCACCCCGTCTGGGTTAAACCCTAGAGGTGCTTCTGCATCGTGGCTGGCCATATCTGTATGTTTTGGGGATCTGGGAAGCTGGAATGTAGACCGCACAGTGCTGTTTAGCACGTGCTGAAGTAAGCCTTCTCTTTTTTAAATTTTTTTCTTCTATATGGGAGGCATTTTTGCCCTCACTTTTCAGTGATTATTTTATGGCAGGCTGCAATTCGATACGCTCCCATGCGAAGCCCCTCCGGTTGTTCCAGCAGTGTGCCGTGCAGTCGGCAGAAACCAACCCCGTTAATCCGCCTGATGTGACCACTGTGTCTCTCTGTGTTTCCCCTTCTTTGATGTCACAGATAAGAGCAGCCCCCTCACTGAGCACCCTTGATCAGGAGCGCAGTAACATTTTTCGTTTTCAAAACGTTTCCGAACAGAAGAGGCGCGATAAAGCCCTAATCCTCCGTTGCTATGAACACGCAATCTGTAGATGACAATCAAAGCAGATTCTTGAAATGGGGCTATTTGCAGAGCCTCAGATATCGGCTGTTACACCCCCTCCTCGTCAAAGCTCCTTCATTTCTTACCTTGCCCGAAGATCTTTATTGTAGAGATTGTATCGTCCACACCTTTTTGATGACGGCCCCCACCCCCTTCTCCCCAGAGTCTCCATTCGCACAAATGGTGTTAGATCATTACACTTTGTCAGAACTGATGGTTTGAGCCATTTATCACCCAAAGAGTGATAGCCGTGCCGTTAAGGCAAGCAGCAGGGTGAAACGTGGAGAGTGCACTAAGGTGCTTACCCAACACAACTGCAGCACATGTGGAGAACATGCCACACACTTAACTTGACTCGTTGTAAAAAGTCATTTGCTCCATCACTGTGAGCTACATTTGTAAAGTTTGAAATCTACTGATCGCTTCCAGGGAAGGAATCCAGCAGCTGCATTTAATCCAGTGATGCTGGATTAGAACTGGGGAGGGAAGTTAAAGTCCCAATAAAAACAGTGATCAGATGAATGAGCTGGTTAAGTGCCTGGCTGAAACAAAAGTGTACCAGTGCCAGGGCCCTCCTGGAGAAGGGTTAAGCAGTGGTGGGGTATTGTCATTAAATGAATTCTGTAATACCTCAGTGGAAATTGAACACAGATAAGGACAATTTCATAGGGTTTGTAATATCCTAAATTAATTATTTGAAAGTACCACTTTAGAATTCTGTACACATTCGTAAACTGCTCCGAGCATACAAAATTAGCTACATAGTGCCACCTTATGGAAGAGATGTGCCATTGCACGTGTTGTGCTCCGCATCTATGGTTTCTGCGCTAGATGACGGGGTTGATTTGTAACCGCTCTTTGCAGTGTTGCCCGGTACTGTTTTGGTATTCACTCAGTGGGAGAGATAGTGTGCACTGACCGCTGGGAACCTGTTAAATCTCACTGTGGTGAGAGGTTATCCCGGATCTGGCTACTTTCAGGCTGGCATTGTGACTGAAACCAGCTGTAAATTCCTGAACCCCCATTGTGGCACATAACATCACGCCCCCTTTCTTTATGGTGGTCAGGGTTCGCAGAGGCCTCTGTGTGGTAAGTGGTTTCAGGAAGTTGCTGCTACGACACTGTGACACATGCAGTACTGCCCTGTATAATCTGGCTCTGCCCTGCGAGTTTAACCTCAGCCTGTGTGCTGTAATTGGCTGTTCGGCGCGTCCACCACATTCCTGTGTAGTTTTATTCACCAGGCCAGCGGTTAGAGTTTGTCGCCTGAATTAGCCTTGGCAGATTAGAGAACGCTTGCACCGTTTCATCGCTGTGTTATTTTATTCACCAGGAATGCGGCGACGGGGGCTCTCCTGCCATCACGCTGGCTGATCTGAGGACGCTCAGTGACAGTGACCTGGCGGCAGAGCTCACAAACGCACTTAGACGGTAAGGACCCTGACTGATGGACCCAGACTGGTCTGTGTTTTTCCCTATATCTCACTGCCTCACAGACTTGTTTGTGTTCGTGTGTTAATGTATCTCACTACCTGACGAGTGTGTGTGTGTAGGGTTGTGTTGTGCCAGTATGCATTTCTTGTTTTCTGTTACTCTCCTGTGAGTGTGTGCATGTGTGTGCATGTGTGTGCGCGCGCGCGTGTGTGTGTGTGTGTGTGTGTGTGTGTGTGTGTGTGTGGGGGTATTTCTTCCTACCTGACTCATCTATTGGGCCTCAGGGAAAAGAAGTTGAAGAGTCGGGTGCAGGAGCTTGTGGCTGCCCTGGAGAGACTGACCAAGAGCAGTGAGGTCAGGCACCAGCAGTCGGCCGAGTTCATCAACGACCTGAAGAGAGCAAACAGGTAACATCAGTCCTGTTTCATAATGTGAGAGGCCAACAGTGCAACTGGTTTTCTCACCAGTTGAAGTGTGTGGCTGTCATTTTGCAAAGCTTCAGACTGATAGATCCCATGAGAAGTCCCTCCAGTGGTTCCAGCAGTGTGGGGTGCGGTCGGCAGAAACCGACCCCCTTAATCTGCCTGACGTGACCACTGCGTCTCTCTGTGTTTTCCCCTCTTTGATGTCACAGATAAGAGCAGCCCCCTCACTGAGCACCCTTGATCAGGAGCGCAGTAACAGTTTTCATTTTCAAAACGTTTCCGAACAGAAGAGGCGCGATAAAGCCCTAATCCTCCGTTGCTATGAACACGCAATCTGCAGACAACATTCAAAGCAGATTCTTGAAATGGGGCTATTTACAGAGCCTCAGATATCGACCGTTACACCCCCTCCTCGTCAAAGCTCCTTCATTTCTTACCTTGCCCAAAGATCTTTATTGTAAACGCAGAGACGGGTTGCGCGATTGTATCGTCCACACCTTTTTGATGACGGCCCCCACCCCCTTCTCCCCAGAGTCTCCATTCTCACAAATGGTGTTAGATCATTACACTTTGTCAGAACTGATGGTTTGAGCCATTTATCACCCAAAGAGTGATAGCCATGCTGTTAAGGCAAGCAGCAGGGCGAAACATGGAGAGTGCAGGTGCATGAAGGTGCTTACCCAACACAACTGCGGCACATGTGAAAAACATCATTCTGCGAAGCACCAGAACTTCCCATAAACACCTTAATTTGAGAATGTGTATGTGTGGGTTATGCAATCCAGCCCTCTACTGGCAGCCCGAGGGAACTGCCTCGGCCTCTCACGGGAAGACTCCCCTTATGAATTATACGGCCTTTTAAACAGCACTGTGTAATGGACTTTATTTTCCTAATCATTGGAATGCAGCATTTGATGGATGTTTTCCTCTTTACCAGCCACAGTTGTTTTTTTCCCCTCCAGGCAGGGCTTTCGATGTTAATTTATGGCGTGTCCCGGTGAAGCTGAAGGGAAGGGACAGTGCTGTGATTAGCTGAGTGCACTTGCAGATGACTGCCACACATAAACCAGGAAGACGGACGGGCTCGTCGGCCTGATTGAATCTGATCTTAATCCCATCGATCTCTCCCCTCGCCGGGACGGGCAGCTCTGGCCTCTGAGGGCCACCATCGCTCCGGTTTCATTAAGTCCCCCTTTATCAAATTACAATCCTTATTTTGGATCAGCGTTCAGATCACATTTGATTTTAAATCTAGATTGGGTGCTCATCAATAAACCCTGCCCATCCTTGTTGTAAGTCCGAGGTCTAGGGGATGTCTGGTGCTCAGTCTTTCTGTGTGTCTAACTGCTGTGAATCTGGTGTTCATTCAGTGCCAAAGATAGTGTTCATTCACCACCAGGAACTCTCAGTATGGTGGGAGGTTTTCCTGGATCGGGCTACTTTCAGACTGGCACTGTGACTGAAACCAGCTGTAAATTCCTGAACCCCCATTGTGGCGCATAACATCATACCCCCTGTCTTTACATTGGTCTGGCAGTGTTGTTTGCCTACTCAGACACCTTTGCTCATTTAACTTGAATGGATACACTTATGTTATATTGCGCTGGAAGTCGGTCTGGATAAGAGTGTCTGCTAAATGCATGTAATGTAATGTAATCTGTATTTCCCCTCTGCAGTAACCTGGTGGCGGCCTACGAGAAGGCCAAGAAGAAGCACCAGAACAAGCTGAAGAAGCTGGAGTCGCAGATGATGGCCATGGTGGAGCGTCACGAGACGCAGGTGCGGATGCTGAAGCAGCGCATCGCCCTGCTGGAGGAGGAGAACTCGCGGCCCCACACCAATGAGACCTCCCTCTGAGCCCCGGGGGGGGGGGCAGGGAGAAGACCCGCCCTCCGGCACAGCAGCTCCCTTATTTAGAGAACAGTGACACAGACAGACAGGGGTATGGGAGGGTGGGGGGAGGGACTCAAAGCTCCCACGCCTCACTGCAGGAAGTGAACTCAGCTTCGTGAAGCACCTGTCTTCCTCCAGAGCCTCATCCACGAGGTGGATGGATTGAGCATCAACACGACCACCACGCACGCCAGGGGACTACGTTCTGACGATCCCCCACTCCCAGGACACCCTGCAGTCCTTCAGGGCACATACACACAAGACTGACCCCTGCAGTTTGGAAGCTGCCACTGCAGCACGCCTCCTCTCGGCCCACAGGCCCAG
Organism: Megalops atlanticus; assembly: GCA_019176425.1. Classification (NCBI taxonomy): domain Eukaryota; kingdom Metazoa; phylum Chordata; class Actinopteri; order Elopiformes; family Megalopidae; genus Megalops; species Megalops atlanticus. The sequence goes on from CM032880.1 coordinate 10,762,366, forward strand.
CTGAATGTTCTACATCACTTCCTGGTAGGGGTAGAGCAAGTTTGGTTGCACGTATCCATGGCAGCAGTGCTGTTTGACAGCTGCCAAACCATTGCTGGAGACTAAGTATATTAACTTTATGTACTCATCTCTTTCCGTTTCACTGAAGACTGTGGGTAGAGTATTTTCATATTGTAGAAAGCGCTGCCTGGTGAATTGACCTTATTAGTATTGGTAATTATCAAATGTAATGTGCCCCACTTTTTCCATTACTTTCAATACTTATCAATAATATGCTTAACTGAACTTCTTTTCTTTGCATTTGAAGTATTGACTGCAAAATATCTTTAAACACATTTTATTTCATTCCTGTTCACAAATGAGTGCCGTATTAGCATCTGCAATATCCTCAATTCCATATACAGGGTCTGTCACTCCAATAAACTGACTGCAGTCTGTCTTTACTCTACACAGAAATGGGACAAGTAACTCTGGATGTCATAGTTTTGAGATTTTTTTACACAGTGCCTAACAAACCTAACGGAAGCGTCCGTACCTCATAGTATTTTTCTTTATCTTAATTTCAGTTATTGTTGAGCTTAAAAGCTGAGCCTCCTAATCGGAATCAAGTCATCAGATCAGTTGGTATGCATGATGGGGTGGGGCAGTCCAATGGGGCTTTCCCAAATGGCACCAATTCACTGCAGCACAGAGCAAAACCTGGCCTCGTAGAACCGGCCTCATTTTCAGGCGTCAACTGGCTGAAGCGCTCTCGGTTCCTAGCAGGAGCTGTGTGCAATTCCTTTTATTTTTGGCCTCGTTTTCTCCATTTTCCATCTTGCTTTCATTTCGCATTGAGCTCTACCGAACCCCATTTTCAACGCATTAACCAAAGCACGTGTCAGCTGTGTGCTCGAAAAGGAGGCCTTTTTGCAGGAGTTTGTTTTGCTTTCAACAGGCTGCTCAAACGTGGCAATACAGAGTGCTAGCCACCTCCCAGACCTGAAGAGAAATTGAATTAAGCCAAGTTTGATGATTTGCATCAAAAAATTCAATACAATTCCGCTTCAGCTTTGCACATAAACAAATTAGAATAATTCATATTATTCATATTATGTTATATAAGCAATCACTTATGTCTGTGTACAAGAAATCTCCAAACCAACAGTGTAAATATGTTTTGAATGTAGCATTAATCAGTTTATTTTTCAGATGACAAAATATGCAAAAGCAATTATCACTGTGTATGCTTGGTTATTTTTGAAGCTTATCCATAAACATGTAAATACATTTACCCAGACTGGAGCAGGATTGTATTTTCAACAAAGCACAATTATACTTAAATACTACGATGAATAATTGCAAAACAATAATACTGGGGTATTTTATACTAAAGCAATTAGGCATGCTGTGTTTTGCAAAATCATATTTACCTACAGTATGTGCTTATGATATACATGGACAAACTAAACAAAGTTTAATAACCATGTAAATAAAATGACATCCCAAGGGACAAAAGCTTACAAAATCTACAAGGCCTTCAGCTTCACCAGAGTTATTAGCTTCTGACATCTACTTTCAGGATCCTACCAGAAAATGATTTGGTTATATGTAGCAACTTAATGAGCCAGGAAGTAGGCCTTTGCATTAGAAGCAGGAAGTCTGCGAGATGAAACCTTGGTGGGCCTGGTGGGTGGGCCTCTAGGCGAAATGCCAATGTCCATAACAGTGGCATAACTGTTACGAAGTGATGGTCACGTGCGCAGGCTCTTTGGAGCACAGGATCACTCTTGACCAGATGGACATGATGAATTTCAAGATTGATTTCAGATAGCCAGTTCTATGCCTCTGTTGTCCTCACCAAAGCAGGTACCAGGACCTGGAGAATGTGTTCTATTTTGGGAAAGCCCCAGTATGCCTCCTGCATTAAGGGGCGCTGTGTTTCGACCCTTTCCGCTGTATAACCGAAGTCTTCATGCATACAAATGTGCACAAACCAGTTGCCATCTATATTCATGTAATATGGAAGACATGGAGGTGAACAACGCACTGCCTGGTCGTTTGTTGCTACAAGACATTAACCAGATTCTGCTATCAGACATGGCTTCTGCAGTTCTAAATTACATGCAACCTTGTGTTAAAATACCATTACAATCTGAGATGCTGCACCAATAGCTGCTCTTGTCTCTTTTTTCAGAGATGTAATTATTTTGATTGTTCTCCCAAGTTCTCTTAATACACTTTGCTGTTTGCCTTTTTTCTTTTTTACTGAATTTGTGAAAGTGTGTATTAGTGAAGTCAACCTTGTTATCAAGACCAGAAAGTTTGCCAGTTTAAGTCTGAATCAGCACCTAATAATGGTAACAGATTATTACAGGATAAAATCAACTCTTTTCAGTTAGAACTGCATTTAATGGTTTGATGCTTTCAACTGAAGCTTCAGTTTCTAGTTAGGAATGTGAAATGCATCCACACTTTAAAAACTGAAAAAAAACGTATCCATCTAGCGCACACACATTTGGGTGTTCAGAGGATGTTTCCTAGAGTTTTAAAACTGTTGCATTCTACAGTTGTGAAAATTCTTAAAGGAATGTTCTTTTTATGTTCTTTTCATTCAGAGATCACAGTTAAAAATACTGGAGTGTGCTATGAACCACGCTCTTCATCAACCATTGCAATACTGCCTTCCATGTAAGATGAAGAAGCTTTTAAGAAATTTTAAAGTATCCGTCACTCTTAAGGAGCATGCCAATATCGTGGTTGATGAATACAGAGACTTCATCTCACCAAACCGAGACCCTTTGACTAGTCTCGAGCTGTGCTTAGCATCACTCGCATGTCTTACAGTTAGGTGCACGCGGTTGTGCTAACGGTTTTTGAATGGCTTCCAAGGCACACACCTTACTGGTCATTCACTCATCTGGATGCGAGTAAGTGTATTACGTGTCTTTGATGTGCCACTGGCATTGCGTGTCATTTCAGTTCCCATGATCCTTCAGTGAACATGACACATGAACGTGGTTTTGAAAAGGGGAGGGTGGGGGTTGTTGACTTTACCTAATTTGCACAGATCTGTTTTGGAATCAAATCTTTGCAATCATTTTTTTGATTTTAATACAGAATGTATTTGTTTATATAATATGGAAATAAACTGATTTCAAACGAAATGGTTGGCTAAATTAGTGTGCATCTCAGTGTTTAGCCACATGACAAGACATACGGTACTCCCCTCTGTCACTCTCAAGCACACACAACTTTGCACCTACATATTGTGAGCCACGTTTTTGTAATTTTGCTGATCGATATTAGTCATCATCTGTATATCTAGTATTCATACATTTTAAAGAGTATTTGTTGAAAATGGATGTTTTAGAGAAATCTCTCAGTAATTTAAGATACGTTTGGGTTGTATTTATATTGGTTGTTTTTGCTGTATGAGGTTGCCATGGTGATTTGGCAGCTTTGTAGGTAATTGTCTTCAGGTTGCTGAATCTAGAAGTCAAGTGATACTGGAGTTTTGTACTGTTGGATTGTTCGTGTCTATGTATACATATGTGTTAAATGCTGGCAGCCATCGCGTTTCATGAAACATACAGGTATGTGTTTTTCTTTGCATAGGGCGAGTTAAAAAATCTGATGTAAAAAGTAGCCTACAGATAGGCAAGGATATTCAGACGTTGCTGTTTCAGATTAAATGCCAACTTTTTTCATAAAGGTACATGCTTAGGAACAGGACACTGAATGCTGATGTAAGGCTAGATGGGGGAGAGAACTGGTGTATATGACAAAATGTGGGTTTTGGGAGAATATCATTGTGGAAACACATGAGTATTTGTTCTACCACATTGCAGAATTCAAAGGAAAAGAGGTCACTTTCGGGGGGGATTAACATGCCTGATTATAAACATGCCCATATGCATAGGCTACAGACATTGAGGGAAGTCTGTCATCTAATCTGTGAGTACTAAAGAGGAGGTGTTGACTTGTTCTGGATCGTCTTACTCGTCTTACCCGATGTTTTAATTACAGACAGAGCCCCAGACATCCCAAAATACCGGCACTGCCCGCTGCGTAACGTTAGATACAGACTGAAAAGATTATCTCGCCTCGGGGAGGACAGAGGTGTTGCAAACGTGGATTGTGTTGGGGTTTTAATTTTCTTTGATGCGTGCTGCTAGTGCGATGTGTAGAAGGTAACGATACCGCTTAGCAACAAGCGCTGCCCAGCAACAGTTATTGTACGTGTTGATTTTAGTTGAACGCCACTACATACACAGAACGCGGCCACTACCAAGATCACTTTCGCTTAGTGCAACAGGTGTGATATCCGACAGGTTACCGCCGGATTTAGCACTTTTTGCGCAATCTTGGTACACTTAAGACCTGATGCTTTCACTTGTAGGTTAGTGTGCGGACAGCTATCGTTAACTTTAGATAACTCACCAGGATCGCTTCCTGGTGATTCTCAGTGGATTATTTATCACTACTAAAGTAGATAACTTACCGTTGTACCAATGGCTTCTAAGGACAGAGAAGGCAAGAGCCCGTCCTCAAATGGAAAGCGGAGAGAGAAGCAGAACCACCAACAACCACAACCCCAGACAGACTCGCAGCCGAAGCCAGGCTGCCGGGACAGGAAAGGTAACTTTTTAAAATGATCTAATGGTAAAGATTTTTTAAAAATCACAAGGGTAGTAAGGGGCTATTTTTAAGGTCAGGTTCTCAGGATACACAGTGCTCGATAACCACGTGCTTTTGTTTATGACAGGTTACATGGTAAACCGCATTGTACCTGTGAAAAACGGTGACGTGGTGACGGTTGCCAAGGCGATGCACAGACGACAGTTTGGGAGGAGGGTCAAGGAGCTGTTTGAACCGGAGCGGGAGGCAGCGGTGAAAGCCATTGAGACAGGTCCTGAACCCCCTATCCCATGACGTGCTTTTCAGCTCAACGGGCCCATAAAATAGTTTGAGAAAACACAGCCGAAGGAGAACTTCTGGCTGCTTTAAAAAAAAAAAAAAAAACCTATGAGGACTGCTGGTTTCATCAAAACAAATACTTTCCCTAACATCTGTTTTCCCATTTTTATGCTTCCAATCAGATACCTGTTAATTAACTGAAGGGTAAACTAGTAACAAATTTTATTTTCCGATAACAGCCTGTTGCCTTTAAAAAGGAATCAATACATAAGCAAAGGCAACACATGCCAAGCCTTAATTTGAAGTCAGCACTATTGCATTTGCTTAATGAAAGCAAGACTGTCGGTATTATATGAATGTCAAGGGGGTCAATGGTAATGTAAAGCCACCACAAAGACATGTGAGATGTAAAGGACAACAAAAAAAATTAAGAATGTATGTAGGGATCCACAGATCAATACTTAAAAAAAAATTGTCTGTAGCTTTACTTCGGTCTGCTGAGTGCATAGATTAAATGCATGTTCAATAAAGGTTCATTTGTGGTAACATCTCAGGTGTTTACGTCGGCTGGAGATGTCCGGGGTACTCGTGGGACTGTTTTCGAGTGGGAGATGCCTCCAAATGCTTCTGCGGACATCGCTTGTCTGACCACGCACCTTACACAGGTGAGGTCCAACTTGGTCTGTAGCATCACTGGTAGTTACCAACAGCCGTCCCTGTTCCTAGGTCATTCAAAGATCTCAACTAATGGTCTTAGACAGTTAGAGATTTTCCCTAACACTGCTGCAATGCAAGCATTGGTCTGGTTGTCATTAAATTGTTTTTAAGTCAAGGAACTAAATCATGAGTCATAAGGACTTCATCAAACCCAGTACAGGAGAATCAGTGCAGCACTAATACATACGATGTGTTCTGTTTACATACCTAAAGCCATATCTGAAAAAGGTAGCTATGAACTGAATATGCAATTCCACGCATTCTTACAATTGTGTGTGCAGCATGAAAAGGGTACCTTATTTAGTATATCTGAGTGAGTTGGTCTGTGTATGTGTGCACGTGCACATGCATGCGTGTGTGTGTGCGGCTGTGCGCATGTCTGTCAGGTGCCAGCGCTCAGGTGCCCTGTGCCATCCCATCCTGTGGGTGCAAAGCCTTCGAATTCGTTCCGTCCCGGCCGGAGGAGGTGGGGGAGCACTGGTTGAGGAAGCGGCCAGGGTTCGACGCGGAGTCCTGGCGGGCGGCGTGCCGCTGCAAGCACACCCACGAGGAGCACGCCCCGGGCGTGGGTCACGCCTGCAGGAGGCGAGGTGCGGGGACCGAACCGAAATCACCTCTGACCTCATCACAAGACGCTCGCTGGCGAAATACTCATTTCAGCAAGGCTCATTTGTCAGGACTCTCACCACCACTTGGCAACAGGAATCACATTCTCTCTGCGGAGGAAATCCCCTGTCTCTGCCTATGGGAGTATACATGCAAGGTCGACTTTACCTCTGCCAGGTTTTCGCTCAGCTGTTTTGTTGTCTGTTAAGAAACAGCAGTGTTTTCCATTGCCAAGAGCTGACATCTGGTGCTAAATTGTTTTAGCTGTGTTTTAGTTGCATGAAGGAAATGCTAAATAATCCTTTGTAGTGAAGGCTAGATAGTAGTCATGTTTTCCCTTTTTTGGTTAATATTTCCACACATATTTATTGCTTGTGGAATTGTCTTATACATGGTTTCCTTAGCTGACAATCGTATTAAAGGATTAAGGAAATACAAAACAGAGGGGCTCAGCCACTACTAGATCTGCTAAGGAAAATGTTCATAACACATTTACAAGATATTACATTTACATTTTTGGTAAAGAAAGAACAGAGAGGTGGCGTGGGTTGAAGCAGGTTAACTGTTGCATGTGTTGAACATTCAGTGCTTCCTGTTGTATCACAGGATGCCGATGTGCACATTTTGAGTCCAGCTTCCTCTGCGTGTCATGTGACAAGCACTGGGAAGAGCATCAAACATTCTTTGACACAGAAGATTCTAGAAAGAAGTCAGGTCTCCCATATGGCAAGTACAACTTCAGCTGGAAGTCATTGTGAAACACAAAATGCTTTATGAACTTTTCTCTTGTCCTCAAGCTTGTTTCATATTGTAATTTCGCTTCAGCTCAAATTTAATGTGTCATTTTTTACATGTACTGTGGAAGCTGTTAGGAGACAGTTCCGTGGAATGGCACGGCGTTTGGTCCGGAGACACGCAATGTGTATTAGAGTACAAATGCTGGAGACAAGCAATGTGTATTAGAGTACAAAGCGATGCCACTACATCCAACCGGAGCCAAACAGGCGCCTCCTGACGATAACAATCTGCGGAACACGGGGTTCCCCATGACCATAGATGGACCTCACTTCCGTCTGAAGTTTGAGTTTGAACCCTACGGAGCCAATTAGGTTACAAGGCTCAGGAAAAACCCAATTAGAGAGGGAGCATTTTAGCTATGCACAGCTCCACAAAACCAATCAGAAACAGCACCCCTGCTGGTCATTATAACTCAAATGTAAATGTAACTATATAAAAAAAGAATGAAATGTTATACTTGTCGAACTTCGGCTCCATGCTGTTGTTCCCACGGCCGGCTGTGTAAATAAACCTTCCTGTCTTCTACTACGAACATCGGATCTGCTTCTTTGATAACTTATTTTGCTCCTCCGGGAGTTTACTAACAAAGCTTAATGAAAATCAAATTAAATACAAATAGCAGATAACAGCTTAGCAAGGAAGAAAAGCTAGGACTCACAAATCCCAAAATTGCTTAGTTTTTATTTTTCTTGAAAAATCTTTCCGGCATCAGTGCATGACATTCTTGTAGGAGGAGTTTTCTCCACTGCAATGCCAGTTTCTTTCTTTGCAATATGTATACTTAAAGAAGTGTATGGTAATAAACATTGTATAACTGCAGTTACACTGGAAACCATAAGATGGCACAAGCATATACCTTTTTAGTCCTGTCTTTCACATCTTGCCTGTTGGTTTGTGGGCTTGTGTGAGTTAGACTGAAGTATTTCTCTGGGACAGGTGAGGCCTACCTGCCCTTTGCTGAGGTTCCCACTCTGCGGAATGCTGTGTTAACAGGCAGAGAGGAGGATGAATGAACCTTTAAAGCCATTACTGGGAGGTGGGTATAATCATTTCTCAACCAACCTCAAAAACAGTTGTTTCATTTTGTACTGTACAAGTGTAAGTTTTGTTATGAATGGGAAGAAAGTGATCTGTTACACCATATTGCTGTGACAATCCTTTGTTTCCCATTTTCCTATTCCCATTTGTTGGCCTGGTCTGATACTGTTGCTCATTTAAATTGAATGGATGCACTTTTGTTCTATTGTGCTGGAAGTCACTCTGGATACGTAATGTAATATAATGTAATGTAATTTTTCATTTCATGCAAAATTCAGTTAAGCTCTATATAGCTGTATTCATAAGCTGAAGGTATTTCCGTAGTACCATATTGGTCCTCGCCAAAGCCCTCCCTATTATAATCCCTCCTTGGATGTAAATGGGAAGGCCTACTTAATGACAGAACCAAGGGCACTGGCAACGGAATTAAAATCCACACCTTCCCTCCATTACAAACACAGAAGAACCCAGCCTTGACCTGACATGTGATTGGCAGCCTGGGGGAGCAGGCGATGCAATGTGACCAATGACTGCAGGTGTGAAACTGACACAACCTGACACCTGTTTGCTTCCTGTGTCTTTGGACTGATCTGTGCTAGAGGACTTCCACGCCGTCCCTTCCCCAACCCCTCCCCCACCAGAGACAACCAACACTCACTGCTCTGCGGCTGATAATGACTGTTCTTGGTATGAATGATGTCATTAAACGTTTGAAAAAAAACAGCAGTGATCTGATTGGTGCAATATCTCCACTCGGTTTCACACTGTACCATAAAATCTGTGTATTAGTCATTTCCTCCTCCATGAAATAACAAATGCTAACGCAAACACCTTTTAAAATACCCATGCAATAGTCACTCGTTGGTTTATTTATTGGTATGTGTTTCATAGGGATGGAGTACAGTTCTACCATTTGTTGAATTGTACCGATGGCTACCTCAGGTTTACCCAGATATTTCTTTAAGAGATTATTCATAGGTGTGAGTGGATGTTACCTTTGTGTGTTCTTGAATGAAGTCATTGTTTGTGAACAACATGAATTTTCTCTGGCCAATGCTATTAATACTGAAGTATAATATTTTTAAATGACCCTGTAAGTACATTCACATCCATGTTTTTTGTTCATATTCAATCAAGGTGTTAGTAAATATGGAGTGAACTTTATCAATTATTATTATTTACAATTTTTCAAGGGTATGTGTGTGTGTATATGCTGTAGATGTAGATGATTATGTATGAAAACAAATAAACATAAACGCATCTATCTACACATATATACAGTTAAAATACACAGGACAAGAAACAATAGTTCAGCACAAGAATCCTGTTGAAATATTCAGGTACTACAATAATATGTTCACGAATTCAAAAAGTAAACTGCACAGCAGTACACATTTCATCAGTATAAAGACTGGACTGTGGGGCTAAGTAAGTGTTAAATACAGCAATACTTAATGAGTGTTTTGTTTAAATGCTGTTTTGAGCTTTAATGGGAATTAATCAAACTTAATTCAGCTTTAGATATCCTCAGGCAAGTTCCAGCGTGGCGATTCTCTTAATTAAAATAAACTAAATGTCTAAATTTGTCAATACTTGCTTATATGAAGGCCCAGATAGTTGTTGGATCAGAGTTCAGTTTCATAAACAGTTTTCATGGTGAAGGATTAAACTCATGAAAAGGGCAATCTTAATCGAGTATTATTTATTGTCTTATAATTACATTACATTACATTATTGTAATGTAACGTAATTACCACTATGCTACACTGCCGCCCACTGCCAAATTAGTATCTAAGTGGTTCTTTATCTGCCAAATACAGTATGTTGCGACCCTCAGTCTAGGTTAAATCCATTTTAGTTGCCATACTATACCTGATTTCTGATTTCTGATTTCCAGCTAATAATTCACATATGGAAGGCAACTAGAACTGTTTTACTTTTATTTCAGAGTTTCTGTTAAACCTGCTCAGAAACTGACCTAAGATAGTTTTGTTCCATTCTCATTTTCTGATCATATGATTACTCATCTTCTGTGCTAAAGTACAACCGTACAAAAGTGAAGTGTATTGACAACATGGGATAACCAGTATGTTGCTTTTCTCTTGAACGTGGGGGTGTTTTTATTTCAATCTTCAAGGGATCTCTTTATAAGAAATCGTTCATTGGTGAGGAAAAGTCACATTATATGAGTGTTTCCTAAAATGAAAAAATAAATTGCTATTTCACCACCTGTCATCTCTTAATGCAGGCCATTTGGAGGGTATTGTGTTTGCAGGGTACATTTGCTTAGAGTAAGTCAGTAATGAGGACCATAATAAAACCGAAACAGCTGCTGAAGCTTTGAACCTGACAGCTGTACAACGGACCAAATGTTCAATTAAATCAAAATTGATTCACAGCAGAGATCCTGTTTTCAGTGAAAATGAGATATGTGAATCATTACATGTTCTTTTAAATAAACACTCAGCTGCATCTTGACATCTTGACATTGGTTAAAAGTCCAATTTTTGGAAATTGAACCTGTAGGTAGAACAGTGTATAAATGGATGAACACGGCACAGTCCAAACCAAGAGTGCCTGGGTGTCATTTTTCATTTGTCATTTTAGTTTCTTCTACAATGGAATGGCTAGGTTTTGATGTCTTTTCAAGAGCAAGCCAAAGTGAGTTTAATTGTCCACATTTATTGATACCTCCACTGCTTATTTGGCATCCGTAAATTTGAACATGAAATTCATGTTTTTTAATGTTTGAAATTTTCAGGTAAGGTATTTAGGTGGACACACCAATTGATGTGTCCACTACATTAAAGTTGACTAAAAAACATGGTGTGCTATGGTGGTAAGGAGCAGGGCTTGTAACTGAAATGTTGCTGGTTCGATTCCCTGGGTACTCCTGTAATACTGCTATGGCATGGTGCTCAACCTGAATTGCCTCAGTAACTATTTAGCTGTATAAAGGGACAACATGTAAAAATTGTAAGCTATGCAAGTCCCCTGGATAAGAGTGTACACTAAGCAAATGCTTGGTACTTCCAATAAAATACTTCCTCTGTGCCTAATTTTCTCATACATCCCTATGTGCGTTTGACCTCAGTTTTGTTTGCACCTGGTAACAATGCTGTTTATGAAACTCATGAGTATAACTGGACTCTCATTCTTCCTCCTTTCTGCGTTGAGGCCATAAAAGAAGTTTTGTTCCTGTGGAGTGAAACTGCAATCTGGCGTTCATTGGGTATTAGTGACGCAAAGCGCCGTCTTTGTTGTGCGGCAAAGGAAGACAGTACTGTTAGTTCACTCCCTTCAAACACAAGAATAGAACAAAGATACTACTGTATGTGCAAGGATCCCAGCAAACCGACTTTTCAGTGGAAGCTTTCAGCCACATTGCGTGAGAATATACTGCTACACGTTTGGAAATGAGGGATTTTTTGAGAGTGCATACATGCCTGTCTGCATGTATGCACTCTGTCTGGTACTGTATTGCTATCAATGAGAGTGGCATGAGTACTCAACAGTTAGAAGCCATACTTTCCAACTGATTGCATCAATAGTTAACAGATTGGAACAGTTGCTACTGTTGATACTGGCGGGGCAGTCATTTTCATATTTATTTACTATATATGACTGAAACCAGACTGGTCTGACAGAAACAGACACTCCCAGCTCATAAAACCAGAGTCCTGATAACAAGTCTAAAGGGCATTGCTAAATGCTGGGAAGAGACTGAGGAAGCTCATTAACAGACGCAGGGCTCTCAGTGGAGGTAGTTTTCACAGACAGAGCTTCACCATCCAGGGCAAAATGAAGAGGAATCTGTTGTTTGCGTTGAGTTTTCTTGCTGTTATGTTTGGCACCGTGTTATCCATGGGTAAGTGAAGCATTTTCATTCTAATGAATTGATCAACAAGTCTTTGAAATATAGGCTTTAAAAATCAAGTCATCCTCATAAAACTTCTCAATCTATTCCACTGTGGCTGCAAGCAGTTTATTGTATCTTGACCCATCTGTAGCTTTCTTGGTCGTTGCATGTTTAACATACAGTTATTTAGCTTAAGATCAAAAACGGGACATCATGGATGGTCATTACATATTGGTGAAGCAACAGTGGTATAGGTGGCAGTGGGTACAGAGTTTAAGGAACTGAGCTGTTATGGAGACAAGCTGGACCTTTAGATCTTGAGTGGAGCAGGGCTGTTGTACCCTTGGGTAAGGCACCAAACCTTAATTACTGCAGCATACATCCTGCTGTGTTAACAGTATGTAAAGTGTAAGCTATGTTGCTGCTCCTGTATAAGGGTGTCTGCCCAGCCAGCAAATGATCTTAAAAGCTGTAACAGCGTGCCAGACCCCTAACTTAATGGGTGTGATGATTATGCTCACATTTTGATAGTGAGGGTGAGGAGGCTGTTGTTTTGGTTTTAAAATGTCCCCCTTTCCCCCCCAAAAAAAGACACGTAGTGCACCAACCCCAAGGATGAGGGCACCGAGAATGAGCAGCAGCTGCAATACTACTTCTACTTCATTAGCGGGTGGATTAGAGACAGTAGATGAGGTGTCATCAGGGCTGCTGGATCTCTTTGACTGACCCAGGCTCTTCCTTCTTCCAGCCAAAGTGTGTGAGCTTCCCATGGAGGAGGGCCCCTGCTCCGCCAGGCAACTCCTGTACTACTACGACTCACAGGAGAGGACTTGCCGTACTTTCTTTTACGGAGGCTGCAGGGGAAACGGTAACAGGTTCGAGGCCTTGGAAAAGTGCCAGCAAACATGCATGGGTAAGCCCTCTCGTTCCTTTATTTATCCCTTTCTCCCTCTTTTCTTTTCTTTTCCTCTCTGCCTCTCAGTTTTGTGGTTTCCTGGGGTCGCTTGAGATGTAGAAGAACACCATTTCCTCTGATAGTCAGGCCTGAACATAGCCATAATAAGCATGACTGCTACAAGTAGGCATGAAGTTGCATCTGAAGCTGAAATAAATCATTGAAATAAATGGGATATTTAAGTCTACACATGGATTTGTATCACATATACTTTAGTTAATTTACCTTTTATGACCACATCAGCTTCAAGTGTGACTTGGGTGGGTATTCAGGGTAAGGGTGGAGAGGAGAGGGGTAGAGTTCAAGGCCGATTGGAGGTACATCTAGTTGAGGTTTTGATTTCAAAGGGCCCCTGACTTTCCATTCCCAAGTGACATAGCATCTTACTTTTTTACTAGATATTTGGTGTTTTTCTTCCACATAAAAATGGTAGCATTGTGGCTGTGCTGTATGTGGTGTGGCATTCAAATCTTGCAGCCGTCGTATCTCATTCCATTGAGCTATGATTTCCAAACCCTAAATGCTTCAAATTTAACGTATGGATACTTTCTGGTACATTGTATACACTATATACTTTCATTTCATACCTGCTGACATATGGTCCTCTTCATCTGGGCCTGTTTTAGTCCCCCATCACTGATGAAATGGTTGAAAGGGGTGTCAGTGTAGCATAGTGGTAAGCTGCAGGGCTTGTAACCAAAAGCTTGCCAGTTTGATTCCCTGCTGGGGCACTGCTGCTGTGCCCTTGGGCAAGGTGCTCAGCCCACAATTGCCTAAGTAAATATACAGCTGTTTAAACGAGTAACATTAAACAAAAATTAACATACATTATTCACTCTCAGTAAGAGCATCTGCTAAATGACAGTAATGTAAAAGTTATATCAGGTGTTACACCTCACCTCATTTCAGCCATCTTTGCAGAACATACAGGAGAGGCAGGAGAAGTGAATGTTCAGTTAATGATTACTGACAGGGTGGCATTGGATCTGTAATAAAGTTTATATGACACCCTTGTTGAGGTCATAAGTTCTCAGAATGTCACAACAGAACGTACATAATTGTGTCAACAACTCAACAGAAACCTGCAGAACAAAGCAAATGGGATTTGAACGGAACTATTAATGGTAGAGAGAGGAGATTTTTTGTATGTTTGCCAACAGACTATAGTATCATATGGACAAAGTCTGTTTTTATTATTTCTACTTGTACTTACTTTGTTTTATTGTGACACTCTTGCAACTGTCATATACAAAGCTAAAGAAACATGACAGATGCTGCAAATTCTGACACTTTAAATATCTCTGCTATTTTATGGTGGTTGGCACATTCAAGGAACTTACCTGTGTAATATGGTGCAATTTTTTTTTCCTTTTTCTTGTCAGAGGGTCTTGGTCAGTTCTGCCGATGTTTTTCCCCTCTGACAAAAAAAGCTCATTCCATACCTTTCCATTAAAGACACATGTGTCACTATCACCATGTCACCAACCTGAAGCGTGTGACAAACAAGCTTTCCTCTTGCCGCGCTCCAGGACACGTTTTTGTCAGTTCCTCAGATGTCCACTAGAGGTCCTCTTTGCACAGTTAGACAGTTGTTCGTCAAATCGCTGTGTTTATCATTCTTCATTGTATTTTTAGGGAGATCGCGTCGATCCGCTAATTCTGGACCGCACCCTGATGAGCCGACTGTTAATACTGGTAAGCACTTATTTCTCTCTCTCTCTCTCTCTCTCTCTCTCTCACCTCACACACACACACATATACACACTGTATACAGTATATGCGCTATGGAACTCCTTATTGAACTCACAGCAAACTCCTTTGGACCATCTTCGTTTGTTGTTGGTGAGGCAACAGTGGTATAGGTGGCAGTGGGTACAGAGTTTAAGGAACTGAGCTGGTATGGGGACAAGCTGGACCTTTAGATCTTGAGAGGAGCAGGGCTGTTGTACCCTTGGGTAAGGCACCCAACCTTAATCACTGCTGCATACATCCTGCTGTGTTAACAGTATGTAAAGTGTAAACTGCTCCTGTATAAGGGTGTCTGCCCAGCCAGCAAATGATCTTAAAAGCTGTAACAGCGTGCCAGACCCCTAACTTAATGGGTGTGATGATTATGCTCACATTTTGATAGTGAGGGTGAGGAGGCTGTTGTTTTGGTTTTAAAATGTCCCCCTTTCCCCCCCAAAAAAAGACACGTAGTGCACCAACCCCAAGGATGAGGGCACCGGGAATGAGCAGCAGCTGCAATACTACTTCTACTTCATTAGCGGGTGGATTAGAGACAGTAGATGAGGTGTCATCAGGGTTGCTGGATCTCTTTGACTGACCCAGGCTCTTCCTTCTTCCAGCCGAAGTGTGTGAGCTTCCCATGGAGAAGGGCCCCTGCTCCGCCAGGCAACTCCTGTACTACTACGACTCACAGGAGAGGACTTGCCGTACTTTCTCCTTCGGAGGTTGCAGGGGAAACGGTAACAGGTTCGAGACCTTGGAAAAGTGCCAGCAAACATGCATGGGTAAGCCCTCTCGTTCCTTTATTTATCCCTTTCTCCCTCGTTTCTTTTCTTTTCCTCTCTGCCTCTCAGTTTTGTGGTTTCCTGGGGTCGCTTGAGATGTAGAAGAACACCATTTCCTCTGATAGTCAGGCCTGAACATAGCCATAATAAGCATGACTGCTACAAGTAGGCATGAAGTTGCATCTGAAGCTGAAATAAATCATTGAAATAAATGGGATATTTAAGTCTACACATGGATTTGTATCACATATACTTTAGTTAATTTACCTTTTATGACCACATCAGCTTCAAGTGTGACTTGGGTGGGTATTCGGGGTGGGGGTGGAGAGGAGAGGGGTAGAGTTCAAGGTCGATTGGACGTACATCTGGTTGAGGTTTTGATTTCAAAGGGCCCCTGACTTTCCATTCCCAAGTGACATAGCATCTTTCTTTTTTACTAGATATTTGGTGTTTTTCTTCCACATAAAAATGGTAGCATTGTGGCTGTGCTGTATGTGGTGTGGCATTCAAATCTTGCAGCCGTCGTATCTCATTCCATTGAGCTATGATTTCCAAACCCTGAATGCTTTAAATTTAACGTATGGATACTTTCTGGTACATTGTATACACTATATACTTTCATTTCATACCTGATTACATATGGTCTTCTTCATCTGGGCCTGTTTTAGTCCCCCATCACTGATGAAATGGTTGAAAGGGGTGTTATTTCTACTTGTACTTACTTTGTTTTATTGTGACACTCTTGCAACTATCATATACAAAGCTAAAGAAACATGACAGTGGCTGCAAATTCTGACACTTTAAATATCTTGTTGAGGTCATAAGTTCTGCTATTTTATGGTGGTTTGGCACATTCAAGGAGGAACTTACCTGTTTTTATTATTTCTATGGTGACAATTTTTTAAATATCTTTTCCTTTTTCTTGTCAGAGGGTCTTGGTCAGTTCTGCCGATGTTTTTCCCCTCTGACAAAAAAAGCTCATTCCATACCTTTCCATTAAAGACACATGTGTCACTATCACCATGTCACCAACCTGAAGCGTGTGACAAACAAGCTTTCCTCTTGCCGCGCTCCAGGACACGTTTTTGTCAGTTCCTCAGATGTCCACTAGAGGTCCTCTTTGCACAGTTAGACAGTTGTTCGTCAAATCGCTGTGTTTATCATTCTTCATTGTATTTTTAGGGAGATCGCGTCGATCCGCTAATTCTGGACCGCACCCTGATGAGCCGACTGTTAATACTGGTAAGCACTTATTTCTCTCTCTCTCTCTCTCTTTCTCTCTCTACCTCACACACACACACACATATACACACTGTATACAGTATATGCGCTATGGAACTCCTTATTGAACTCACAGCAAACTCCTTTGGACCATCTTCGTTTGTTGTTGGTGAGGCAACAGTGGTATAGGTGGCAGTGGGTACAGAGTTTAAGGAACTGAGCTGGTATGGGGACAAGCTGGACCTTTAGATCTTGAGAGGAGCAGGGCTGTTGTACCCTTGGGTAAGGCACCCAACCTTAATCACTGCTGCATACATCCTGCTGTGTTAACAGTATGTAAAGTGTAAACTGCTCCTGTATAAGGGTGTCTGCCCAGCCAGCAAATGATCTTAAAAGCTGTAACAGCGTGCCAGACCCCTAACTTAATGGGTGTGATGATTATGCTCACATTTTGATAGTGAGGGTGAGGAGGCTGTTGTTTTGGTTTTAAAATGTCCCCCTTTCCCCCCCAAAAAAAGACACGTAGTGCACCAACCCCAAGGATGAGGGCACCGGGAATGAGCAGCAGCTGCAATACTACTTCTACTTCATTAGCGGGTGGATTAGAGACAGTAGATGAGGTGTCATCAGGGTTGCTGGATCTCTTTGACTGACCCAGGCTCTTCCTTCTTCCAGCCGAAGTGTGTGAGCTTCCCATGGAGAAGGGCCCTTGCTGGGCCATGCATCTCCTGTACTACTACGACTCACAGGAGAGGACTTGCCGTACTTTCTTCTTCGGAGGTTGCAGGGGAAACGGTAACAGGTTCAAGACCTTGAAAAAGTGCCACCAAACATGCATGGGTAAGCCCTCTCGTTCCTTTATTTATCCCTTTCTCCCTCGTTTCTTTTCTTTTCCTCTCTGCCTCTCAGTTTTGTGGTTTCCTGGGGTCGCTTGAGATGTAGAAGAACACCATTTCCTCTGATAGTCAGGCCTGAACATAGCCATAATAAGCATGACTGCTACAAGTAGGCATGAAGTTGCATCTGAAGCTGAAATAAATCATTGAAATAAATGGGATATTTAAGTCTACACATGGATTTGTATCACATATACTTTAGTTAATTTACCTTTTATGACCACATCAGCTTCAAGTGTGACTTGGGTGGGTATTCGGGGGTGGGGGAGAGGGAGAGGAGAAGGGATTGACGTAGGTTGAGGTTTTGATTTCAAGGTTTCCATTCCCAAGTGACATAGCATCTGGTTGACTAGATTTTGATTTCAAAAAAATGGCCCATTGTGGCTGTGCTGACTTTCCATTCCCAAGTGACATATTGCATCTTTTCCAAACCCTTTTTTTAACTAGATATTTGGTGTTTTTACTTCCATTTCATAAAAATCTGGGCCTAGCATTGATGAAATGGTGAAAGGGGTGTCAGTGTATAGTGGTGTGGCATTCAAAAGCTTGCCAGTTTGATTCCCTGCTGGGGCACTGCTGCTCTTGGGCAAGGTTCCATTGAGCCAGCTAAACGAGATTTTAACATACAATTCACCTCAGTAAGAGCATCTTAAATGACAGTAATGTAAAAGTTATATCAGGTGTTATACTTTCAGCCATCTTTGCAGAACATACAGGAGAGGCAGGAGAAGTGAATGTTCTTAATGATTACTGACAGGGTTTGGATGTGTAATAAAATTTATATGACACCCTATGTTGAGGTCTTTCTCAGAATGTCACAACAGAACGGCCTGTTTTCAACAACTCAACAGAAACCTGCCAAAGCAAATGGAATTTGAACATCAATGGTGATGAAATTTTTGGTTGAATAGTATCATATGGACAAAGTCTGTTTTTATTATTTCTACTTGTACTTACTTTGTTTTATTGTGACACTCTTGCAACTATCATATACAAAGCTAAAGAAACATGACAGTGGCTGCAAATTCTGACACTTTAAATATCTCTGCTATTTTATGGTGGTTGGCACATTCAAGGAACTTACCTGTGTAATACGGTGCAATTTTTTTTTTCCTTTTTCTTGTCAGAGGGTCTTGGTCAGTTCTGGCGATGTTTTTCCCCTCTGACAAAAAAAGCTCATTCCATACCTTTCCATTAAAGACACGTGTGTCACTATCACCATGTCACCAACCTGAAGCGTGTGACAAACAAGCTTTCCTCTTGCCACACTCCAGGACACGTTTTTGTCAGTTTCTCAGATGTCCACTAGAGGTCCTCTTTGCACAGTTAGACAGTTGTTCGTCATATCGCTGTGTTTATCATTCTTCATTGTATTTTTAGGGAGATCGCGTCGATCCGCTAATTCTGGACCGCACCCTGATGAGCCGACTGTTAATACTGGTAAGCACTTATTTCTCTCTCTCTCTCTCTCTCTCTCTCTCTCTCTACCTCACACACACACACACACACACATATACACACTGTATACAGTATATGCGCTATGGAACTCCTTATTGAACTCACAGCAAACTCCTTTGGACCATCTTCGTTTGTTGTTGGTGAGGCAACAGTGGTATAGGTGGCAGTGTGGTACAGAGCTTAAGGAACTGAGCTGGTATGGGGACAAGCTGGACCTTTAGATCTTGAGAGGAGCAGGGCTGTTGTATCCTTGGGTAAGGCACCAAACCTTAATTACTGTAGCATACATCCTGCTGTGTTAACAGTATGTAAAGTGTAAGCTATGCCGCTGCTCCTGTATAAGGGTGTCTGCCCAGCCAGCAAATGATCTTAAAAGCTGTAACAGCGTGCCAGACCCCTAACTTAATGGGTGTGATGATTATGCTCACATTTTGATAGTGAGGGTGAGGAGGCTGTTGTTTTGGTTTTAAAATGTCCCCCTTTTCCCCCCAAAAAAAGACACGTAGTGCACCAACCCCAAGGATGAGGGCACCGGGAATGAGCAGCAGCTGCAATACTACTTCTACTTCATTAGCGGGTGGATTAGAGACAGTAGATGAGGTGTCATCAGGGTTGCTGGATCTCTTTGACTGACCCAGGCTCTTCCTTCTTCCAGCCAAAGTGTGTGAGCTTCCCACGGAGGAGGGCCCCTGCTCCGCCAGGCAACTCCTGTACTACTACGACTCACAGGAGAGGACTTGCCGTACTTTCTTCTACGGAGGTTGCAGGGGAAACGGTAACAGGTTCGAGACCTTGGAAAAGTGCCAGCAAACATGCATGGGTAAGCCCTCTCGTTCCTTTATTTATCCCTTTCTCCCTCTTTTCTTTTCTTTTCCTCTCTGCCTCTCAGTTTTGTGGTTTCCTGGGGTCGCTTGAGATGTAGAAGAACACCATTTCCTCTGATAGTCAGGCCTGAACATAGCCATAATAAGCATGACTGCTACAAGTAGGCATGAAGTTGCATCTGAAGCTGAAATAAATGATTGAAATAAATGGGATATTTAAGTCTACACATGGATTTGTATCACATATACTTTAGTTAATTTACCTTTTATGACCACATCAGCTTCAAGTGTGACTTGGGTGGGTATTCAGGGTAGGGGTGGAGAGGAGAGGGGTAGAGTTCAAGGCCGATTGGAGGTACATCTAGTTGAGGTTTTGATTTCAAAGGGCCCCTGACTTTCCATTCCCAAGTGACATAGCATCTTACTTTTTTACTAGATATTTGGTGTTTTTCTTCCACATAAAAATGGTAGCATTGTGGCTGTGCTGTATGTGGTGTGGCATTCAAATCTTGCAGCCGTCGTATCTCATTCCATTGAGCTATGATTTCCAAACCCTGAATGCTTTAAATTTAACATATGGATACTTTCTGGTACATTGTATACACTATATACTTTCATTTCATACCTGCTGACATATGGTCCTCTTCATCTGGGCCTGTTTTAGTCCCCCATCACTGATGAAATGGTTGAAAGGGGTGTCAGTGTAGCATAGTGGTAAGCTGCAGGGCTCGTAACCAAAAGCTTGCCAGTTTGATTCCCTGCTGGGGCACTGCTGATGTGCCCTTGGGCAAGGTGCTCAGCCCACAATTGCCTAAGTAAATATCCAGCTGTTTAAACGAGTAACATTAAACAAAAATTAACATACATTATTCACTCTCAGTAAGAGCATCTGCTAAATGACAGTAATGTAAAAGTTATATCAGGCGTTACACCTCACCTCATTTCAGCCATCTTTGCAGAACATACAGGAGAGGCAGGAGAAGTGAATGTTCAGTTAATGATTACTGACAGGGTGGCATTGGATGTGTAATAAAATTTATATGACACCCTTTCTGAGGTCATAAGTTCTCAGAATGTCACAATAGAACGTACATAATTGTGTCAACAACTCAACAGAAACCTGCAGAACAAAGCAAATGGGATTTGAACGGAACTATTAATGGTAGAGAGAGGAGATTTTTTGTATGTTTGCCAACAGACTATAGTATCATATGGACAAAGTCTGTTTTTATTATTTCTACTTGTACTTACTTTGTTTTATTGTGACACTCTTGCAACTATCATATACAAAGCTAAAGAAACATGACAGTGGCTGCAAATTCTGACACTTTAAATATCTCTGCTATTTTATGGTGGTTGGCACATTCAAGGAACTTACCTGTGTAATACGGTTTTTTTTTTTTTTTCCTTTTTCTTGTCAGAGGGTCTTGGTCAGTTCTGGCGATGTTTTTCCTCTCTGACAAAAAAAGCTCATTCCATACTTTTCCATTAAAGACACATGTGTCACTATCACCATGTCACCAACCTGAAGCGTGTGACAAACAAGCTTTCCTCTTGCCGCACTCCAGGACACGTTTTTGTCAGTTTCTCAGATGTCCACTAGAGGTCCTCTTTGCACAGTTAGACAGTTGTTCGTCATATCGCTGTGTTTACCATTCTTCATTGTATTTTTAGGGAGATCGCGTCGATCCGCTAATTCTGGACCACACACTGATGAGCCGACTGTTAATACTGGTAAGCACATATTTCTCTCTCTCTCTCACACACACACACACACACATATACACACTGTATACAGTATATGCACTATGGAACTCCTTGTTGAACTCACAGCAAACTCCTTTGGACCATCTTCGTTTGTTGTTGGTGAGGCAACAGTGGTATAGGTGGCAGTGTGGTACAGAGCTTAAGGAACTGAGCTGGTATGGGGACAAGCTGGACCTTTAGATCTTGAGTGGAGCAGGGCTGTTGTACCCTTGGGTAAGGCACCCAACCTTAATTACTGTAGCATACATCCTGCTGTGTTAACAGTATGTAAAGTGTAAACTGCTCCTGTATAAGGGTGTCTGCCCAGCCAGCAAATGATCTTAAAAGCTGTAACAGCGTGCCAGACCCCTAACTTAATGGGTGTGATGATTATGCTCACATTTTGATAGTGAGGGTGAGGAGACTGTTGTTTTGGTTTTAAAATGCCCCCTTTTCCCCCTCCCCCACCAAAAAGACAAGAGGTGCACCAACACCAAGGATGAGGGCACCGGGAATGAGCAGCAGCTGAAATACTACTTCGAAGGGTCGATGTGCCTTCCCTTCTTCTACAAGGGAGAGGGGGGCAATGACAACCGCTTCAACAACGAATCCGAATGCATATGGGCTTGCCGTAACCATCCTGAAAATTTGTATCCTGAGGGAGGTAGGACGATGGGGGTTCCTGTGTGTGTGTGTGTACTTTGCTGAAGTATTATCAAAAGATTCATAATTATTCTAGAAGTGGTTATGTTCATACATTTTTAATATGTCTAAAAAATTATATGCCTCATGGGTACCTTCCAGCGGCCTTTGATTAGATTTACCTTCTCCTTTGTATGTGGTTGCTTGAGCTTGCATCCATGAGGGCTGATGGTCCTTTGTCATTTCACCAGAAGCCACGTTAGCGAGTGGATTAGAGATGGTAGATGAGCCGTCATCAGGGTTGCTGGATCTCTTTGACTGACCCAGGCTCTTCCTTCTTCCAGCCAAAGTGTGTGAGCTTCCCATGGAGCAGGGCCCCTGCTACGGCAGGCAACTCCTGTACTACTACAACTCACAGGAGAAGACTTGCCGTGCTTTCCTCTATGGAGGCTGCGGGGGAAATGGTAACAGGTTTGAGGCCATGGAAAAGTGCCAGCAAACATGCATGGGTAAGCCCTCTCGTTCCTTTATTTATCCATTATTACATTACATTATTCGCATTTAGCAGACACTCTTATCCAGAGCAACTTACAATGTTATCCATTTATACAGCTGGGTATTTTTACTGAGGCAATTGTGGGTTAAGTACCTTGCCCAAAGGGTACAGCAGTAGTGCCCCAGTCGGGAATCGAACCAGCAACCTTTCAGTCACAAGTCCTGCTCCTTAATCACTATGCTACACTGCCACCCTGTTTATCCATTTCTCACTCTTTTCTTTTCCTCTCTGCCTCTCTGTTTTGTGGTCTTTATCTGGGCCTGTTTTAGTCCTCTATCACTGATGAAATGGTTGAAAGGGGTGTCAGTGTAGCATAGTGGTAAGCTGCAGGGCTTGTAACCAAAAGCTTGCCAGTTTGATTCCCTGCTGGGGCACTGCTGCTGTACCCTTGGGCAAGGTGCTCAGCCCACAATTGCCTGAGTAAATATCCAGCTGTTTAAATGAGTTACGTTAAAAAAAATGTAACATACGTTATTCACTCTCAGTAAGAGCATCTGCTAAATGACAGTAATGTAAAAGTTATATCAGGTGTTACACCAAACCTCATTTCAGCCATCTTTGCAGAACATACAGGAGAGGCAGGAGAAGTGAATGTTCAGTTAATGATTACTGACAGGGTGGCATTGGATGTGTAATAAAATTTTATGACACCCTTGCTGAGGTCATAAGTTCTCAGAATGTCACAATAGAATGTACATAATTGTGTCAACAACTCAACAGAAACCTGCAGAACAAAGCAAATGGGATTTGAACGGAACTATTAATGGTAGAGAGAGGAGATTTTTTGTATGTTTGCCAACAGACTATAGTATCATATGGACAAAGTCTGTTTTTATTACTTCTACTTGTACTTACTTTGTTTTATTGTGACACTCTTGCAACTATCATATACAAAGCTAAAGAAACATGACAGATGCTGCAAATTCTGACACTTTAAATATCTCTGCTATTTTATGGTGGTTGGCACATTCAAGGAACTTACCTGTGTAATACGGTGCAATTTTTTTTCCTTTTTCTTGTCAGAGGGTCTTGGTCAGTTCTGGCAATGTTTTTCCTCTCTGACAAAAAAGCATCTCATTCCATACCTTTCCATTAAAGACACGTGTGTCACTATCACCATGTCACCAACCTGAAGCGGTGACGTATGACAAACAAGCTTTCCTCTTGCCGCACTCCAGGACACGTTTTTGTCAGTTCCTCAGATGTCCACTAGAGGTCCTCTTTGCACAGTTAGAAAGTTGTTCGTCATATCGCTGTGTTTACCATTCTTCATTGTATTTTTAGGGAAATCGGGCCGATCCGCTAATTCTGGACCGCACCCTGATGAGCCGACTGTTAATACTGGTAAGCACATTTATCTCTATCTCTCTCTCTCTCTCTCTCTCTCTCTCTCTACCTCACACACACACACACACACACACATATACACCCTGTATACAGTATATGCGCTATGGAACTCCTTGTTGAACTCACAGCAAACTCCTTTGGACCATCTTCGTTTGTTGTTGGTGAGGCAACAGTGGTATAGGTGGCAGTGTGGTACAGAGCTTAAGGAACTGAGCTGGTATG
Organism: Megalops atlanticus; assembly: GCA_019176425.1. Lineage (NCBI taxonomy): Eukaryota > Metazoa > Chordata > Actinopteri > Elopiformes > Megalopidae > Megalops > Megalops atlanticus. The sequence goes on from CM032880.1 coordinate 10,786,663, forward strand.
GGGACAAGCTGGACCTTTAGATCTTGAGAGGAGCAGGGCTGTTGTACCCTTGGGTAAGGCACCAAACCTTAATCACTGCTGCATACATCCTGCTGTGTTAACAGTATGTAAAGTGTAAGCTATGCCGCTGCTCCTGTAATACTGGTAAGCACATATTTCTCTCTCTCTCTCTCTCTCACACACACACACACACACACACACACACACACACACACACACACACACACACACACACACACACACACACACACACACACACACACATATACACACTGTATACAGTATATGCGCTATGGAACTCCTTGTTGAACTCACAGCAACTCCTTTGGACCATCTTTGTTTTGTTGCAGGTTTGATTGCTGGGGTCGTTGGTGGTTGCGTGTTTGCTGTGGCAATGGTCGCTGCCATTGCCTTATTCATCACAGAGTAAGACATTCTCCAGCCTTAATCACTGTTAAAATAACCTCTGCATTACATGCTACCATACACGTAGAAATGATAAGCCGCTGTGCTAGATACTCTACTAAAACTAAATGAACAAAAATTCGTGATAGTATTGACATATTGAATACTTAAAATGTTTAAATTGTCTTAAATGTTGTCTTTCGGCATTATTTGAATTTTGAGTTTGTTTAATGTAACATATTTGTAACAAGATTTTCTTTTTTCCCCACACAGCAAAACCAGAGACAGAAAGAAAGTACCGACAAAAGAAGTTGAGATGAGCTAGAAAGAAGCAGCGAACGTGTAATGTGTGTGCAGGATTTCTTAGTAAAGAAATGCTGTAGATTTTTTATTTGATCATCTGGAATTAATTTCACTAAACCCTGTATGTCATGAATTGTTTTTGTGATAGGTAAAAACTGATATTGTCCCAATGTAATATTACATCCAAGCAGAGTGTGGAGCTAACATGCCCAACTGTGTATAAAAACTTTGTGTTTTTGTTTTAATAGCATCAAACCGTTGTGTAGGGAAATGTGGGTAGTCCTACTTGTTATATTGTTTGTATCCTTTCTTTGTAAAGAGTAATGTTGGGTCAATAAATTGATTTTCTCGTAATTGTTGTGATTGTTGGTATTCACTGATTTCATGAACCATACTTGCGTATGAAAATTCCTCTGCCTTTTGACCTACGCCGCTGTCACTGTCCCAAATTTAAGTGTAGGCCTACTTACTGGCAATACAATGTAAAAAAAATACATGAAACTTTTGAGGACATTCATTGCCTTAAGATAATTCAGTTTAAAGGGACTTATACATTTGAACAGGCTTGTTTTTTTTCAGTAAAGTTTCACTTACTACAGAATGTCTTTGTCATTTGTTGTGAAATAGTTGCCCATTTAACATGAATGGCAGAACAGATCAATGCAAGAAATGCTTAATTTGCCTTTCCAGGATGCCCAGCTGATTTAAAATCAAAGTAAGTCTGATTAAAGTTAAGGGGTCGACAAAAAAGTGCTGAATTTCTAGCCACCTAAGTGTGGAATGTAGACCACATCTTGTGGTTATATTTCATCTTATTTCTTTTGCTTTCATTGTTGGTTCCTGTCATTTGACACCTGGCCAATAATTAATTAATGATAATTATTAATTAGCAGTGGCAAGGAGCAGGACTTGTAACTGAAAGGTTGCAGGTTCAATTCCTCACTGGGACACTGCTGCTGCACACTTGGGCAAGGTACCTCACCCAGAATTGCCTTAGTAAATACCCGCTTGTATATATGGATTACATGTTCATTGATATTCCCACTTTAAGTTTGGAAAGAGTTCTAAATGTTCTGGTTTAATATATTCAAGCACTAGTAGGAAATACCATGAAATATGCATGACAATCTTTGAATAATGCTTGAAGATTACGTGTTATGAATATTTTTCAGTAAAATAGCATCAATTATACCTGTGGACACAAATAATCGAAGTTATATGTAGGCATAAACAAATCTCTTTAGAAATGGCTATTAGAAATGTGGTAGACAGATTTACATAGACATATCTGTGGATTTATTATCACTGAACTGTTGGCGTTGTGGAGGTGAACGGTATAAGCATATACTATCTGCGAAACTAATTCATCTCGAACCGGAATAACAGTTACCTTTCATATAGGCCTCCAAAACCCTACACGACGTACGTCTGCGGACGTGTGGCCTATCTATGTGGTAAAAATAGAAATAGATAAAACAAAGTCGTGTCGCTCGATCTTTGTTAGGCCAGGAGCTCTGTCCTCTTGTTGACAGTTTAAATTCAATTACATATATGGTGTGGAAAAATAACACAGTAGCTGTGTTACAAATAAATAGGCATAAGCAACCTTTTAAGAAGTAATGTTCCTTCTTTATCACAAATTGTCAGTAGGCTGCTAAAAGTCTTTTGAACTAGCTAAAGGGTACCGTAGCTACGTCAGTGTCCTCCGCCTATTTGTAAAACATTTTAGCAAAGGCATGTCGCCGGCAGAGGAGTAGTTTGACATAGACTTCCCATTCATCCATTTCCACGGACTCCAAAATTGAAAACTGTTCATTTCATCTGTGGAAGACAAAGAGTTAACTCCGTTCGTGCTGCAAGGGTAGGGAGGGGGCGATAGGGAGTTCTTAAACTAAGCCTCTGTGCTGAAGCGAAGTAGTTTGATAGCTCTCGCAGGGTGTTTTACATCGGAACGCTTGGCATATAGCTGAAGTATTGTACTATTTAAATGCATCCCTTTCGAGGAAGAGACTCCGTTTCGCGTTTTAAGTTGTGCTTATGATGAAAATGAGCTGATTCCTTTCAGAAGTCCACGGGAGCAGAGTTGGCTTACAGCTGAAGTCAAAATTGGCTACAGAGAGGATACTGTGCACTCTTAATTAAAACGGGTTAATTAAAACAATGGAAGCACTCCTCCAAGAAGATTTGGCGACCTTGTCTGATCTGGATGAGAAAAGTCTTTTGGAATCCCTTGATCAGCGATTCAAGAAGGACAAAATTTATGTAAGTAACTTTTTATTTTAAACGTAAACACATCGCTTACAAAATAGCCGTAACAAGCCACGTTGTTGTAACTTAGCTAGCTAATACCTGGTAAATAATATTAATTGGAGGCAGGATCCAAGGTTAAGGGTTACTACCTCGAGATCATCTGCTTGGCTGTCCTCTGATGAAACAACGAATTCTTTCCGTGTACACTGCTGGGTTGAGAGAATTTATTTCGCCGGCTACTCGAAAGACAGACTGGTTCTCTCGAGATTTATCCAGGTCCTTGCCGTTACTTACACAACTCCCCTCTCTGTTGTGTATTCTTTTGAACGGTTTGCATTTTGTTGCATCGGCTGTTATCATGTAACTTTATATATTTATAAATAAAAGTCTGCTGATTTTGTTGCCAACCAACCAATTTCGTAGTGTGTAGCGTAGTACAAAAAGCATTTCTACGAATGCCCTAATGCATCTCTACGCAACAAAATTTTTACACTGCGTTGTTCGTGCTACGTCCTGACAGCATTGCAGACAACGTGCTGCAACACTTTTTCGGCGCAAGGATGTATGCTTGTCGCGCACACACGTTGTTTTAATACGAAGCTCGAAGTTATTCTTGATTTTAGATGAAGGAAGTAGTATATCAGTCAGAGTTATGTACGAAGGCGTTAAAATAGTATTTGCTGGAAACAACTTGAAATGTAGGTAACGTTTGAGCAGATTGCCAGGATGCGACTGAATGGTTAGGCAGAATTTTACATTAACATAATAACTCGTGTGGTATTGGTGTCAGTCGTCCAATCCACCTTGTCATGGGCTTTCATAGTTTGATGGAGCCTGGCATGCATGAGTTTGTCAGTACTCGTTTTCATGTTTTTGCTTTTCATTTCAAGACCTCAAGTCTTGATCTTCAGTTTGTGGCTAAGATCTTGTCATATGCAGGCCCGAGCTGCATCAGATAAATGTCCAGTGACTGGCTCAGTGAAAATGATTCTTGCAATGAAAATATATGAACCTTTTTGTATGCTGTGTAACAAAGTGAGTACGCATCGATAGAGCTTTTCAAGACTGAATTACACTGACATAATTCTGTTTTTAGATTTCAGTATAGAGGTCGAACTAAATTTCTTCTCTGTCACTTTTTGGTCATTGTTTCTGTGAAGTCAATGATGACAGGAGAAAAGGCAAGCGTGTGTCTGACATAAACTGTTGGATTCTGAGAATTGGGCTCACCTGAAAATTTCTAGCATATTACACAAATTTAGTCATGAGCCTACACATTATCTTTCTACTTGAGTCCAGCCAAAAAAAAAAAAAACCTGGACCAACCTCACCTCAGGGCTGCCGTTTCCCTATAGATTCCCCGGTGGGTTTAGGGGAAGTTGTTGGCCAGTGCTAATCGGTTCTCCTTCTGAGCAAGTCCTGCAGGAACGTGCAGGGAGGTTTTTTTTTCCCCAAACCCTGATGAACTTATGACTTGTATTCCAGGTGCTTTATGTTTAAAGCCACAGCACGTCTGATTGCTCTGGAATCTGGAGTGATGGGTGTGTGTATGTGCGGTATTCTTGTGTGTTTGCCAGGCAGGCTCGAATGACATTTGTGAAGGCCGACACAAACTCTTTCTCTCTTTTTCCCTCTCTCACAGACTTACATTGGGGATATCCTGGTGGCGATAAATCCCTTTAAATACCTGCCACTTTATGAGAAAGAGGTAAGTGCGGCTTTAAGGTAAATATGCATTTGGGTACGTTGGCAGGGTTGCGTTGACAGACCGCCTGCTTATGACTCAGAATAACTTGGAAAGCTCAAAGGTTGGCATCTTGACATACTATGAAAACATGAGCAGGAAAGAGGTTTGTAGACCTACAAAAGACTTGGAGATGATCTCCAGGATATAAAAAAGGTTCTTCCTGCTATCAGTTTCCAGCCTTCACCTTGCACAATGTTTTTAATGGGCCGAAGGGACCTTGGCTTCAAGTCATGTGTACTAACAGCTAGCTACTCAGTGTGTTCTTTGCTGTTTCTGAGGCAATAAGTTTTGCTCTGACTTTGTAATGTCACAGACAAGTCTGTACATGGCACTGAATCCTGCAAATCCAGTGAGATCTGTGAGTGCATGTGCCTTTCACTGTCAAATTGTGTGATTCTCATTACCTGCCACTCAGAGGTTTTGCCATAAAAAACTAACCCAGAATCAGCTCATTTTATCTGTCACAAAGATAAGGGCTTTCCAGGAAAATATCTCTGACTGAATATGGATATGCTTGCCATTGAATGACTCATTTGTCCAAGTGCGTGCCCTTCGGTCTGGGTTCGAGCATGGCCATGTTATCTGGTGGCAATGCCGAGGAGCCCACAATGGCAGAACACATTGGCTTCGTTCCACCTTGGATAGGTAGGGCAGGTACCCTTGTTACGCCACTGTTGGCTCCCTGAAACTTGTTTGGACAGCTGTGGGTTGCTCAGATAGCATCAGGGAGCTTTACCTATCCTCTCTTTGCGGTCTGCTTCCTTGTACACTGTGGGATTGGCAGTGAGGAACATGGCAGATGTGCATGTGTTTCAGAGGATTGCATCCGCTTCGTCCCATACTCCTGCAGAAGTGCAGGGGTTGTCACTGTGGGATAAGCTTAATATACGATTGACAAATTAGATGAAAAATGAGGAAAGATACAAAAAAGATTAACCCATACTGTACATCTCTTTAGTGCTCATTATTTTGACTTGTAATGAAAGAGCATTTCATTTTCCTTTGATGCTGGTGCTTGTCCATTGCTGTGTACCTCTGCAGTTGGCAGCTGGGTTATAATAGTTATAATGGATTACATTTATATAGCACCTTTCAGCCTGTTAAAGTTCTAAAAGCGCTTTATAGTGAAGTGAGGGACTCTTCTCAACCAGCACTAATGTATAGCACTTGAGTAATGCACGGCAGTCATTTTGCTTCAGAATGCTAACCACACATCAGCTGAGGTGGAGAGGGATGGGAGTTATTTAGCCACTTACTGATGGTTTATGCGGATGCTTAACAGGCATGCTCCACTTTGTGCTCAGGTGTCAGAGAAGTACAAGTGCCATGACAAGAACTCTCTGCCCCCCCACATCTTCGCTGTGGCAGACCGCGCGTACCAGTCCATGCTCGGCCGTCTGGCCACGGGACCCAGAAACCAGTGCATTGTCATCAGGTGGGTGCAGTGTCTTATCATCTCTCTCCCTGGGGTTCAGGCTGTCTCGTATTCCCCATGGGGTCTTGACCCTCACGGCCTCATTGGGGTCGTGACCCTCTTACTTGTTGACTGGGGTTATGACCCCCTAGCACTCAGGGTGGTCATACCCTCTCACACTCTAGCTTGAGTTGTACCTCTCCTCTCACATGCTTGTAAGGGTTGTGTCTCTCTCAAGTACTGACTGTTCTGATTCTCTCGTGGGCAGACTGGTGCATAACACACCCGCTGGAGTCTGAAATTGCAGCCAAATTTGTAAAATGTGGCTGCTCACTGAGAAGCTCATTTCCATGTTATTCTTGACCTTTCAAACAGGTTCTGTGTTGCCACTTTATTTATATTTAAAGAGTTTGGAGGAACAAGCTTCAAGAAACTGATGTGCATATTTAACAGCTCTCGCAATCAATGGAATGCATATGTACCTTTGACTTCCTCTTTTGTGCCTTCGTGGGACTTGATAAAGTCTTTAGCAGGTCTCATTCTGTGTAGGCAGATCTGCAGCTGGTGTCTTGCATCAGCTACCCTGGTTTCCTAGAACGTAAAGCAAACATGCTACCAAATTATGTTAAAAATGTAGTTTTATATTGGAGGGTGCTTTTTTCGCAAAGCTTTTTTCAGCTAAGATTTCTGAAAAGTCTTTTGGGACATTTGGGACTGCAAACAGAGTGGTTGTTTGTGAGAATTGATCCAGTTCCAGGCAAAAGTTCCCAAATATATCATGTCTGGCAATGCTGAATCCTTATCAGTCCATTTTTCTTTCCAGACTAATGACTCATGTTAAGTCGAGCTTCTCTTTATATCTGTTTAAAAACAAGCACGGTTAATACATATCACTCTAATATTAACATGTTTAATTTTAGAACAACAGCAATTTAGAATTTGCTTGTGGCATTTGACTGGTATTCACCCAATTAGACAGCTCTTAACCAGTCTGCGGTACTCAGGCATGATATATATTTTTTTCAATAAAAATAATTTAATGCTAGATGATGATCTGATCCTGCAACATGGCTGTCTTTACCAAACAGTTGATTCCATATTGAACAAATGATACACTGTGAGAAATGCTGCAGTTGGAGGCACCGCCTTTTGAGGGGATTGAGATTTTCTAATCTGGGTGACTTCTGGGAACGAAATCTTCCACCTGTGAGCGTGAAGGTTTGTGTGTGAAGAGATTCTGTCACCTCTTGTGACATTTCTTTTTCTCTTAGTGTTCCTTCAGTCACTGTCACTGTGCATTTGTGAATGCAGCACATTGTTTCAAAGAAACTCTTGGTTGAAAAGCAAAAGTTCCACTGAAGAGGTTTTCAAGAGGTTTTCCTGCGTCCCTGCTTTCCCCTGCGGAAGTTTCCACAAAACCGACCTTGAGTGGGGGTGGGTTTTTCGAAAACCCCCTAATTAAAATACCACCACACCAGTGGCGCTTTAAGAAGCTATATACGACGCGGGCGTCCGGTGTCCTGTTCTGATGTTTCCGCAACACGGATCGCTCCCTAAGGGCGGCCCAGAGACCGAGCCCACGCACCAGGCTTGCCCGTTTTAACCACGAGAGACTTTCTCTCGGCTGCCTTTCCGCGGAGGTGAGCGTTCTCTCAGCGCTCAGCTCGATCTGACATTATTTATTCATCCCAGTTGAGTTGAGCTGAGTGCGGCTGTGGAGAATGTAAACCTCCTCGTCCGAAGTTTGTTTTTCTCCAACAAAGCTTGCCTTGATGGGAGCTGACGACCCGTGACACAGAATGAAGATCTGAAACTGGCGAAACAACAGAACCGTCCCGAAACAGAAAAAAGCTCAAAGCTCCAGAGTTTTCTCAGACGCCTTCCGTGTGAACAGCGATTTCTGCCGCTGGGAAAACTCTGGGGCCGTGACAGTCTCATATGACATTTTGGGTGCTCTTTCAAGAAAAGGTCTTGAATCTGAAAAGGAAGTTGGTGGCATGAATGCAAATTAATTCCTCAACATGAAAGAAGGAAGATTCAAGTGTCTTTTTGCTGTTGCATTTGATTTACAGGAAGGAAGAGAGAGAGAAAATCTTATCGTGCCTGTAAAAGGTACCTAGGGTTATGTTTTGTTTGAAAATAAGTATTTTATAGTGCGCACCAAGAATTTACAAACCTACCTTGTAAGTATAACTGCGTCATGATTGAACAAAGGCATGTACTTCTCACATTCTACTTACAAATACTTAATGCCTTAATCCAGGAGACTTGAAATTCATTTCAAGTTCCAATTAGAATTTTGTCATTTTATAAAACAAAATTTTTCAGGTAAGATATGTTTCCAACAAACATCCCTATGTGGCTTTTAAAATAAATTAGCTCTGGATACTGGTTGCAGCTACATGCTGGCTGAACCTAAATGCAGTCACGACTCTGAGATTTTTTTTTTTTTCCACCCGGCTGTCAGTGCATGCTTGCTCTCACAAAGGGCCCCAGGTCCCATTCATGTTGACCGAATCGCATTATCCCAACCCTGTCATTGAATAAATGGGCCCATCACTGTGGTTACAAACTGATCACTAGCGAATGAGATCATCGGATGCCCGCAACCCTTTCAGGGAGGGGGGTGGGGAGTGTCAGGGATGAGGAAGGGGCCGATAGTGGTCAAGACAACAGGAATGGAATGCGATTGAGGCTTACAATGAGGAGGAAAGAGCACATTCGCTCATCTCCATTCATACTGCCCGTGCAGACAAATAATGGCTCTATTTTTAACCCCGAGACAAGAGGGGCTAATATAACAATGCTGTTGATTGTATAGCAATATTGACTTTGAGGATCAGATTTGCTCTGTACGTTTTATTGAGCGCCAGATGTCAAATTGCAGGTGTGTGGTCTGAGATCCCACATTCAATCAAGTGGTTGATTTGAAAGGACAGTTGCTGGACGGTTATCACATTACATACATTCATTTTTATTTAGCATTTTCTTTATGATTAGCCTTGATGATTACCCATTTTGCTTTTGAAAGTACTTTAAAATGTAATATTAAGCAATAAGGTTATTTTCCTATGCAAGACACGTTTATTCTTATTCTGAGTTTATTTCAACCTTCTTGTAGTTTACTAAAACCCTTTGTTTCTGCAAGTGGAAAGTGAAAGCATGCAAGGAATGCAGGTGGAGAATACTCAGGTGCTATTACTAAAAAGTGGGTGGGTTATGCGATTGGTGATAATTGTCACATCTGACATTTCCCAGGGCTAATTCCCCTTGGGGCTCTCTCTTCTTAAATAAAAATATTTGCAAGACGTCAGTAGATGAGATGCATCATTCATCATTGAGATATACTACATATATACATGGGGCCTGAAACTTGTTGAAAGATTTCTGAACAGAAAGCATTTGAAAGCTCATCCTGGAAAGTGTTTATGTGCACAGACCTAGTGCTCACCAGTTCACTGGTATTCACGAGTCTGTTGTGTGAATGCAAGATGCATTAAACAAAAGTTTTCCTAGGGTTTTATCTTCCAGTAGAATCGCTCTAGGCCTATATTAAGGTCTTTAGCTGCATCATGCCCACTAAAGAAGAACAGCATACACTAGAGGAACAAGCATGGTGCAGGCCCTTCCACTACTCCCCAGATTTGCAAGCCCTGTGCCTCATGCAAAACTGCACATCAGCTTTTGAGCATTCGCTGCCGAGTGCAGACAAGATGGGAATCATGTGGTTCGCGCTTGATGCCTCCATTCGATTTGGATACGGAATTTCCATTTAATTTGGAGTCACTTTGCTCTCTGGGTCTTTGCAAACCACTGCATTCATTGCCTTGGTACCTGGACGGCTAATGAACACTAACACAGTGAACGCATGCCTGCTGCTGCCCTTTGTGACCAGTGTTCAATCAGAGCCTCACCCTGGGGGCTGAGAGTGGTAGACACAGGAAACTGAGTGGGTGGACAGTCTGACACCTCACAGTGTGTGAGACCCTTTCCCCAGCTTACGGTGCACACATGACATCTTGCACAGTGAAGCTGCAGCCATATATTTTCCACAGGTCCACAGCTGCTGCTGAATATTCTCATGAACTTGCATCATAATCCACCCTCCTTTCAAAAGGAGCTCTGTTTTTACTACCTCATTTCTGCTTTTCTGTCCTTTTTAAGAAATTCAGTGTAACCCTTATTTATTTGTTTGTTTCCACAAAAACCTTGATTCATAAATTATAATTAGGATGACATGGGCCGTATAGCCATATATGTTTGGTCATTGATCATTTTGAGTGACCTAGAAAATGACTTTTAGGAATTGTCTAACCTGGTTTACCCAGCCTGCAGACTAACAGAATCTCTCTAACAAAACCTCTTTATGACTTGACTTATGATAATCATAGATTTGTAATTACTGGATTGGTTGAGTTTCATTTGCTTTGACCGTTATCCGTAATCATGCCCTGAATGGACGTTCACATGCAGATCATCAAACAACGCAGCCACTTTATTCATGCGCACACGAGAGGTCGCATGTGAAACGCCGTGTTCTCGTTCGGCCCGGCAAAATGGCTGCCCGGCTCCCGCCCGCCTTGTATGAGCTGTTGAAGCATTCTGGTCTTTCTGTTTCTGTGGTCCTGACCTTCTCCCTCTCGCCTTTGTCTGCCAGTGGGGAAAGCGGCGCTGGGAAGACGGAGAGCACCAAGCTGCTGCTGAGGCAGATCATGGAGCTGAGCAGGGCCAACTCCCAGCTGGAGCAGCAGATACTGCAGGTGAGTGAGGGGGCGTGCATGTGGGGTCCTACACACACACACACACACACACACACACACACACACACACACACACACACACACACACATATGTGTGTGTGTAGATTTTTGTGTTTTGCATGCACAACAAATTCCCTAAAAGGGTAATAAAGCTTTCATTACAGAAGGGTTGCAGAATTGATATCCCATGTGGCTTGTGGGGGCCAGCTGTTTCATAGTCAGAACTCAAGTGCGAGTTCAGTGGGGCAACCAGGATGCGCCTTAGAGGCAAATGAAATGTCATTTCAGCCTTTAGAGTTCAGTAAGAAGCCAGATCTAGTTTAAATGTCTCCCAGATCTAATTTAAATTTCACCTCCCGTGAGCACCATGCCAAACCCTGTGCAATCATTTGGTGATTGAATCAGCGAAACAGCACTGAGCATGAACATTATTGTCAGCGTTGAGGCCTGCAGTAAGCGGTGGATGTGGTTATGGGCAGTAGAGGGCACAGAGCACCATGCACTGTGACACTATTTCTGACTTAACTGCCTCATTAATCATAAGAACATCTAGGTACTGTTTTCCCAAGTAGAAGTTCATACGTCTGATTAAAATTGTTAATTGTATTTTCTCTTAGAAACAGCTCCACCCGTTAGTGTACAGCTATTTTTATTGGCTACTGGGTGGCATTAAGAACATTTTCCAGTACACCCTATTCAATTGGACAATAAAGACTGTGTTATCTGAAAGTTAATGTTGTCTGAAACAAAAATTGAATGTCAAACTTATTATAAAGGGTTTCCTGGTTACAGGCAAGTCTAAAAATAGGTAGAATTCTAATAGCTTAATACTCATACCAGAGTTAAATACTCTGAAGTCTAATCTGCTAATAAGAAGCAATGTTTTTCACCACGGGGGAAGGATATGGATGTCTGAAACCATGTTTGGTTTGGGCACTATGGGTCAGTATTCAAATCTATGCAGGAAATGAGGCAGAAAACATGACACACTTTCCCAGGAGATCATCCGTGATGCGTTTGGTGACTGCGCCTCCCTCCCCCACACAAACGCAAAGAGCACACGTCGCAGGGAACTCCAGCACTCAGAAGGGAAAGGCATGTTGGCTGAATAATGTAGTCTTTAAATGGTCTGGATTTATGGCATGCAGTCGGTCATTAGTGGGACTGTTTTTCAAAAGTTGCCACAGCACTGATTCTCGAAGCCCCGCAGCTGCTTCATCTTTACAGACTGTGCTCAGGTGGACTACAGTTCCAGTTTGGACACACCAACTCATACAGGATTTTTTTTTATTTTTTACTATTTTCCACATTTTTGAATAATAGTAAAGACACCAAAACTGTGAAATAACACAAATGGAATTATGCAGTGACCAAAAAAGTTTAACAAATCAAATCTGTCTTATAATTTAGATTCTTCACAGTGGCCAGAAATATTTTTTAAAATTGTGATTTTTCATGGAAAGAAATTCATACATAGGCGTCGACCTCACTATTTATGTTTACCTGAGAAACAAATTTGAAAGCGTTTAAGCATAAGTTAGATCAGAATGTCTTTAAATTTTTCCCATGCTCTTAATTAGGTGTGTCCAACTTTTGACTGGTGCTGTAGGAGAAGCAGAATGCCGGCATTCTCAGCAGTGCTCTCTGAAAGTAGCTCTCCCGCGGATCCGGAACACCTGCCATCACAAAGGTTGTTCTGTCCGAGAAAACATCAAAGCCGTGTAACCCGACATGGGTGTCCGTATAAACACGTGTACTCATCTTGCCGGGCCACTAACAAATGGACGTCTCATGCTGCCAGCTCGCCGAAAGCTCTTCCGATTGCATTCTTTCACGTTACATTGCCTTTCCACACAGTGTTCAAAACAAAACTCTTGCAGGCCACGAAAGAGAACCGAGAGTCTGCCTTGCTACCGCTCTTTACAGTCTGCTCATACATATTGCGTGCTAGTAGGGACTTGCTGTATTGTTTGTTTGTTACAGTGCCAACTTTCCAATAAGGAAAAAGAGCTACATCGGAGTTAATGTGATGCTGTTTTTAGCCTTTTTGGTTTTGTTTATGCATCTGCACTGGTTTCAGTACTGCAGACAGGATTGGATTTCTTTGTTTCTTAATGTCAACGGTGAAATTTTAGCAAGCGTTGCTTTTTCTTTATTTTTGTATTTCCTTTCAATCTCGATAATTTCCCAACTCAGCATTGTACAGGAACCACAATAACAATTGCTTAACTGCACTATTCAAAGGTAAATGTGAGCCATAGTTTCATAGGCCCAGAACAAGATCCGAGTGTGTAGCATGGACTTGCGCTAATTCAGTCAGGCTCTCTTTAAACCGTTATTGAGACACTTCAGTTCTCTCTTAGACTCTGTAGCCCATGGTTCTAATTTCTGTTTTAGGTTAGTAACAGAAAAGCTTTGTATTCTCTTGGATGATATGGAGGAAAAAAGAAGACTGATTTCCTGCACTTACCAGTTTAGTTTGTTTTGCTGACTAAGCATTCACATAGTCAGATGACTCAAAATAGTTCCTGAATGGGACTTTGCCTCAAAAATGACCAAACTTGTCTTTCCAGTCCGACTTGAGGCTGATTATGCAGTCACTCCCACATGTTTTTAGTTTTACCTGCAAACATTTCCACACTTTAACTGTTGAGCATCAAATTTGGTAGAATGGAAAAAAGTATGTTGTGACTCTGTTTTGACCTTTTGTGGATTGATGTCATTGTGCAGATAGCTGATTTCAGCTGAAGATAAAATATGCATTATGTTTGTAATATAAATGTGCCGGTGAGCATGCACAGAGAGAGTTTTCTTGCAGAAAATCCATTTTGCGCCCCTGCGAATTCACAGCTTGCGTGTCGTTTTTTTGTAGAGTGAATTATACCTGCTTTTGCGAGGTTGAAATGGAAACCCTGCTTAAAAGCACTCTGTACTTCTAGGAGAATGTACAACAGGGAAAGTCTAAATGAATTTTGAAAAGGTGATGAACTGGGTGTGTTCTAGATATGTCCACTTAAGCCCTATAGCTGGAATTCATTGTCAAACTAAGTCACCTTACAAATGACCTACAAATCACCTTAGGTAACAGGTAACAATTAGCTGTTCATGTTCAATGACAATTGTGAGGTGAACAACCAATCATTTTTCAAAGAACACCATCAAGTTCCCAGTAAAAATAGACTTACTAATGCTCAGTTGCACTTTGTAGATCGAGCTTTGAAATTCTTGCCTGCTGGATTTGCAAGAAGTCGTCAGTGTCTTTTGAAATGCCTGCTTCAAACAGCTCAAGGTCTGGTTGTAGGAAAGGAAATGGAACCTGAAAATAAAAATAATGATATTTGTCTGAAATGTAACTGAAGGAGTATGGTCCAGTTCCTTAACCACCAGTACAGAAGTCTGCACTAACCCATTCAGCGCAAGGGTTTTCTGCTGCTTCAGGAAAGAATCCACTTCAGTTTGACATTGGCAGGGGAGTTTATGGGCATTTCACATACGACCAGTGACACAGTCATTAACCCCCAGTGAAATAATATACCCTAGCTGAATCATCTTTGCACAAAATCAAATGATCTCTTCATAATGTAATAAGACAGCCATCAATGTTGGAATAAATGTCACACTTGTCATGGTAATAATTCTCTGTGAAACGTGTCTAAATGGCCGTAACATAATATCGTATGGATGAGATGCACTTATGCCTTTCTTTTTTACTGCCATTTTTACAGTCAGCGCGAAACATGACCAGTACCGAAGCATTCCCATTTTCTCATGTCTGCGGTGTTGCTGGAAGTAGGCAGTGGTGGGAACAGGATACAAGAGGTCCCCAAAATGTCAGGAAGTGTGCGAAATTCCATCTGCCATCCGGGGACATTACATCATGAGTTCTGATCTGGAGTACATGCAGCCAGCCCCCCAGCTTAGTTTAAAGCAGAAATGTCGCTCTCTGTAGATCATTTTCCAGTCTCCCAACAGGCTCGTAAGACAGCGTAGTCTGCAGAAGGGTTGTGCTGCGAGAAGTCAGCTAGCTTGCTGTTTGCTGACTACAGTAAGTTTGAGCAAACCACACTTGGGCAACAGTTGAATTGACTGGGCTAAATTATGTGCGTGCCTGCGTGTCTGTGAGGGAGCTCTCCTGACTTTCTCTCAGTTTTGGTTTGTGAAAGGGGGGTGCTTTTTGGCATTCTCATTTTTTTGTGTGAATGAGTGTGTGTAGGCGGGTGGGTGGATGAGTGAGCAAGATAGAGTTTTAGTTTTCCTTTCTTAGCTTGTGTGTATGTGTGTGTGTGTGTGTGTGTGTGTGTGTGTGTGTGGTGGGGGGGATGGAAGGCCTCTGGAGACTAGCCCAGGAGGAGACAGGGCAGAGTAAATCCCAAGTCAAAACAAACCGTTTTCCAGGCCTGCTAGTTTCACTTCTTTGATTTCCCTTTCCTCTCTGGTGGTTTGTGTGTTCCTGCGAGTGGGACTCTGACTCAGAGCCAGGCCGAGACGAGGCGCGCAACAAAAATAGGTCAGCCCAGACGAGGACGGGTTCTGACAGCCGTCCTGGAGAGACGGGCCCGTACCACGTGGCGCTGCCTGTGGGAATGTGACCCTGGCGAAAGGTCTGGGTGACAGCGTGGGCCACTTGACTTTCTAAGTGTTAACCAACGAGTCGTGCTTTATGAGGTTGGGTTTTCAGTGCAGTTCTCCTCTGCACTGTTCTTGCAGGCTCAGAACAGGATGTAAAGTGTCTTGCAACTCGTGAAGTGGCTCACGAAGTGCAGCGAACCACCAGCATATTATATTTGAGTCTGTTTTTGTGAAGTATGTTGATTTGTAAGCTTGCTGTTGGTCATCAAACCAGAACTAGCACAGCGTTGGTTTGGAATTTCTGAGTTTGGGTTTGTAGCTGTATTGGGTAATTTAAGATTCACATTTAATCTGAAAATGCTACCACCAGTATCTCAGGGCCAGGAAGTTCTGTTTGAATGGCACTCATAAAGGGTGTAAATTTTCCCCATCTGTAAAAGAGTCCTCTGGGGGGTAAATAGGGTAACAGTTAAAAGAAAACTATTCCTGTCAGCGGTTTTTTTTTCTTAACTTTTACAAGAGAACCTAGAACTTGTCGTTGCTCAGGCTGGCTTACATAACCACATGAGAAGGAGTGCAGAAAAATCTCCTCAGAATCTCCTGTGTAATTAAGGGCTGTGAAGTGTGAGAGATGAATGGGGCACAACATGGTATTCCAGGGAACATGTAAAACAAAACAAGGAATGCCAGCAGTTCGCCATTCTTTTCAGTGGATGCTGGGCGTATATGTTAGATTCTGTTGAGAGCAGTCTCTGTTTGGCATCAGTAATGTAACATTCTTGCTTTGACTCTGTGGGAAGCAGCGCCTGTATGTAGACCTTGAAGAACCAGTTCAGCTCTTCCCACAATACATTAAACCAAATAAATTAGAGTTGCCTTGGGTGCCCACCAGTTATGTTAGAATTTGTCTGCTCTACGTCTCTGTCTGCAGGACAGGAGTGCATTGGTGGACAGCAGTTATTAACGTGTGGAATAGCTCACCAGGACTGTTAGTGGAAGCAGAGGCCCTGGGAGTATTCAAGACTAGGCTTAGCGCAGTACTACTTGCATTCTTACTAGAGTTCATGATGAACCTGCATGGGATGAATGGACTGTTCTCATTATTAAACCTGATTTTCTTCTTATTATGTACATGGAGAGAATTTTGATCTATCTTGTCTAAGGACAGTAGATTGCATTGTTCCTCAGTTTTACCATGCGCTGTAGATTTTACCATTTAAAATGGAAAAATACTAGTAAAAAAAAGGGTATATACCTACCTTCCCCAGTTAATCCCAAGAGAATATTTATATTTTCTACCACTCTAGGTCTGCTTTCCCATCCTTGTTCAAAACACTTTTCCTCTACTCTTAACCCTTATATAGTAAGGCCTCACTGCCGAATCTGGTCACCCCACCCACTGTGGTAACACACAGCAGGCGTAATTATAGGCAGCAGAATCCTAAATCAAAAGCTGTAAGGAAATGTAAATGATTATCTTTTTCTGACCTGTTGGAGATTGTTCTGTGGTCTGTGTCGGCATTTCAGCACATGGGTGGAGTAGGAAGAGAAAGGTGTAGATTTGTCAGCGTGCTTTTGTCAAACCATTAGAATAATCGCCTCTGTTTTTTGTGATACGTCAAACGTATGTATGTTTTCGAAGCAATACTTGGCTGATTACAGGTTGGACATGATTATGTTGGTGCTTTAAAAGCTGAAATAATAATATTTGTAATATAATATTCCCTTCTGTACTCCTTTTGACCCCTCAGCTGATCCTTAAAAACAACACAGTTTACAATCATGTTACGAAAGCATTAGCTTGCAGGTCGAGCCAGTAGGTCCAATAGGTGGCTTTGTTCTGCTGGCGATGGGAGTCTGTAGGTCGGCTGGGGTTTCCTGTTCCCGGTGCTGTGGGGGACCTTGCGATTCACTGGGTGCCAGCGAGTAGCGTTGGGTGACACTTACAGAGCAGCGCCTGTCTTCCAGTGAGCGCCCGCTGCCCTGTAGGGCACTCGCTGTGTGGGGGGAAAAAAACTGCCGTTTGCTGAATGTGTCGGAGGGCTTCGTTCTTCTCGCATCAGCGCTGCTGTGTGTGTGTGCAGATGATGTTGCATTGAAATGAGCCCAAAACACAACTGGGGATTCCAGAATAACACTGTATAAAAAAATGAACCAAAAAATAATGATACATATCATGTGACCTGCATTGGATAGCTAAAAACTGTGATATCCTGACACCCATGTACAACCTGAGAACAATTTCTAATGGTTTTATTGGTAAAACATCTAAATCAATCTAAGTGTTGCTGGCACCAATGAGTGAGAGCTTTTTCTGTTGTGTCCCCTATAAATATTTGATACGGTGGCGTTAGGGGTTAATTTTTTAATTTCCTAATTAATCCTGATCTCTCTGATGGTGTTTCATTTCTGCATTGGCCGACAGTTGAAATGCTGTCAAGTGTGAAGGAACTCTGCTAGGTCATGCAGTGTTTTGACTGTCAAGCCTCGTGACCTTCAGGGCTCACAGAGATAAAGAAATGAATGCTAGTTGTATTTTGAAGGTCGAAGGTCAAAGCTGAGTTCTACTTCATGCTGGTGAAATGGAGTCATATTTCAACTGTCTGCTGAATATTTCTGATTTTTCAGCAGGTTTGGCATTGACAGTTTAGAAAAGCATCTTGTTTGAATGTCCTTGATGTTTTGTTTGTAAAGTGATCTTGTGGAGCGTTATTTGTCTATCATTTTGAAATCACTTTTGCTGAGTTGGGGGGGATTAATGGATTATTAAAAATTGAAGAGAATAATTTTTTTTTATTTGCAGTAAAATTTTGAAGAAAGATTCTTCTGCTTCTGTGCTGTAGCAGGAAATGAATTGTGAAGAACAGATTTCTGATTTGAAGTTGGATGATGAAAGTATCAGTTTAAGGGACAAAACTGCATCCTATCCCAGAAGATATCAGCATGATGGAGAATGCCATGTTTTGACAAGGTTCTTTCTCATTACTGTGTTTTTTTTCCTGCCAGGTAAATCCTCTCCTGGAGGCTTTTGGGAATGCTCAAACTGTCATGAATGACAACAGCAGCCGTTTCGGGAAATACATTCAGCTGCGCTTTCACAACTCCGCAGGTGAGTGTCTACAGTGCTGTTATAAAGTGCAGTATAGCTGGATTATCATAGCCTCCGTGTTGGTATGCAAGCCAATAGTTGACCGATGAGAATGAGATTGTCAGTCCAGCGGAGTGAACAAAAAACAGACAATTCTGATGATTAAGTCATATCATTACTACTTTCCCAAAATTCCTGTACCTCAGGCCAAAGAGTAGTAACATGTCTCGGAAGCATAAATTGTCGGCACCTTTTTCCAGATGTAAACCTCCATTTTGTTTGTTTGTGTGTCGTAATTGTGACGTGGTCCATGTTTCTGCACGTTGAGTTGGATATTTGCCCTGGTGCAGTAACTGTGTGCTCACCCCAACAGTAAAGGGAGCCAAAATCAACGAGTACCTGCTGGAGAAGTCACGTGTGGTCCACCAGGACGAGGGCGAGAGGAACTTCCACATCTTTTACTGCATGCTGGCTGGGATCTCGAAGGAGGACAAGGAGATGTATGGTCTCCTGGACCCCACGCTGTACAGGTGATTTGGCACTGTGGGGGTGTTGTTTGGTAGGATGTGGTGGTGCGAAACCCACAGTCACTTCCTGCAGGCATTCTGACAGATTGCTCCATTTCTTGTAAAGCCTTATCGGAGGCTCGGCCAAAGGGTGAGGGAGCCTTCTTCTGAGCACTGCTTTTTGTTTATGAAGCCAGGTTATCTTTGGCAGAGTTGGATTGCGAATGCCTCTCATTTAATATTAAATGGAGAGTTACTGTAAACATAAGATTACGTACAGCTTGTTACACCCAACATCCTGTGTTCTTGTCAGTCGTCGTCACCCTGTTTTGTTAACGGTAGAAATACCGATGTCATGTGCCACCCTTATTCGTACCCTCTTATCAGACACGGTACTTACACAAGATACCAAACTCTGCTATATCTCTTTATCAGACCTGGTTTCAAAATAATGTTAAGGTATTGTATGACTTACACACCCCTAGATCGTGGGCAAAGTGAAACGCACACTGTATAAGTTCTAATGACATTGTTGCAAAATGTGTACAGTTCAAACTTGATATACATGAAAGAGAACAGTTTGATTTCTCTGAAAGTAGTAAATTCAGCTGAGACTTGCTCTGTGCACTTCTAATACTGTACAACAGTATTGATACTGTAAAAATACATTAAATATGTACAATTTCAGAGTATCTCTCTATCCCTATTACAGTTGTTATATAAATATGTAATGATCCATAAGTTTTACTTGCCGGCAAGATGTTCACAAGCAGCTTTTCATTCAATAACACAATGGAATGGGCTGTGTGTTCCATCTTGACCACATAAAAGTTGCAATGGTTTAGTCTACATTTTGATTTGAGACTTGAGATTTTGAAACACCATCCTTGAAGAAGTTAGACTTGATCATTCCTTGCAGGCAGATATTGCTTTTTTGCTGAGTATGGATGTTAGGCCACAGTGAGACATAGTGGATAGGGGGCTTTTTTTACCAGAAGGTTTCAGCATTAAATGAGAAAATGCTGTTATACCCTTGAACAAGGCATTCGGTTGATTCAGTAAATATCCAGATGTTGAAATGGAACCATCATAAAATGTTATCAGGTCACTCCAGATTAGGAAGTCTGATAGCCCAATGGAAAAAATGCATACTTTCTCTTGTATTGTGTAAGCTGTGACGCACAGCCCAGCTGAAGAAGCATAGACTGATCCCAGTTCAGCTGCTCTGGGTTTCACTCATGATATGTGTCACAGGCCTTACCCATGCCATAAGGGTGTGTACCTGGTATCTGCTTGCCACACCTCCGCAGTGCTGACATGACGTCTCTTAGGAGTGACAGAACGCTCACAAGATTCCCTTCAAGCTTGTCAGTCAGCTTCATTTTCAACATAGCTGTGACACTTAAGATATGTTTGTATTTAAGGCATCTGGCATAATGCCTCAAAACCTGTTGTACAGAAACCCATCCGAATGGGACATAACTACATGATTAATCAGAGAGTAAAACGACAATGAAAAACTTAAATGACTCCTAGCAACAAGTTATAAACACCCTAGCTGCATGCATGCAAATTCCAAAAATATTTTCACAGTGTTATGGAAAAACTCTGACTGTTTAAACAAGGTTAGGTTGCACAAGAGCTGAACTTAAACTGGTATGTTCTCTTCGCCTGTATGTATTGGATCAGTTAGTTTTGAATGTGTTTGTTCATCCCTCAGGTATCTGAATGGGACGTACGGCACAGAGGACATGGTGCACCTCTGGAGCGAAAAGTACAATCAGTTGTGCAACGCCATGGATATGGTGGGGTTTGAGGAGCAGGTGAGTTCAAACTTAGATAAAAGAACAGACCTCACAAGAACACATTTTCCAAGAGCCAGTCCACTTCTACAATTGCCACAACATCCCTAATAAAAAAAAAAAAGAGAGAAGTGTGTAGGCTGGTGACTGCAGTTTAGTTGCCTCGTTACTCTTTACTATCTGACTCGCAGATTGACCACGTACTGTGAAGTGTATGAAAAATATTGAGAGCAGTGGAGGTCGTGGTTCTAAGATGGTTTCCATGACTCACTCACAGAGGTATCTAGCCAGTCACCCAGGCCTAATTGTTCCAGTTAGTTTATTAGACACATACACCAACACCAGTGTATTCCTCAAAATACACAGTAGTACAATATCCCCTGTGTAAATAATTATCGACTGTTATCATTTGCGGAAATGAAAAAAGATAAAATGTCAAACAGTTAATGAGAATGCTGATGTCATAATTAAGAGCAGAGGTCGGGTCGAGCACTGGTATAGACGCACGTGGCCCTGCTGTGTGTACTTACTCTTTGGCGTGCTTTTTTTCTGCCATTTTGCTTTTGTTTCTGTTGCCACATGTGATTTAATACTAAAGTGTAAACAGTGTGACAGCCAAGTTAAAGTTCCTGTCACTCGGGGAGAACTGTGATACTTGCCCTCGGTAAATATTGGCTTTGCGGCAGGTTCCCGCCTCTCAGCCGGTGCTGAATTTCGTTCTCTGCATGTCGCAGGAAAAGGTTGACATGATGACCATCCTTGCCGGGATCCTGTCCCTGGGGAACATCATGTTCGAGCCGACGGATGGCGAGATGCTGAAGGTGACGGAGACGTCGTCGGGCTGGCTCAAAGCGACTGCTGTGAGTGTCACTTATCCCCTGCGTCCCGCATGCGGGTGGCTTTCGCTCCAGGGTCCCTCCTCCCTGCCTTCATCTCCCGTAATCCTCAGGGCCACCTGCTGGTCAGGGCTGGCGGGAGGTCATGCACAGGTTATGTCATGTTTAAACAGGCAGACAGACTGGATGGATGTTAACTATGCACAGGAGTAGGGTATGTTTCCTCCCCTTGTTCCCTAAAGTGGGCTGTAGATACTGGGTAGGGAGTGGAAAAGTAAAAAATAACAAAAAAAAGATGGTTGTTCTGCACTCAAGAATGTCTGACTTCCAGGATTCACAAGTAGCTCTGTAGTTACGCCACTTGTATTGAGTGCATGCTGAGCTGTATGGTTCCGGTTTGATTCCAGCTGTGTCGTCTGCCAATGGTGATCAGGAGCCCACAGCAGCAGAACAAAGTGGCTTTGTTCCCTAGGGGATGGGGGTGGTTATGACAGCAGGGGTTGCTACTCTTGTTCATTGACACTTATAACAGCACAGTTTACAATAAAATTGTGAAAGCATGAGCTTGGAGTTTGAGCAGGTAGGTTCAGTTAGGTGGCTTCGTTCCACTGAGGATAGGGGCGGGGTAGGACAGCCAGGGTTTCGGTGTCACTGGCCTCAGGCACGCTATGATTCTCATCGTGACAGTTTCAAAATAGGTTTGTATAAAGGGCGAAAACATAAAAAAAAAAAAGATCTACACATGCAAATAGTTAGGTGTCTTAACTAACGAGCAAAATCAGGCTTATGCTCAAGTGCTGCTGTTAAAGGGGGCCTCTTCAGTCCCCTGTTATTCTAGGAGAAGAAAAGGACTGGAGGGATTCAGTGTGAGAAAGGGTTGGTTTATCAGCCTCAGCCATGCGCAGCAAAATAAGCAGGGTTATTGCTTTCCCGCTCCGTGGTGCGTTGCACGGCGACCTCCGACCTTTCTGCCGCTGGCTGCGGATCCCAGAGATGAGGAGCGGCTCGCGGTTCCGAGTGTTTGGCTCCCCTCCCCGCTATTTAAGCGTGTGAGTTATTGCCCGGACCTCGACAATCGCGGATGTGCGAGGCCATCGGGACCCCTGGTCCCGCTCCGCACCTGGCCTGTTACGATAAGCCGGGCTGCGTGGCGGGAGGACTTGGGCCGCTATATTTGGAAACCTGACCCTTCTGATTGAAAGAGGGGAGAGTCGTTTGTTAGAGTGATGTGTTTCCTGACCGAAGCTCTGGCTCACTGAGAATAGCTCTGTAGGAGTGCCGGTACCCCCAGAAAAGGAAAGGTCGATTTTATGGGACCCTCCTGCCGCACCGGTCTCATTGTAGTGCTTCTGCAATTAACATTTACCGAGAATGCGCTTTCCTTCCTGTGCCATTGTTACGGCCCTTATACAGGCAATCCTTGGCTATCAGTTATATGCCTTTAATCTACGGTTGCTATTCTGCAGGGTGGTGCGAATATAAATCTGAAAACTATAATGCAGTCATTGTGACTTGCATTGAGCCACATTCTGTTATGTGCCTGAAAGCCCATTCATCAACGCACCTGCATTGTTGTTTGTGCGCTGAACCCGCGCGTGCTGTCGTGATTTCGCTGACGTCAGAATGATGTCGCGTCTGCTGCAGGCAGGAGCCGTTTTGCATGTCTATCATATCAATGTGTTGGGTTTGCATACGCTGTTTGCCCACATGACTGCGGTCCAGCACCTGGTCTCTGCTCACCTTTAATCTCGCCTTCCTTTTGATTTGCTTTGATTTGGCAATAACCCCACCCTGGTCTTCTGATTGCCTTGTTTTCACTCTCCACAACGAAAGTCAGTTAACATATCTGAATGTTTTTTTTTTTTTTTTTGTTTTTTTTTCATTTTTTCAGTTTCTTCATTTGAGCTGGCAAGCTTGCTGAGATGTTTTTTTGTAGTGTGTAATATTTTACAGGGCCTAACAGCATCAGTTTGACTTACTTTCCAAATAGCTACTTAAACAATTAAATACTGAGCTTGGCCAGAAGACTGTCAGATGACCCTGGTCTGACCTGAGGCAGGGCAAGCTGGTGGGTTCAGTGTGGGTACAGATTTACACAACACTCTTCCTCTTTCTTTTTCCTTTTTATTTACACAACACTTTCTGTCCACCTTCCTCTTTTTCCTGTTTGTATGTGTGTCACGGCATCTGACCCAGGGTCAGTTTGGCGTCCAGGAGGAAGAGCTGCTGCGGAGTCTGACCTGCACCATGTCGATGACCCGGGGCGAGGCCATCCGCCGCTTCCACAACCAGCAGCAGGCCGAAGGTGAGGCCAGCAGCCCGGGGCCGGACCCAGGGCCACGGTTTCACATTTTACTGGGGCTTTTCCATGAAACCACAGAGCCAGCTGTTGTGCACGCTGTCAGTTAGCGTCTGCAGTAGAGGTCTGCGCAAGGTCTGGAGTGTTTTTTTAAGTCCCGTGCCGGATACCTCCTGCTAGATTCTTGGTCCCATGGGAATCCTACCCTGCTGCAGGACTACAGTCCACAGCACCTGGCACCAGAGGCACCTGAACAGGATGGTTTTGAAAGGAAAAGACTTTCAACGGTTGAGTGCTGCTCATATATCTGGCCAACTGTCAGTTTCCCCAGGCGAGGAGACACACAGATTGTAATGTGAGTTGGGAAATATGAGTAGGCAGAGTGGTGTATACAGTATAAGCCACTGCGTCGAGTTCCGCATTTTTGAGGGAGATTGTTCACGCATGTTGTCTCTTGCACCGCTACATGCAGGGGTGTGTCTGTTCTCGCTTGAGAGGTGTCAGCATGGTAGCCGTGAGTTTGCACTCTTCAGCACTGATGTGTGTGCATGTGTGAGTGAGTATGTGTGTACACATGCGTGTGCGTGTGTGTGCGAGGCTCCACTGAGACACTGAAAATGTTCCTGTTTTCATCCCCGCAGATGCCAGAGACTCCATTGCCAAAGTGGCCTACGGTAGAGTGTTCGGCTGGATCGTCAGCAAGATCAATGAGCTGCTGGCTCCCAACGTCGACCTTGATGTTGAGCTTACTGAAATCGGTCAGTAGGAGAGGGCTACGCATTGGGTTTCTTTTTTTTCTAGACTGATGGTCTTGCCCTGATTGTTGTATGTTGCTTGCCTTTCCAGTTAATGATTTATGCTCCTGGATATTTTCTGAACCAGTTCCCATCACAAACTTTCATTGATGGTTATACAACAATGTCCCACTGAAGCGTCAAATCTGTCACCTCTACATTGCAAACACAGGTCCCTGACTGTGACACCCGAACCTTTATAAGTATGCCTTCTAAAGTCCATTGACTTAGTCTGTGCATGGTACCTCCAAAACCTACTGCCTTTTACAAATGTGATGTATATGCAAAATGAGTTTGTTTTCAACTACTGGTTGGATTTCAGGGAACGGTCAGAAGGGCCCTTGAATTGAAACCACATGACATATCGTCAGTTTCCTCAGAAACTGACTTTCTGACTTTCGTATACCCTTAAGTCAGAAAGTGAATAAAATGCTGTCTCGTCCATTGACGATGTTGCGAGCAGTCTGACTTGACCATCCTCTCTCCAACGCAGGGATCCTGGACATCTTTGGGTTCGAGAACTTTGCTGTGAACCGCTACGAGCAGATCTGCATCAACCTCGCCAACGAGCAGCTGCAGTATTTCTTTAACCATGTAAGTGTCGTCCTCTGTGCCTTGGCTGGAATTTCCCCAGATAGTGTGACTGGTTAATGATCGCTGACTGATATGCGCATGGGCTAGGCGCTGGCCTTCAGAGATGCGGCTTCATCTTGAGGCATCTTGTGGTAGTGAATCACACTTGGCCATATGATGACTCATTTGCTGTAGAGCCCGAACAGTAATGGAAAGTGGCACAATATGGCAGCCACAACATGCCGCCTTGCACTCAACATCAGGTTTGAGAATGGGATGGGGTTAATAAAATGACAATATGAAATCTAGACCTTTAACTGGAAGGTTGGAGGTTTAGAACCCTGGACTCTGATGTCACACCCTTCTGCTGTTTGAAAGCTTGATTTCCTTCTGTAAACATCCAGATGTTTCAAGAGATCATTTGTTTGTGTTACAACCCAGAGATCAATCTGCAAAGAAAGTAAAAATAAATAGATAAATAAATTTGTAAACAGTTGTGGTTCTATGGGTAACAACAGAGGGTGTAATAAATAAACAGAACACATCCCATCCGTTTTTGCATCAGATAAGGGGCATTACCATTTGAATTTCTACTGTGTGGTTTTCACAAATGGCAAATGCTGCTTTGGCCTGCTATTTTTGGACTCCAGAAAAAAAAATTACAGAAAGATGACTAGATATTTTGAAAGGGCAGAAAAATAATTTTCCACTTTGTTAGTCATGGTCCCAGTCTGCCTGCCTTTGATTTGCCAGTTTCGGGTAAACAGTGTTGTAAACCCCATCCGCTCTGGGATAGAGGCGATGGAATCTGAAAGGCCTTGCAAAAATCTACAAGGATAAGGGCGTGTCAGAGGCTGGGCTTCCAAGCCAAATATGCAAGTGGTGAGCAGAGCTACCTCTGTATAGAAAAGATCAGCACAGAAATGCTGCAGCGGCCTTCATTCCTGTTTGATTGGTGTTTTCCACAGTTAGGAGCTTGTGGGGAGACTGGTAATGTTTGTTGGAACTCCCTGTGGCAGTTGTTGTCCACTGGCTTTGACCCAACCCTCCCAACCTCCCAAACTGATTGTCTTTGTCATCCACAGCACATTTTCCTTATGGAGCAGAAAGAGTACAAAGAGGAGGGGATCGAGTGGGAGACGATTGCTTTTAAGGATAACAAGCCTATACTGGTGAGTGAGTGGCCCCCTCTGTCCCCCCATTATCTTTCTCCTTCATTTTCTTGTCATCTTGTTTCTCCTCTCTCTCTCTCTCTCTCCCACCCCCTCTCTTTCTCTCTCCCTCTCTTTCTTTCTTTCCCCCTGTCTGCCCCCCACTGCCTGCCCCTGCCTTCACCAGAGGCTATAATAACAGTCAAATTCCAAACTCTGCGCCTGGCACTCTCAGCGTAGCAACAAATCCCGGGAACAGGAAACGCTGATGCCGCAAGAGAAGGGGAGAGGACCACGGTCACATCCCCCATCCCATGGCCTTTGTATGTGATGCATTAGCCCGTAGCAGTGGGTCCCCTGTCTTTGTTCAAGCTCTTGCTTTGTTTGCCCAACGGCTATGGAAGCGAACAGTATCCTGTGTTCGGTGCATGAATCTCTCAGAGCAGCGTGAGTATAGAGCTGCATTCAGCCCTGTCCGGCAGCTGTCTCCACAAGCCCACAGCACCCAAGTGTTGTCCTTTGGAAAACAAAAGGCCGCAGTGTGTCCAAGTGTTTTAAGTTTCATGCGCCTTGATCCTCTGGAGAGCTCTGCTGATCACGTTCCCGCTGCCGTGTTCTCATTTTTCCTGTGGCCACACATGGGCGGGGCCTATTAGTACCCATGTGAAAGTTTCCATCTGAAGCAGATCAGAAGGACTGAACTTTCACACTTACTGGGTCCCAGGTTAATAGTGATCTTTATATAAACAGTTCAGCTATTTCAAGAAACTGCAGCCATCTAGTGGCCAGATTGAACCCTGTAGGGTCTGAGTCCTCTACCTGAGATACAGTTACTTGTCAGTTTGCTACTGATACACGCAGAATTCAGTGAAAATTTACCTGCCTTCTAGAATCTGCTGGTTTTCAATTAAATGATGTTGTAAATCACAGCCATGCAGAACTGAATCCTCTTGTCACACCTCGTATGATTACAATATACCATTAAGCTAATAAACACTGAATTTTTTCCAACCAATCAGTATTGTGTACAATAATGGCATGACTGTAAGCCTTCAGATTCAGTGAATGCTGCTGGTCTTCTCCCCACAGGACCTCTTCCTCACCAAGCCCTTTGGGATTTTCTCTCTCCTGGACGAACAAAGTGCCTTTCCTCAGGTACGCCTGCACCTGCCAATAAAGGAACATATGCAGCAGTGTATGGATAGGTTGAAATTGCCACTAAGTGATGCTACTATACAATATGATTGATAAATTAGCTATGTCTGTCAAAACTGTCTTTGCATACTCAAGGTGAACTTTGTAAAAATTTCAGGCAACGGAATGATTCTTTGAAGTTTTCATTATTTCGTAAGGTAGCAGTGAGAGAGTAGATTCATATTGTTATGAATGTGAGTATTGTTTGGTATAGTTAGTTGTGGAACCAAGGAAAGGGTGATTGTCTTAAGACTATTGAGTATTTTGTTCTCAAAAGTAAAGTGTCCGAAGTAACAAAAACAGTATTTATTTATTTCAGGCTACAGACAAAGACTTTGTTGACAAGCTAAACAGCAAATTTAAAGGCAACCCGCACTTTGAGGTCGTTCGCAGCCACAACCCCCTGTTCACTGTCATTCACTACGCCGGAAAGGTGAGGTTCCGACTCTAAAGTCGCTTGTCAGTATAAACGTCACATGGTGAGCTTTATACAGGATTCGGTTCAACTGCAAAGTCACCAGCAGAGATTATGTAAGAGCGCCTTATCTTGTTTACACTGAAGTTTGTTCTGAGCCAGCTTGCTCCACCGTGGCTGTGGCTCAACAGTGACCAAAAACAAACAAAAGAGCAAGCCTAATATGAGGCTGACTGCATCCCCAAGTTTAGCACAAGGGGGACCGAGGCGTTTATGAGGAAAGTCGCTCTGGGTAAGAGCGTCTGCTAAATGAATGTAATGTAATGGAAAGAGGAGACACATTGTGCAGTGGGGAACTCTTGGGCTCTGTTTGTCGGCTCCCCAGGTTCAGTACAATGGCAGTGGCTTTCTGGAGAAGAACCGGGACACAATCCCAGCCAGTATCCGCGGCCTCTTCATCAACAGCGTCACTCCCCTGCTCAGTGTCCTCTTCGCAGGTAGGAGGAATCATGGGATATTAACCCAGGCTGCAGGAGGTCAAAACATTACCACACTGGCAACTTTTACTATGCCTGTGTAGACACCATAATTGTCGGGTAGTGATTTAAGTAATGGACTTGGGACCCAAGGATCATGGGATTGAACCCTAGACAGTGCATTGTGTTGTACAGCAGAGAACAACTTTTTCTTTTAAATTTCAATAGTTCCTGTAAAAATTATGTTAAAATGCGTAGCTGAATGTGTGTGATTCGGTATCCGCAAATGCTATCAGTAGTACAAGTGAAGGGCATCTAAGTCAATGCAAATGAGTCATTAAATGTAAATGAAATAAAAGCAAATAAATGCATTCTGTGTGCACTGTCACGTGTGGAACAAGAACTACTTGGAAATAACTCACTTGTGTGATTTTTTTTTTTTTTTTTTTTTTTTTGAATTTCAGCCACAATCTCCAGGACAGGAACCTTGATGCCACGCAAAGCCAAAGTACTGAAACTATACACTTGCTCCTTCTTTTTGTATCCATCAGTGTAGACCTTTCAGATGACTATTACACCCATAAATGGTGTTCTACAGTGTATACTTTTAATGGCTGAAAACAGGAGCTAATTATGTGCTCTGTCTTCTGTTGTCTGGATTTTAGCTCTTACAAGCTGCTGATGACAACTTTAACTCAACCAGGAAACAGTCTGTTGGAGCTCAGTTCAGGGTAAGAGGACTGGATTCCAATATTTCTTTCTGAGATCACAATCCCCATTCGTCCAATGCAGCCCACTGCCCAACTGCTCGGGAGATCTCTGTGAAAGATATTACACAATTACTCTTGCAAAGAAAAGATGATTTGGAGTTTAATGGTCTGTGTGGCCCGCAGTGCTGCCAGCAGAGCCCCTGCTGACAGACGGTATCCACATGCCGTGACAGTGTCGGCTTGCTGCAGTTCGCTGTCCAGCAGCTTTTGCCTTGCGGTGAACTCGGCGGCGAACCCGCTGAGTTTAACAACAACAGAGCGTTCCGAAAATCAGCGCCCTAATCACTGATTACCCACAGCACTCCTTGGCAGTCCTGATGGAGAAGATGTTCGCCGCCAACCCGCACTTCGTCCGCTGCATCAAGCCCAACGCCAACAAGCAGCCCGACCAAGTGGACAGCAAAATCATGATGGATCAGGTAGGGCTGATTGGCTCTGCTTTGGCCTCGGGCAGTGCTGTCCCCCTTTACTGCATTTGCGTTTTGACCCAAATGTAATCTGAAGGACAATGGAGAGTCACCGAGTCAGTCAGGCCGTGTCTGATGCTCATGGGTCATTGGGTTAGAATGCGAGATCGAATGTCATTTGGAGCAATCGGCACCACTGTTTGGGGGATGCCTATCTGACCCACAGAACTCAACCATCAGCAAATGTAAGGACTCAAATTAAGAGAACAGACAACCCAAAGATCAGGATGCATTTTGACATCGTAGCTGAGCTGGGTCTTCACTGAAGCAATATAAATGAATTTGCCCGCGGTGAGATCCAACCAGTGTTGCTAACCTCCTAATAATTCATTTGTGTGTTAACTGATAATATAAAATGCAGTGAGAGGTAAAGGGCTTGGATGTGCCAGGCCTTTATGAAGCAGCCTCTTAAGAGTAATGTATAGGAAACCTCGAAAACCTTAAATGAATTTAAATCTGCAGTTACAGCAGACTGAAACAAAACTGCAGTACCTCTTAGTGAAAGCCTATTAATGAAGTCACAGGTAAATATGAAACTGTTCCCAGAGTGTGGCAAAAGCTTGCATTATATTATTTTTTGTTTTCAGTGTAGTGTGATTTCTTATACGGACTCAGTATTCATACATAAAATTAGTACCTTTCTGAGGTAAAGGCATGTGTCATAAATTTACCAAAAAGTCTCACTCAGGGGTTCTATTGTAGATAATATTTTTAAATAATAGTATAGTGCTAATGAGAAAATTCTGAAAATATTTCAGCTTCCCTCTAAATATCTAAATATTGCTCCTCATTGTTACAGTGCCTTATGCAGCAGCGACACCTGCTGGATAATAACTGCCATTGCATTATGTCCTTGTGTGGTCAGAACATTACATTACATTACATTACATGCATTCAGCAGACGCTCATATCCAGAGCGACTTCCATCACAATAGAACATAAGTGTATCCATTCAATTTAAAGGAGCAACAGTGTCAGACCAGGCTAACAACACTCCTGGACCAGTGAGTGTGTGCATAACACTATTCAAGCCCTACCACAAGTTAACTTGTGCACTCTGACAAAAGCCATGTATACTACAATACAACAGTCCCTAGAACACAAATTCATAATACGTCATAATGCTACACTTAAAATTAACATCAAATGCAAGAAGTAGCAGGTGTTACGGGGTTAGGGAGCGGGGGTGGGGATACATCTGTTAATCCACCTCTTCCTGTGTGGAAGAGATTAAATTATAGACAGAGATTATCAAGATTGATATACAGATAGAACAAATAATTGGGAAAGAAGGTCCTTGATGGAACAAAACGGCAGAGAGTCCAACCCCGAAAATCCCATTCTCAGAGTGCCACTGTCAGGTTACTGCAGTGTGATTATATTGCCACAAAGCTGTAGACACATTGCCAGAATGTTATGTCATAGCTGTTTTGATTCTGTATGTACATCGAATTTAAGAAAATTAAGTAGAAATGGCATGACGGATGTTTTTAGGTGCTGAAAGTGCATTTGTTTGCCCATGCATTGGAGAAATACCTTGTGATTCCGGCCTCACCAGATTGATACTCACAAAGACTGTGGTTACATGCGTTAAATAACAGAATTCTTACTTCTCACCTCTTCATAGCTGAGGTACAATGGCTTGCTGGAGACCATTCGGATACGCAGAGATGGGTTCTCCTGGCGACCGTCCTTCAAGGAATTCGCACAAAGGTGTGTGTTTGATTCATGTCTCCAGCATAGAAGACAGTTTGTGTCACCAAGACACATTTGCATTGTTTGTTTGCCCTGTCTGAAACGTGCGAGTGTGGGCCCTTTCCTTTGGGCTTGTCAGAATTGGACCTAGTAACACCCCAGTAGGCATTGAATGATCAAAGGATTAGGGCATGTCATGTTCTGTAAACACTGTTTGACTCATATCTCAGTCACCTCTTGGAAAGTTTCATAATTTATTGCTGAAGCCAGAGAACACATTGCATTCCTAGTGGATTCTGTCATTGTATTACTAACATGAAACGCATAAGCGCGTATGATTCAAAGGGCTCAGATTTATGATTTTGAGGTTAAAACAATATCTTGCATGTCTATTCAGATACAGCATCCTCCTGCTGAAGCCAGATCTGCCCTTGAACAAAGAAAGGTGAGAAACTCTAAGTTTTAACACAGAACATGTTAGTGTCATAAATAATAGTAACACAAGCATGTCCATAGTTAAAAGATTATCGTAAATTGATTGTTGTATTTAAGTAGAATAGTTAGTGATTATACATCTTAAATATGTGAATATGGTTAATGATACATGTACTTGTATGTTTCAACTAAGTAATTAAGGTATATAGTTGTAATTGTTTATTAAACAGAATTTTTTGAAGGGTGTAGTGGCCACAATGAAGGGATGAAGTGATCAACATGAACTGATCTTTTATTGAATTCATCTGTTTTTTTAGCTGCCTGTCAATTCTGAATATCACTGACTTCCGTGGATGGAAATGTGGGTAAGTAAAGTGTACATAGAGACTATAATTAGGGAGATTGTGCACCTTCCTGGTTTGCATAAGGACCTCTGGACTCCAATTACATGGCTGAAGTTCCAGTGAAGGAGCTTTGCTATACAGCACAGAGACACAACTTTCAATGTAGAAAGTCCACCATCTTTATTTTTAGGATATCTTTGGAATATCTCTCTGACTGTGTGCTGTACAGTGATCATTGACATACAGTAATGAATTTGATACATTGGCATTCCAACTCTTGTCCTTGAAGCAGAGCTTCTTATGCAGTTAGGGAGTGGCTACTTAATTTGAATGTGTATGGTAGACCTTTCAGTGTCTTATCTGGTGCCCAGTGTTGCCTACAGGGAGTGATTTGAGACGACTGAAAAAAGAAATTAAGATTCAACATGTTGAATTTGGCAAGCCGGCATAGCCGAGGGCCTCCACTACAGACTTCGCTAATGTTGAAATATTACTCTGGAGTCTGAGGTTATGTCCATATATCATAGGTTCTCGTAACTTCTGATGTGGCGCTGACTGTGTTTGTTCTGTGTAATATAACGTTGCGACTATGAATAATCAATAGCCCATTTTATCCCTTAATTTAAAAGTAATGTTAATCTGATAAATCACCGATGGTCATATCTCAATCAAAATCCCATGTATATCACATGAAAGAGGCCATTTTCTTGGTGTCACATGGTTTTGCTGGCTCGCGTCCCTCTAGGCTGCTCCGCGGTTTTGTGGGGTACAGTCACAGCTGTCATGGTGTTGTGATTAATGGTGAGGAGGGGGGATGAATGACTGCAGTGCTGTTTTGCTGTTTCTCCTGCTCACGCTATCCCTTTTCCTCTTTCACTCTCTTCCTCTCCTCCCCTCTCTGGCTGCCCTTCCGTTAATGTACTTTCAGTAAAAAAATTTGTGATATCCTCACTACAGAGCCCTCAACTGAGTGTGCTCGCTGCTGAATTGATGTATTGGCTTCAAATCAGTTGCAAATGCAAGCTAAAAATACCCAAATATCAAAAGCAGTTAATGCAGGATAGAGCAAGGTGTATCACAAGCTGTAGAGCATGTGTTTTTCTGTAATAACCAGAGTATTGATTGACGTTACAAAGTGACAAGAGCTCTTTTATATTCTGAATGGATCAGGGTTGCAGGGGGTAGATTGGTATCAGCAGGTCAGTAGCAGTAAAACATGGCTATGCTAACATACATATTTTATAGTTTTATCAGCGTGGAACAGAAGCGATAATGTGCACAGCCTCATTGTTGGTTTGACTGAAGGTTTCATTTGCAAAGTGAACCTTGGCTGAGCATTTTATCAATTTAAGGTGGAAAGTGCATTTCGAATTCAAGCAGTAGCACTTTCTCATCTTCTTCTCTTCCTTTGCACCCTCCTTACAGATCCTCCCGTCTGTTCTTTAAGTACTGGCACCAGGAGGAGCTGGCCAGACTGCTGGAGAGACTTGGGAAGGCCGCACTGGTCCTCCAAAAGAGTGAGTTCTGTCACGCATCCTAAATATAGCAGTGTGGTGCAGCGGAAAGGATTAGGGCTTCTAACACGAAGGTTGCCAGTTCAACTCCCTGGTGTAGCATTCCTATTGTACCCTTGGGAAAGGCACTCAAGCCGAATTGCCAGAGTAAATTATCCAGCTGTAAGAGTGGATAACACGTGAAAATTGTAACCCATGCAAGTCACTGTCACTGTGGCCAAGAGCATCTGCTAAGATGTAAAGGAAATGGTTCTCACAGCACATAGTGTATAGAGTCACATAGTCTGCCCATACCTGAACTGTACGCTGTTGTCACAGTGTACAGCATATAGGGCCCCATTGTCAGCCCATAGCTGAGCAGTTTCATACAAACATCTGCAAAAACAAGGGCTGACAGGTGATGGGTTTCCAGCTTTCAGTTTACTTTACATAAAGCCTCTAATGCAACAGTTTCAGAAGGAGAAATTACCTTGAGGGCAGACGCTTTCAGGTGAGTAAATTATCCACCTTTGTGATGATTGTATAGTATAAATCAACAGACCCATGGGAATTTCATTTGTATTGAAAAATTATATTTAATGCAGCAGTTCAAGCTGAGTGCCTTGTTGCAAGATGCAGCAGCAGTGTGTCAGCCATAATGACATAATTAGCTGCTTCTTTCTAAGAATGTTTGGTTGCAGTCTCATTTTGTCTTAGTACTGAAGCCCTCTTTGTTGTTGTCTCCTCTAACAATCCCCCCAACCGCCCCCGGCCCCCCCAGGACTAGTGAACAACACCCCATTTTTAAAACTGCTGAAATGCCGGTCACTGTATAACAGCAAGTGTGTGCCGGTCACTGTATAACAGCAAGTGTGTGCCCAGCTTTGGCGGTGGTGCTGACCGGTGGTTGTGTGGTTTGCAGACTACCGGGCGGTGAGCTGCCGGCGGAGGTACCTGGCCCTGCTGGCAGAGGTGCGGAAACAGAGGCAGGCACAGCGTGAGCGGGAGGAGAGGGAGGAGGAGGAGAGGAGGCAGCAGCTCCTGGAGCAGGAGATGAAGAGGCGTCTGGACGCCGAGCGGGAGAACAAGAGTGAGGACCTGTCCCTGTCTCCCTTAGCACTGTCAGAACTTCCTTCATTTGTCAACCAGTTCTACCAATATCCTGTCACATGACCTAGAATAGTTTCTTCAATAGCTGTTCTCCAAGGTTGTTCTTCTACATCCTTGTGAAGTCACTCTTTACAAGTCATACATGCTCTGATGTAGTAAAAACATGGGTAACAACTAGGTAACAATATAGTAACAACTGCTCCATTACAGGAAAGTTGTATGAATGCTACAGTTTATCTGGGAGCCAGGTTAAATCTCACCTCTGCTTTCATTTTCAGAAAGCATAATAGGGTATCCAGCTCCTTATTGAATAGAATTGCTCTTTTTGAACGTTGGATGTGTGAGATGGAGGTGGTGGAGGCTTTGAGCAGAAGCATAGCAGTGGTTGTGAAGGTTCCTGCTTGTGTGTGTGTTGCAGGGCCTGTTTCACCGCCTGTACCGTTACCGAGGAAGAAGAAGCCTCAGCCCAGACCTCGCTCCATCCTGCCAGGAAGTCCCAGGGCCCTCCAGTCGGCCCCTGTCCCCCGGCCACGCAGCAAGCAGTTTGAGGTACAGGGTCTGTCTGTCTTTCTACTGCACCTATCTCTGTCTCATCTCTGTCTCTGTCTGTCTACAGTGAGATTTTTTTTTACCTGTATCTGTATTTTTTTCTTGCCTTTTTATTGACAGGCCATGCCCTTTGACAACGACCTGCATGTGAACAGTAACCTCGGCCAGCCAGACGGGGAGGAACGGGCCAAAGAAAAGCACAAGAAGAGGAGGAACACCATCCGCTGGTTCAAGGAGACGCAGGCCAGGAAGGTGGTGCGGAATGGAGCCTTCCCCTGCTGGTTCCACGGCATGATCACCCGCAGGTGAGGGTCTCAGGACAGGTCTGCATTGCTAAAATCTCATATCACACCATCCTATCATCATCATCATCATCATCATCATCATCATCATAATCATAATCTTCATCTGCTTCTCTTTCATCATAAAGCTCTCATATCATTACATTAGTACTAGAAGATGATGTGTCACAATGAGGATCTAGGACCCAGAATCTGCTTGTAAACCTTCTGTAAGACATGGCTGTGGCACCTGTAGGTTGGCAAGCCTACAGTAGTGGAAATGCAGCTTTATACAGTATTTTACTCCTTTTACACTTTCCATGCCCGTATGAATCCTGCTAATGAAAAAGGGGGTGGGAACATCATAACAGCCTTAATACAAAGAATAAGTAGTAAACCATAGTGCAGACAATAATGGAATGACCATTACTTATTACTAATATATATTGCATGTTATATATGTGGTCTATATATATGGAGCAACATGACAAATCAAATAACAATAAAATGGTCCTCACCAATATTTTCCACCTCCCACAGTCAACAGTAGGATGAACCTGAACGAATAATTACACCAACTGGCTTGACATTCCTTTTATAAAATGCCAACTTTCCTGTTAGCTCCTGTGGAAAGCAAGAGCAGGTAGTTCCTTGAACCTGTTCACATAAATCATTGATATTGATCTAGTGCTACCTCTGGAACTTTAAGGTAAACAAAGGTGAATATTGCCATGTACCTAAGAAGGCCTTTCTTCAGTCAGTCCTCTGTCTTTGATGGAGTAGACACAGGAAGTTAATTTCTTAATAGCTCTCTGGGTATCAGGTCATGACCTTTATGAAAAACCCTTGGGGTAACAAATAGTACAACAAATCATGGTAGAGCAGTCCCCTCTTGGCAAAGTATCAGAGGAAGAAGTTTGCTGTACAAGGAGAATAACATGAAAGACTCGTGTCAAATTAATAGCATTTGAAAGAGATGAATTTGAAAATTAAATTGAAATTGTGTGCTCTGTGGGAGGAGGCATGTCTGTCTTGCCCTGTCCACCTCCTGTTTGAGTGATCTGAAGATAATGGAACTCCTGGCTAACCCTTAGCTGCATGTTTTCCTAGGCAAGCTGAGGACCTCATGACAGACAAGCCCATCGGCTGCTTCTTGATTCGAGTCGGACAGAGCCGGGCGGGTTACACACTAACGTACAGGTAGGGCTGCCAAATCCTCACCAGGAAAAAAAGACCAAGGGGCATGAAAGTTGCCTGTTCTTTCTAAAGGAGAGCAACAAGCTGAGCGCCATGGTGTTGAAGAATAAGTAGCTATCCGCTGCAAGTGGCTGATAAAACAGAATGAGCATGGAAGTCGTGGCATAATCCCATTTGAGATTACTGCCATTGCAGCGTTGTTCCACGCAGCTTGTCACTTCTTGTTACCAGACAAACTCTGCGCACATACACAGTACGCGTACCCAATCAGAGCCATTCGTCACAACCGCAAAGCCTGAGAGAATATAGCCGTAACATTTTGTGTGTGGCCAATTCGAAATTGTTACGGCAGTGCCTCACTCCTTTGTTTTCACAAAGTCAGAATGTGTTGAAGAAGAAGTGAAAATTGCCTGTAGAATTGGCAGATTTTAATAGTCCTGTGTGCGTTACTGGGCATGCTAATTCTTACAGCATGGAAGTTTTGATCATTTCCCTGTGCAGTTTGTTTTTAATGTGGAGCTTCACTGAAAAATATTTATATGCCTGTCACATTATGTTAAATGTATGTATTATGTAACATTTATGCAACATGAATTGGACAGAAAGTAGCTCTGGGTGACCTCTGACCTTTCCGCATGACCTCTGACCTCTCTCATTGATCCGCAGGGGCAAAGACCGCTGCAGACACTACATGATTGAGATGCAGACCAATGGCAAGTATGTCATCCTGGGGGAGGACCGGGCACACCCCTCGCTGCCTGACCTGGTGGAGTACCACACCCGAGTTGGCATCAAGCCCTTCATGGAGCTTCTCACTGTGCCCTGTGGACAGGTAATCCCACACCTGCGGATCACAATCCTACACACAAAGTGATGCTTTTCGTTTAATTATGTGGATGACATTTTATGCAACAGCTGTCAGTGTCACCATAGCACTTTTCATGGTGAGATTAAGTCAAGGAGATAGGCCTCCACTAGCAATTGTGATAAAAACCTAAGATGTATATCAACGGTTGACCAAAATTAAGCCATGACTTCAGTTTTTTACTTTGTCTGGCCTGATTTGAGAATAGAGTTCCTTTGGGAATAAATGAGGCTCAGGACCTTATTGTAAATGAATGCTGAGATTGGACACTAAGCCTATCCCACCGTGAGCTCTAAGCAGTAATCCACAATGGCCAGATGAACTGAGCTCCTTACAGGCCAAGTTTGTGGTGTTCCAGATGTGTGACCAGGAGCCAGACTATGAAGAGCTGAAGAACCCGATGCTGGCACCCTCATGGGCTGACAGCGGCCACAGCCCCGGGGAGGAGGACTCTGGGCCAGACCAGGTGCATCTGGAGCTGCAGCGGCTCTTCGTCCCGCCGGGTCAGAACCCGAGCCTGGAGGCCCAGAAGCCCCCGGTGCTGAGGAGGATCTCGGACCGGAGGTTCCGCGCAGAGAGCGGGGAAAGCCGAAACTACCTGGAGGGCGTAGATCATGAGGAGGACCCGGCCGAAAAGGGCAGGCCCTTTCCTCGGCTCTACCCCTCCATCCGACTGGCCATGAGGGAGATCCAGCAGATCCAACAGGTGAGGCCCCTACTTTCATACATGAAAAGAACCACCATTGAAATACACACTTCTTTCCTTTTTTTGACTTATGTGTTTTCTTCAGGTTGAAAGAACCCATAGGAGCTCCCCTCCTGTCTGTTGAGTTCTGTAACATCTCTTGTCATCACTTGTCCGCCCAGAAGCACATCCTGCTCATTCATGAACATTTGATCTGCATTGTTTCCCCCCTTTTTCTCATATGCTTTGGTGCCACAATATTGACACTCTTCCCGGTCACAATTTTAATGACTGCTTTTCTCATAACTGTTGCGAAATTGCCGCACCTCAGGGGCTGTTATGATTAAGACTTTTATCCAGTCAAAACTTGCTCTCTCGATAAGTATCTGAGTAGGCAGAAAGATAAACAGAATTCCTTGGCTTTGTTCATGGTTTCGTTTTAGGGGTGAGGGGAGTACAAGAACGTGTGAGGTTCCTACCCTCTGAAACAGCTGTCTGCTTTAACTGAGGGTGACCATCTCCATCTCTGACTTCATGGGCTTTGTCCACTTGGAATAAGCATGCGTGAGCCTGGTCACTGTTGCATCTGCCATAACTCTGACTGGCTATGGTCTCTTGTTCTCAGCACTTCTTAGCCAGCCGGGAGCAGTGTCCTTCCAGTCCCAGCACCAAGTGGAAAACTGCAGGTGAGCAAAGAGGACCACCCTGGCCACAACAGAACCTCTCTGTCTGACGCTGTCTTGAACATCAGGGGCACCCATTAATAGACATCTATGGTGGTGCTGTGAGAGTGGAATGCAACCCAGGGAAAGCGTTTGGTTGAACAGCAAGCATGTACATATCTGTCTGGGATAGCCCAGTGATTTGGTTCATGTTGGTTAATTCTAAACCTGAGAGTTACAGTATGAACCTGTTTTAACAGAAGAGTTCTAGGTCATTTCCAGCTCTAACTAGGTAAACATTAAATGAAACTGAAATAATCAAATTTGTCAAACAGCAGCCCTTTAACTATGGAACATAGTTAAGGTGCCTCTTAACTTTGGGAATGATGCAGGTCATTAAATTCGCATGTCCCTCATGGCAAAATGGATTTTCACTGGTGGATGTACATGCCCTGCTTTCAGAACACAAGACCTGTTCTAAAAACGCCTGTCCCAAGCCGATGTTAGGTGCAACAAATGTGTCCCTCACTGTGGATGTTTTATTAATCCCACCCATGTTTTATTTTCATCTAATTTTGGTTTCTTCATTTTTTTCAGATTCATAACACAAGACAAAGATTTAATCACATCCCATGAAGCTGCTACTTGTTGTATTAAAGAAACAAAAGGCACAACAGAACTGTGTCCATTGAAAACATTTTTCCGGGTTTTAACAATAAAAATGAGGAAAATCTTCTCATCAGGAGTGTTTTAAACTTTTGCTGGACTGAGGTTTTAATTTAATGATGCTTTGTTGTACTGTATGCTCTTGTTTTTTGTGCATATTTAATTGTAAATGATGTATTTTGAATTTTTATATGTAACAACTCACTGAATAAAACATGTTTGTTTTGTATTGTTTTGCTGAATTTTTATGCTGTCACTGGTTTTGTTTTAAAACCAACATAATTATGGTACAGTGGTCATATTTAGTCATTGTTTGGCCGTTGTGTGGTACTGCTTGGCCATTTGCTTTCTGAATGCAACATGAATGGATGTGTTTGTCACTTTTTGGACTGGATCTGAACAGGATGGTCTACTTAACACTCACTTGTGGTCAGACTGTAAAACCAGAGGTTTTATTTAAACTCAAGAATAAAGAAACTAGAAAAAAGGAAAAATTTTATTATTCATTTAATTAAACACTTAAATGAGTTCAAACAATTAGGTAGGGGAAAAATACTAAAATGGGTATTTTCAATTTGAACTGAATTTCAAATTCAATTCTAAGACAACCCTACAGGTCTACAGCCTAAAGGTTGGTCTCCTTCCAGTTCAGTTTAGTTTGGAGCAATCATACATGTGAACTTGCCAAATGATGCCTCTTCAGGCTTGTCATTTGCGTGACTTTGAAAATGTGCAAGATATCAAATGATATTTGTCAGTACAATAGATATTTTTTTTACTTTAATTTCACCTACAGTTTTCTATTTCTTTTAACTTTCACTATGATTACTCAGATTTGTTTATCCTGTCAGTCACAGGATGATTGCCAATGTTAATACTAACTGAATCAGCCAACAAACTTTGCCAACAGGCACAGGGTGTGGCATATTCTATGCGCATATAAGCTCAGACAAGACTCAAGCTCTCAATCTCACCATGGATCTCAAGGTTGCTGCTGTTCTGCTTGTCTTGTGTGCTACTGTCACCATCACTGAAGGTAAGAGTGGACATAGCTGTAGATTGAAGGATTGAAACTCACTTAAGTCTTGAACCAAGTTTAGCAAACGTTCAAGGGTCAGAACTACAGAGCTATGTTGTAGTGTTGTAACCAGAGGGTTTTTGGTTCGAGTTCTAGACTGAATAACACCTGAGGTAGAATAATCACCTGAGGTAGAACAGCACAGCCATTGTAAGTGCTTTATAAGCCTGTGAGCAATTTATTGATTCATGAAAGACCGTCCACCCGGTGACACACAGGCATCCAAGTGTCGGCAAGATGGTAAAACCATGCATTTGCAGGGCAGTCGGGTGAAACATTTTCTGGGTCTGACAAAGATCACTAGCTAGTGCTAAAATATAAGACCTACCAATAAGTGACTAAAAGGTATTCTGAATTTGAAACAGCTGTGGTGCTAAGATATGACCCTCCATAAATGTGTCCTGCCACTCCTCTTTATTGTCCTCTATTTAAGTAGAATGTTTTTGTCTTTAGCGAATTGGAGGGATTTTTTTACCCATCTTTATCGAATATGAATGCCATGTTGACACAACAAAATTACCTTTTCTCTCTTTTAGGTGCCATACCCAAATGTTGTGTGGCCACCACGAAATTAATTCCTCCACACATTTTGAGAAAAGTGGATAAGTTTGACGTTCAAACCAGCCACGGTACATGTGAAATTGATGCGCTGATGTAAGTTGTTAGTGTTAAGAAAAAATAATGGATACATCTATAGAATCTGAAAATTCTAAATACAAGGAAAGATTTTATGTAACAAAGCATACTGTACATATGACAAAATAAATTGCCTGTTCAAATTAATACATT
This sequence comes from Megalops atlanticus, assembly GCA_019176425.1. Lineage (NCBI taxonomy): Eukaryota > Metazoa > Chordata > Actinopteri > Elopiformes > Megalopidae > Megalops > Megalops atlanticus. The sequence continues at coordinate 10,828,331 of CM032880.1, forward strand.
TAATGAATAAGTAATTGTACATTTATTGCAGAATATATGCTGTAAATTGCGGGGAGATAGGATAACTGATAGTTTATAAAATAAATGTCAAGATCCCCAGCTGCCTCTCTACATCTGGCTACCTAATCCCCATAACAGTTGACATGTGTACATACATACATACACACGCGCGCACATGCACAATGATTATAATGCTACATACAATAAATACTGAATGGACTTTTTCATGTTAGTACCTTATATCTTCTATTAATACTGAAATAGGGGCAAAAGGAAAAGAAGATGATTGAAATACTGGAAGCAGATGTCCGCAAGTTATGTATTAATGTGCTCGTGTCTGTGTATAATTACGCTTCTCTCCAATTCAGACTGCATGTGAAAGGAAAGAAGTACTGTGCCCACCCAGACGTAAAGAGGATCCTGAGGCAGGTGCAAAGAAACAGGCGAGAGAAGCAAAGGGTGAAGCTGGACTGGATCACGAAGAGATGAGAATCGCCAGAGCACAGGAAATGCCTGAGAGACTAAGCTGATCTTGCCACCTTCTCTAGGGACTTTTTTCTATGGCATTCTGTCTGTTGGCCTGCTTCCTTGCCTGGTAGCTACTTTAAATTCAGAGCCACCAGTAATCAGATTTCCATCTGTCTTTCAAACGCTTTCCATACCAGTCTCAAGTTATAATTACATAGTTTCATGTGTTTTTTGTAAACAGGTATACATGTATTTTCACATGACTGTATGCATGTGAGTTTTCTTGTATTCTGAAGAGCGAAAATCATTATAAATCAATTTACAAGAAACTGAGTAGCATTCTTTTGTAATGACTGTTACCAGTGCAGTACTTGGCTGATTGCCATGTATATAGCTGAAGATGAGAAACACCATGACTGCCTCTGCACTGTACAACAATCCCTGAAACAGGACTGCATGCAGTGAAACCAGCCAACCTGGACAAATCATTCATCTCCATTAACTTCATGGGTGGTGGTGGAATTGTGTGTCTGCTAAATGAATATAATGTGATGTAATGAGTGTGCATGTGATCTTGACACTACCTTTCCGCATCTTTTAGGGTTGCTGATCCTCTTCAGTACATGTGTATTGACACTGTCCACATCAAGCTATTTACAAATTATCTATTGCATTTTATGTCTTGGTCATTATTACAAAAGCTGTGAATTGAACAGATTGTTAACTACTGGTTGTTATGTACCTGTGCAATAAAACTTTGACGTGGCTCATTAGTTGTGTGTGACCCCAATACCTTGCTCACTAAAATGGGCCAAACACTTAAAGGTCTCATCAGGAATGGAACACTAGAGGAAATTTACAGTATTTTATTGAATTACATTTTCAGAAGTACAGTACTGCTTGCTATTACAGTCCGTCAATTTGAAATGTAATTTTAAAGGATTATAACAAGAAATAACGTTAATAACAGCAAATGGTAGGCATAATTTAATATGCGTTATTAGAAATATACAATACTCAGCTAAATAAACGCCATTCAATAAGGAAGGAACAGATGGAACTTTTGGACACGGGACAAAATTGTTTTAAGAGGTATATTTAAGAGTGGATGGTTATAAAAGTAAAAAGGTTCAGAAAAAAATGTCAGATAGTACAAGACAACTTTAAGATTAATGAGCACGTGTGGAAAATAATTAAAGAATATAAACAGAATGTGTAAAATGTTTTAGAAGATTGTCACACACGGGTCTTCCTTAAGCTCGCTTGTACTGCAGACAAATGAGGACCTTCTGCCCCGCGTTAATCACTGCATTTCAGTTCACACAAAAGCACCATCACGCCCCCCTGTGTTTCGAGGGAAAAAATAAGATTTAAAGTCTCTGGGAGAAGGGGTGGAAGGTCACAAAAATGGCCGCCGCCACTAGGGTCGTGATACAGGTACTTTACGAAGTGAAATAATCACCGTAGCTTACGTTAGCTAGTTAGGGACATCTGCAATGCATCTCAAGTAGCAATCGGAAGTGTCTACGATTTGGCCACAACATTTAGCTACCCCACAAGCTTTTGTGTTAGCTGTTTCTTGCATTAATTTCGCCCTTGTTCTTACTCAGCTAGCTAACTCAGGAGGCTAAAAACTTTAAGCAAGCCAACTCGGTACATAGTAAGTTAATCAGGTAGCAAGCGAGTTTCTCGTTCGTTGTCTCTGGCTTGTTTGATAGCTAAGGTAATGAGTGTATTAGTTACAATTTAGTAAATATGATCAGCGTTACCTAAATTAGACTGAGCTATATCATTGGTTTTCAGTGTAGGCAGAAAGCTAGCTTCCTAACGAACTGTAGTCTGTCTGGCTAAGAATGAGTCACAGCTATCAGCTATAGCCACAATGACAGGTATTACTATAAATGTGTCATGCTGCTTCATTATAAAACAGAATGCAACATGAATTAAACTTTAATGACAACTATATACTGGCAGTAGCTAGTTGCATCATCTCATTAGTCAGGACGTGGTTTGGCGATGGTTAAAACCACAAACTGATTTTCCGCCTTGGCAAGATAATGGTTTTTGTATTTGCTGTGATTGCGATGAAGAATTGGTGCAGACGTGCACTTACACGTTTTGTACATGCTTTTAAAAGTACATAATTACTACACATTTAAAAATGTATTTTTTTAAAAGAGACCATGTTTCTAATGTAATCTATATGCATTATTCCTAAATTGTTTGCTTAATATTGCAACAATGGTAGAGGTCTTTCTTTTTCCACGATCAGGTAAATGATTTGTCGATTTTCAGGATTTATTAATAACATTTCTGCACTTGCATGTGCTGGCTCTTTTGCTTCCAAGTTTGAGGTGTTTGGTGTTAAAAGCTTTGAACAAAATTGTTTCACAATTGGTCATGATTTCCTATTATTTTCGGATGTTTATTTGGATGGCTTGTGATTTAAATGCTGCTGTTTTGGGCTTATTTTCAAAGGCTGTGCGGCCTCATGCTCCTCTAATAAAATTCCCCAATCGCCTGGGTGTTCCAAGGCCTAATGGTGAGTTTTTAATTTTAGGAGATAATCCGCAATCCCGTCATTCACACGCACTATTCTGAAGTTTAGGCTCTACTCCAAGTAGGTTTTGAGATCTTGAGCTGGAAATTTTTTTTGCTGTATTTTCAGGACCCAGTATCTAATATCAGCAAGCAGATTCTGCTGCTGTTTTGCTGTAGTATTCAAGCTTGCCTCTGGTGATCGCTGGGTGGGCCTTGTATGTAGTGTAGCTAATGCTTGCTGCTGTAAATGCTAAGTGCTCAATGCTAGTATCGACGTCCATTTCAGTCCAGGAAGCACTGAAAATAGCAGCCCCTCCGCAGTCCAGCGGGACCCACAGTTTACCGCAGTCTGTAGTATCAACACCGAGGCCAGCAGGAGCGGCGACTGTAGCCTCCCCGAGCCGCGACACCACCCCGCCGGACACGGCCGCCACCGCCAGGGCCCTGCCTCAGAAGTACCGGAGGAGGACACTAGCTGTTGAGGAGATGGACTACATCCAGGTGAGTTCCAGTGAGACATGATTTCCTCACTCTTGTCAAGCATATCAAGTAGCAAAGCAAGAACCTTCTTAATTGTTCATTTTGTATGCGTAGAGGAAAAAAAAAGTTTCATCCTTTTCCTCTGTTTTACAGCGTGGCGGACCAGAGTGACCCTTAGAAGTATGTGATGATAAATTGGCCAAATCAATGGCTCTTCTTTTTCTCTGAATGTTTTTCACACAGTGTGCTTGCTACAGGAGTTTATTTGTATATTTTCTGTGGGAAATGTGCTAAAATATTGGGGGTTGATGGGAGATTACATCCAGAGTTCATTGTCCATTTTCCATTGAGCCGTGGACTTGATGTTCCATCATTATGCCTGCTACATATTGTTATGTTACCCTTTTGAACACAACTGAGAATAAAGGCTCTATTAATAACGGGAATACTCATCTTTTTTCTAAGTCATTTTGTTTGTGATCTCTGTTATGAGTTGTATTACAACTTGAATACAAACTATGTGCTGAATCAGTTGTGTCCTGGTGAGAAATGTCTAAAATGAAGCTACTATGTATGTGTAAGGTTGTATAGTTCTGTGTACTATCTCTTTGGAGTGATTAAAACAGGCAAACTGAATTATGTCAATACTCATGCTGCTGAATTTCTGTTAGATATTACCTCTTTACATGATTCTGTCAGGACCTGGAATGAATGTAAGAACTCAAAATATGTGTGGAAAAGCAAATGGAAGCTGGATATTTTGCATAGTTTGGACTTGAATTATGGAAACTGTATTAAATTGTCATGTATTATCTCTGGGGCCTTCAGAGAATATTGCATTTAAGTCAGAATAAATTCAGTAAACTTTGTACTGGGGTTTGCAATGACTGACACATTTTTGCAGGCAGTCAAGACAATACACATCTCACTATTTGAAAGTGACAATTGTCTTACCCTGATGTCAAAAGAAAAAAAAAAACTGTCTAATTGTTGTGTGATATGATGCCATAATTTTTCTTGATATAATTCCTATGAACAGCTGTAACATGTTGTTAAACAATATTTAAGATTGTAAGTGGTAAATACAACTGTACATTAACTGGATTTGTCTTATACACACAGCAAGAGGACATTAAGTCCTGACAAGTTTTCCAGAATCAATGTCAGTTTGTTAAAAACAAAAATTCTAATTCAGATAGGCTTCTACATACAGTAACGTACAAAGGACACATAACTCATGTATATCAGGCTTATTGGGTAAACAGTTTAGCATTCCTTTAATTTGGTTACTGTATTCATTTTAGAAATACTTTCCATAAATATAGAAATATTCACTCATTGAAGAAAAAATCTAAGGACGATTGAAAAGGATATCAATATTTCCTTGTTAATCACATTTAGATTTTTTCAGAGTCAAGCCTCCCTTGTTGATCGATTGTAAACTACAATCTTCTGTCAACACAATCAGAAGGTAATGCAAGACACTGTAGCATGAAATTAGCCATATAAGAAAACCACAAGCATTAAAGATATCTATTTTTCCACCCCTGAAACACTCCTACTTTTAACATTCCTGCAAGCAATAACATTCTCTGGTGGTACTGTCTTTAAACTCGGTACCATTTATGCTTAAGACAAATATTAAACTACTGAACCACACTTGTATTCCTGAATACAGCATTTCCTCTTCTAAGTACTAGAACAACTTTTTTACCACTTGCAAAACAGCACAGTTGAAGATTTATCAAAGTTACTACTTGGAATGGACACACTGAAAGTAGGCATTTGTGTTTTTTTTCCTTAACAGCGTGCGAGTCCCGTTTGCCCAGGTCATACTGCTTCATTTGGTACTCAGGCACCTATAACTTACCTATGCTCTGTCTAAGGCCAAGCATCTATGTTCATTGAACACAGATGATACAAAAGGGAATGCTCATATTGGTTGGTGTCTTTATGCACATTTGACAAACTGCTTGATGTATGCTCCAGTTGATATTTTGGCACACTTTGCACATTGGCACATACAGCATCTATCAATGGAAATGTAAATAAATAATAAAAATGATTAAAATACGAATATGCCCTTTGTGACCTCATATTATTATTAGTCATCTCATTTGACCAATCATCTTTACTCACTATATGACCAACTAATTTTCACATTTCTCAGGGACAACAAGAGCATGTGTATGACTACATATCACTACACAGTGTGACGTATTTTAGAGTGTAATACTAGTGTTTTTAACCCTTCAGACCTGTGCGTCATCAAACTGCTTTTCAGAAGTCTGATGCAGTCATATTTGCCTCAAATTCTGTCAGCTAAAGGAGTAGTGGCAGTAGAAGGAGTATTAAATAACCATAAAAGGTAGCTTTGTCTCACAGCTGTGAGCTAAGGTTAATATTGTTAGGAAGGTCATGTCCCCATTGATACAATACTAGATGAAAAAAGTGCTGAAGGAGGGCACATTTCTGCAACAAAGGCAAGAAACAGAAATTGCGTACCGTTTCTGCACCCAGACAGAAGTTTTCACGAGCCTCTGATCCAAGAAGTTTGTCAGAAAAAAACGACTGCTGACTGAATGACAAACATTATTACATGTCTAACCTGTCCACTGAATTACACATTTTCAGGAATCACAAGCCATTTAACTGACAGGGTGCTTACAACAGTAGAACTTGAGTGTATATGGTATGCAGTGACAGGGAAAGACTGAGGTACAGGGGACAAACTATTCATTGTAAATACAGTGTCATCAACATGATTTTTATCAGCATGTTGTATGAATAAGTTATCTGAATACTCAATGAGGCTAAATGGCCCAAGCTACATATAGTATCCTGACTTGAGACCGGAGGAAGTTTTTTTCGCCAACTAGCATGCTAAGACAGGTTGATTGTCTCAAAGAGCACAATGTTGGTCCATCTATAACAGATAAGCAGATCTTAACTTCATTGTTACCATCTATGCTTTCACTGCTGTTTCTCCAAGAGTTGTGTGGATCTAAAAGCACCTAGGATCTGCTATTGGAAAACAGTACACTACAGAATTGTTACTCATTTTTTGTCAAGTATGTTTAAAAGCTTCTGGAAGGTTACTGCGGCAACGCCCCAACATTATGTCAAACCATGACTGCACAGCTGGCTGAGACATAATTATGTGCACGTTGCACAGTTGTGCTTTTTTCTGAGATAGTCCAAACCAAGAGAGATAATGGCTCATGTAGCTGTGCTTAGGATAAAACGAGGAGTAAAGTCCAGTGAGAATGTAGAGATAGTGTCGTGGGTGCCTTGGCTGACTGCCCTTTGATTGGTGCAGGTTGCCAGAGTCCTCTTTGCTGCAGGCCATTGGGATCATCAGTCCTCCTCCTCAGTTTGCAGGAAGTCAGCAATGGTGTCCACCACGTAGTCCGGCACAAAGTCCTTCTTCTCGGGGGCTTCACTGTCCCTGTACCCCTCGGCTTCCTCCATCTTGGACACCCCCGTCAGGGTGAGCATGGTGTCCAGGCCGCAGTTGGTTCCGAAGAGGATGTCCGTCTCCAGGCGGTCACCCACCATCAGGCACTGGGCGGGGTCCACTCCGAACTGGCTGGCTATGCACTCGAACATGAAACGGCTCGGTTTCCCAATCACGGTCGCCTTGCGGTCGGTTGCTGTCTCCAGTGCCGCAGTGAGGCTTCCTGAACCTGCACAGAAAAAAAAAAAAAAACATCGAATGGGTTAGCTGGCATCCCCCTGAAATGCCAGCATCCTTAGTCTGCTGTATTAGCAGCACCATCAATACGGCCAACATGCAGTATGCTTTCAAAAGGGGCCGATCCAATGGCTTGACCCACTGATTTTTGGCCCCACAAAGAATGGTATGCATTCAAGTCAGAATCACTTAGCTAGCGTTTTACTACATCAGTTCATGGCACATTGTGTAAACACCCTTGTTACACAAAATCTCTGCTTCCAATCAGCAAACCGTGCTGAAATGGTCATGTGCTGGACTTCTTTTTAAGATGACCTGTATACGTACTTTTACCGAAACACAAAGTTTGTTGAAAACAGTACGGTAGGGACGTTCATAGTTCAGAACAAATTAGCTTAGCTAGTCATTAACCATGTACACGCATGAGCATTCCATTTATACATGGCATGACATGGCAAAGCAACACAAACGTTTAAAACTAATACATTGCTTACAGATGACATTTCAACACCGTACCTACAAGCACAGGGCTAAATATTGTACCTCAACAGGCTTACATGTCTTTAGTCAGTGGTGTCTGCACACCAAGATGTTGGCACTACATGTCAAATGGATCTGAACAGGCAATGCAGGCATTAGCTGGTTCAGCAGCGAATCCAATAACCTACCTGGCGTTACTCTACCACCTCTTAGCGGATGCCAAGGATCAGGGTCGGTGGCCAAAAACAAACAGTCGGCATTCCGCAAGTAGCAACAAGCTTTAGCCAGTTTCAGGAAATTAAATTTCTCATCGTACCCAACCAGAACTGCCTTGACTTCCGAATCTAACGGGCAGTCGTATATGCTCCCACCAGAAGTATCAGTCTCTTCTTCCACGAAAGGCACGCCAGCGTCCCGGAGCTCGTTGTACACTCCACTACCCCCGATGACAAAGACCTTGCCTTGCACCTTAGCCACGTCTCGCAAGTAAACCGCAGAGCAATACGCCGAACTAAAAATCTCCTCCTGTGCAACATCATTGAAGCCCAATCTGGAAAACTTCTGCACGTAGTTCTCCCTAGGCCTTGTGCAATTGTTGGTTACGAAAAATACATTTTTGCCTTGCTGTTTCAATGAACTCACTACCTCCGGTGCACCGGGAACTGCCGTTTCGCCATTCCAAATCACGCCATCGCAATCAAAAAGGACATTGCGTTTTGCATCAAGAAGCTCTTTGATTTGAGAGCCTCTGATCTTCTGACAACCTTTGCTGGTGACAGCGCCTGCCATTCTGGTAGATGCGTTGTGCAGCTAGCTAGCTAGCTTGTTAGCGGTATATACCGAAGAAAATTACGTCACTGTATTATAGAATGGATAAGGGCGGATTCCGGTCGCTCCTCTACCTTTACCTGCCTCGGTTACAAGACATGCATATGACAATGATTACAAAATGATAATACAACGTCCTCACTCGAGGCAGTAGGCACATACACACACCACCCATCTCCTACAGAACAGTAACACACGGCAAATGTTTTTTTAGCCTGCAAGCCTCCTTTGCGTCCCTCTGCTCGTTCACTGGCATTGGTGCTGCTCGGTCACGTCGCTGCGTGCTGCTCATCCAATCAAACTGCACAGAGCGTACAGCTAGCTAGCTACGATTGCGCTCATTGCATCATTTGGCCTGCGTTTCTGTAGGTTTCCCATGTAAAAACGATCAACACTTATCGGGAGTGAGAAGTGTCTTCAGTTGGCAATCAGAGCAGTCTCTATTTAATGTATTGGATTTCTCCGTTTTCAGTTGTAATCATTAATAATGCTGTTAAGTAAATTATCGTTGCCTTTTAGTTTAATATGTATTCTGAGCTTGTTCGTGCATTACATTTTCGATAATTTGTCGCCATTGTAGTTACCAATGCTGTACTCCTGCTGCATTTACTGATGTCGATGTTATGTCGATGTTACCTAAACTATCCGCTAACAACTCAACTTTTATTTCTCTGGTCTCTATGGTCTGCTGCCGACCAGAATATTGTTACTCATACGTCCCACTAGATGTCAGTATCCGTATATAACTGGCAACACTGCAGCACCTCCGGTTCGGGAGGAAAATGTCCTCCTACTTCCTTCTTTGAGCTATGACAAAAAATCTACTGAAAATACTGAATGATAAATGGAGCTCTTATAAATATAGATTTGTTCCCTGGGTAGCCTTAAACCTGCGTAAAAATGAAAGGTAATCCCAAATGTTTGTGTGTCCAGAGGTTAAGAATTCGAGATATTCCTTACTAGCTAGGTTGCTAATTTAAGTAGCAAGGGTACTCTTCAGTCAAAGGCAAAACAAGTGACTAGAAAGGGCACTTCTGCTCGATAGCAGGCTATGTCAATCAGTATACCTGTAAATATCCCATATAGATACCGTTAGCATTCACACCATAAAGAGCTCAGCTAATGTTAGCTAGGGAAAGAAGTGTCTGAGGTGTGCATTTAGCTATCCACATGACGAGTTTTGGATTTAGCAAAGGTGTTTAATCGCTAAATCAAATGTACAGTACAGTACCTGCTAGTGTAATGAACTAGCATGCTATTTTAATTTCCTGTAACTCCCCTTGTTCATCTTATAGCTAGTATACGGCTAACGAGCTACTGCTATGTCGAATATTTACCAGCCAACTCATTTTGTTAACCTGTTGGTTAAGTCAGCTCATGTTAGGCTAGTTAGCAACCTTTTTCAAAAATAAAGGATGGGATTTTCCGCCTGTGCAAAAAAAAAAAAAAAAAACTGCTCAAAATATCATTTCTAAGCAAGCTCAAATTGCAAATATGATTGTAAACAATTTTTTTCAGAACTCTGCGACAGGTAAAGGAGCGGTCCCAAGACAAGTTGATACTGGACGAAGAAGTGCACGCATCCTTACTTCACCTCTTTAGACAACTGTTTAAAAGTGACGTCAGGAGACATGGGGAAGTGATGAGCTTACTGCCACTTTCATCCCGAAATGTTTATCAGAGCCCACAGAGCCATACCGAAACACTGAGAAGACCAGATCGTCGTCATGACCCATGCGAAGTTATGCTGGACTCTATGGGATTTAGCATAGAGCGAAGGCCGAGCTCCCTTGAGGCAGCAGGAACAGGGGTCTTCGTTGCCAAGGGAATGGTACCCAAAGGAGCGACAGTAGCCATGTATCCAGGTACAGTATACTCACAGAGACTAGTGCCAGCTTGAATTATTGATCACGACTTGGCAAACACGTTGTCACTCTCTGAATGACCAGGATAGGGAAAGTATGTACTACTTACACAACGTGCTTGTTGCATTTTTTTTCCTGAACGTGGGAGATGTGAGTAGATCTATTTTCTAGTCCCAAAAGAGAAAGAACTCATATGTTAGAAATATCTGGAGTTTTCTAACAGTTACCAGATTGTCTTTGTCTCCTGTTGATAGGGGAGATGCTACTGAGAAATGGAATACACTGTTGGATCTGGCCTTTAATGTAGTGGTATAACATAGCAGATAGATAGAGATAGATAGATAGATACTTTATTAATCCCGAGGGAAATTCTGAGCAGCATTGCTCTGTGGACATCCCTTCATTTGTTCAAAGTTTACAAGTTTATAAACTTGTATTCCCTTTCTTGCTTTGGACTGTTGCTGAAACATGCAAAGTAATGATTTTCTGTGCTTTGTTGAGGTTATATTTGTATTATTATTGTTAGAGAGCTGAACGTGTTTATTTCAGAATAGAAGAAACATTGTGCATGCTTGGATTAATATGAAATTATTTATTTATTTATTTGCACGAAGTGGCTAGGAAGTAGATCATTCTAATGTGTCATTGTAAACAAGCAAGTAGAGGGTTTTGAGTTTTTGTTGTTTTGTTTAAGCTATTTTATTTTACATCATTATTTTGTTAATTGAAAACTCAACTGAATAGTTGTCAATGCATACACAGTCAAGCCTTTTTTAAGATGCAGTGAAGTAACAGTTTGGTGTAGCCTTGCCAATAAAAATGCTCTTTTCTTTGAAGTCATTGATCTTACTTGTCTGGAAGAGGCTGATTTCTCATCATTAAAAAAACAATTATTTGGTGGATAGATGGACTAATGAAGTAAAAATGAATTGACTGACAGTTCTAAGTATCAGTTGCCAGGAATCAGTTCTAATGAACATATTCCTCCCTGTTGCAGCTTCATTGAGTGCTCATGAAGTAAGCTGAATTGACCTACAGCCTATACTGGCCCCTTGTTCCTCTCATCCTTGTTCTCTTCACAGGCACTGTCTATCAGACACATGAGCCCATTTTCTTCCAGTCTCTCCGCAATCCTTTTGTGTTCAGATGCATAGACGGTGTGCTAATAGATGGCAATGACAGAGGCATTTCCAAAATAGTATACAGGTAATGACGAGTGTCCTGGCAAAGAAACATCATAATATTGTGCTTTTTTTTTTTTTTTTTTCAAAACGTGCAGTTTAATGTCTTTTGATACATTTCTCAGCACCTGGAACACACTGGGTGTGCGTATGCTTCTGTTTATTGACCTTTAGAATGCCCCAAGGGGCCTGCTTTTCATTGGGTTTGTTAACCTTTTCTGAACTCCTTTTTTTTTCGCTCTGGCTATTAAAATGAAATTTTCATGACTTTTTTGAACATGTCATTTGTTGATGGTAGACAACTTCAGCATAATAGGCAATGTGGCTGTAAGTTATTTTTGCGGATAAACATAAGATTCTGTAAATTGCTGTTCATCTCTGACACAAACGATTATAGTTGTAATATTTTTGCCTCTCTGGTTTGGTGGAAAAGGTAAAAGGCATCTAACTACAGGTTACATGAGTATATGCTCTCTGTCTAGAGTAGCAAAAACAACATTGAAAGGGATTTTGAGATCATTGATCATGCTTAGCACGTCTGGTGTGGCATGTAGAAATCAAAGCAATATACAAAAAAGTTCTCTAACAGAAGTCATGTATTAACAAAGAGGTTCAGTCAGAGATGATAGACTTGAAATTACATGCTTTCCTGGAAGTAAAGTTTTATTATTACAGATTACTGGTCAACTGGAGTTATTTCATATTTAATTCATTCTCTAAAATATAAATTGGTTAGAGGCCATTCTAACATATTGTTCATCAGGTTACAAAATTCTTGTTGTGATTTCATGTCAAGGGGCCGTTAGAAGAATACATATGGATCTGGTCTGTACAGTAAATACAGCATTTCAGATTATCAGTACCTTGAATAACACTGGCTCTCAAATTTGATTGCTGATTTAGTATGTTTTCATTTGAGGACAGGTCTTTGAATGCAATTTCCTATCTTTTGAAAGATAAGAGAACAAATTTTTCATAATTTACCCACAATCTCTGATTCAGATAATCTGTAGAAATTTTTGAAGGAGGGCAGTAAAACGTGTAAAAGCACTGTAGAGTTTAAAGAGAGATTTGGCTCTCCCCTTGCCACCCTCAAATACAGAAGAAAATCCCTTATCTCACTCAGCACCAGACAGTTGCTTAAGTTTAACCGAATGAAAACCGTTCACATTGTTAGCTGGTACAGATTACATCCCTCTGGATAGCAAAGAAACACGAGCATCTGCCAGTAAAGTATGAGAAATATTAAGTACCAGATTTCCAGTGCTGTTTTCCAGTAGCTGGAAGATTGGTGGTAGAACTGTTGCACTTTGTATATTTTACCAAAAGTTATGGTTTTGCATTCAAACATTTGTTCAAGCATTTGTTAACTGAAGTTAATTTTCTTGTGAGTGAGGTTACATGTCATTGTTTTTCCTATGTATACTGCACATCAATAAACTGCAGAGAAAAGACTATCACTGAAAAGTAAGAAGATGGTCATATTTATATTTGATAGTGATAACTTTCATTGGTCATGCTTTCCAGGTCATGCAGTGGGAGGGACAGGCTGGGTCCTTTTAGGCTCAGTGACATCACCTGGTTGACAGCCAATCCAGAGAACCCACTGGCGGTGGGTCAGTACGTGAACAGCTGTTCAAATGGCACGTCACCTATCTTTCTTCACAGTGAGAACTACAGCACATGCCAGTGTCATGCTCGAAGCACAGTGTTAAATGTTAGGAAATGTTAAGAAAAGTCTGCATAAGCACTTCTGGATAATCTTGCACCAAGATCATTCTGTCTCAGGGTTTGGAGTCAAGATTATTAAACAATTGGTTAAGAACAACTTTGTCAGAAGGTGCTGAAGGCAATATAGATCCAAGTTAGGAGATGACAACACATTTGTAATTCATCACCCTTACTCTTTTACTGATGTTATACTTATCTTGTCTTTTATTTTGACTATTTTAGAAAAGCCAGCAAATGTGTGTTATCAGGAGTTTGACGTACCAGTGGAATTTCCTCTTGAGCTTCGTCGGTATCTTCCAAACGTTAATTACAGGCATGACACACAAATGTAAGTCCTTCATGAAATGGCACATTTAAAACACCTGCTGCGATTTATAATGGTCATAGAATTAATATATTTTATTCATCATCCACAGACATGTGCTGTGCTTGTTAAGAGTGATCATTGAAAAGAACCATCTGATCTAGAGAGACTTAGGAGAGAGAAATTACTGAACTGTGGTGAACAACTTTGGCTTTCAAGCTACTCTAAATTTTGAATGAGTAGAATTGGCTGTTGACCGTTACTTGAGACTAGACCGTGTCAGTCTTTGAAGTACTCCAAAAATGACGGTCCTTATTTTAATACACCGAGACCCAGCTGGAAGGTAAAAGGATTTGGTATTTAGACAAAATGGCTCTCGTCTCTCTTGACGGGAGATGGGCCACGTAGGAGAGCAGGTGGAGAGGGCACTTGCCATGTATTGATTGGATGTGGTTTCTGCTGTCTGAGTCATGTTTCTGTGTCTGTCTCTCTTCCAGGCCACTAAGATGTGTGGTTCTTGTGGCTTTGAAGAACATACACTCAGGGGAGGAACTTTTCTCAAACTACTACACCATTGTTCATTAGGTCACACTTGGCT